>VWZX01009527.1:0-347473 GCA_013399015.1 Galbula dea
ATATATATATATATACACACACACCTGGGGAATCTGAGGTTCACCAAATATCAACCCCTAGCATTCAAAAAGGCTGGTTACCCACCAATCCCAACAAATTGGAATCACAAGCATTCAGTACTTCCAAATACCTTCCAGCAAAGCTATCCATAAAAAGCACTGCAGATCTGGATACAACCCAGGAGTCCTGATTCACGGTCCTTACACACATTGTCTTTCCCACAATTAAAAGAAAATCAAATGAATCGAGTCAAACAGTAAGAACAGGACCAAACAGCTTCAGTTACTGACCATGGCAAAATCAATTATTGATTTTTTTAATCAGTTCTTGATTTTTATTTTTTTTTTAATCACTGACAACAGGAGTTTTAACATGGACAAGTGAATACTTACCAACATAGACTCTAATGTTTGCCTCTTATCAGGAAGAAGCATCAGGATACTGACATACATGATTCAAAAAAAATAGAAAAGAAAAATTAAAACTTGTTTAGTTAAAAAAAAATAAAATAAAACCCAAAACTTTTCTAACCTCTCTCTAACAATATTGTATGTTGGTGGCAAAGCACTCTGCCTGAAGTTCTGTAGCTAGCAATAGCTTAGGATAGGGGAACTTCAAGGTTAGTTCTTCCTTTTTAAGGCTAGACAACACTACTTTGGTCTTAGTTTCTTAATTGCTCTAAGAAACAGGTAAAACTCAGAGCAAAATCCTCCCTTGCTGCCCAAGAACTTGATGGGAGCTGCCCTAGCCTTTTCTGCAGGAAGAGCTATACACTCAAAATAAAACCTGAGGTTTTTCTGCTATTCACAGGCTGGAAGAAGCCTATCTATGTGCAATCATACATATTGGGACTTGCAGCATCCTTTTACCATTTTTTTATGCCATGTGGTGGTTTTGCCCAGATTTTCAAGAAGAGCATACTGAAGACACCAAATAAGCCCAAAGAGGAAAAAGGGGAAGAAAGAAAACAAAAGGAAAATTATTTGATCTTTGTGCATACTTTTTGGATGCAAAGGCAAAGGAATTTTGTGATTCTCATCTAATCACTTGGTTCCAGGTTTTAGTAAAAATTGAATTCCCTTTTTATCTAACAGCAATACGCTAGGAAAGAGAATAACCATCACAGAAGGACTGGGATGTGTAATTTCTGTAAATCCTGGTTCAATTCCTTACCACTGTGCTGGAGATGTACATTGTTTGAAGTTTGAAACCTCTACAGTAGCTAAGGTTTCATAATGCATATGGATGAAATACATTTTCCCACTTCCATTGTTTCTCCTATAGTCATGCAAAACTCTCCCCTTTGACAGCAGGAGAATTTACTAGGCACTCTTTTCCTTCCACACTATCCCTTCTTCTCTGGCACTATTTAAAACTTTTGTAATAAGTTAACATTGTTAATAGATTCTACAGTACTACTTTTTCCCCTCAGCAGAAAGGTATGTAAATTTAACAGGGGATGTGCAGTAGTAATCTTTCCTACCTTTGTGTGTGGAGAAGAGTTGAGGAAGGAATAAAAGGGTTGTGCAGAATGGAGTCTTTTATTAAAAACCAAATACTATTCATCCATTCATTTCTCCAGCCTGATATTTGTAACTAAATGCAGTTAGAATCTGGATGTTATCTCTCTCATGTGAAAATTTAAAGGAAATTTTGTGCTATGGAGAACATTTGTTTAATTTTGTTCTTTAATTTAAAGCCCAGAAATCCCTCAAGCTGTTTATTTTGGTCTCTCCATTATGAACTCTTCAAGCTAAGTAGCATGATATTTATGTCTTGCACAGCACTGAACACACTACCAGCTTTAAGCAAAAAATAAATAACAGTAACAGTAAATTGTATGCACAATAAAACACCATTTTCTTGGGTTTAAAGTGTGCCTGGAAAAATTTCAAAGGTCTGGGAGTTCTGTCTGAATAAATTTATTGAGTCAAAACAAAACTCCAGAGACCTACTTCTAGGCAAATCCATCTCCTCAGGACATTTCAAATCCAAGTGTGAAATTCAGACTCCAGGTTTTAGTGGCTGGATGTACATGATTTATTTCCAAGTTTCTAGTGTCTCAGTTCAGCCAGTAGAACACTGGAGCAGATGTCACTGTCACAGGAACACTTTCTACCATATTCTTAACACAAAAAATTGTTGAATGCTGGGAATATGTATGCTGTTGCTAATTGCTTCTTGTCAGAGAGTTCATAGAAAGGGAACTGTAAAAAAAAACAAGACAACACCCAAACTAAAACAAACCTTGCTATTTTTCCTTAGTCTCTACTTCAGAGACAGTAGTGGGAGCTGCTCTCTGCAAACTAAACACAGAAATGCAACTAGGAAAATTGGAAAGAATAAAGACTGACTGTGCTTGACCTCCTTTATTCCATGTCTTGTGTAAGTGTATGTGTCAAATATATGATCCTTAATGTGCATTATAGTTACACTCTTGTTTTCTCTGGTTGTGAAGCTGTCTTGAAAGATCCCAAACATCATCTATTGTCTCTACAGAGAGATGAGATTGGCATTAGTATGGAAAAAACAAACATTTCCTGCTGAACTCTATGACAAAAGTCTAGTACAATTTTCAACTTCAAATTCAGATTGTTTTTTCAGAAGTTTATAAATGTTGGTTCTCACCACTGCTTCATTCTCCTTTTCTAAGCCCAGAAAAGCTCGTTTAGCATCACCATAGGGCACTAGAAATCATTCTTTTTTTTTATGATTAAACATCTTCTGACTGACTTAATCTTGTTTCCTAAAATTCCCTGCTCCCTTCCGATAGACACTAACTTCTTCTCTAAGCAAGCACCTTCTGAACCACTCTGATCATCTCCATCTTCATTATATTCTAATGGGAGTCCAACCTAACACATGCTCCCTCAAAAATATCCTAAATTCTACATTGTCTGTTAGCAACACATACTTTTTAGAATCTCATTTCTTGAAAGGCACTAATAGAAAAGCTAGCCTTTTTCCTACAAATTAGTCATTATCCTTCATCTTCTTTCTTACTTGACTTACTTTATTGCACAGCTATCAAAAATTATAACATATGTTTTTCCTCTGCAGATTCAGTTTGTTTTCCATGTGTGTAAGATACTATTTTTAGTTTTAGAAATATAGCAACAAAATACAGTTAACTGAAGCTGACATATATCTTAATGAAAAACTACAGATACAAACAGAATTACAGAAAATATTTAGAGGTTGCCACTGCCCCATTTTATAGTCTGAACCATTATAAATAGTCAGCATTTGCAGCAAATAAAATAAAATTGCAAAATTGCATTTTACTTAACAGGGAGTTCAAACAACTGCACAATAACTAAATACTGTTCAGGATTCATTTTTATGGGATTTGGATAACTAATTCACCAAAGCTCCTTTGAAAATCCCAGCCTAAGCTATGTTAATTTACACTTGAACAAGCAAAAAGAATGTGTATGTTAGTGCAAAGGTTAATTAAGAGGTGGTTTTACATCCCAAATAAATGCTACTTGTTCTGCACTGTATTGGATGAGTACTAGCAATATATGACACCCAAATTTTCTCTTGCATTGGGGATCAAAGCAGAACCACAATGTGGCTCTAATCATGCACTCAGCCATTAGGACTCCTTTCGACAGGACTCACTTTTACCCTCAAGGTAACACCTGAAGTTATAACTCCTCCAAACACATTACAAAATCTACTTTAGTAGTCTTTTCAGTTGCTCTTAGTTTCTCTTAGAGTAATCTGTTTTCTCTTGAATATATACCCCTGCCACTTGTGTCATCAGATCACAACTTTCCACCACTCTAATCTACTACAGCACCTCTGCTACATTCTACATTGAACTCCTAGCATTAAATGTATTGAAGCCTTCATTCTGATGGAAGCTTCTCTTTAGCAAAGCAACACTGATATCTTTAGAACACATGCAAGTCTTTAAGAACATATGCAAAGCAAATACATTAAATGCCACTTGTTCCTGGTTACTCTGGTTGCAGCATTTTAGAATTCCCAAGAAAGCACTTAAGAAGCATATGCTGTTTACAATACTGAAATCACCAGTAAACCCAAGAGAGACAAAAGACTTTTGCAAAGCCAACATTTAATCACTGTTGTAAAATAAAAACCCATGTTGTCCCTCAGAGACCCATGGAGGCTAGAGTAACTAATTGATAATGTCTTGCTGGTGGTACATATACAATGGGCACTTTCCATGTTTCTCCTTAACTCCCAATATATGCAGAAAATAGCAGAACATCCCTGAGATGGCAGAGGTGGCCTAACAGAGACTCAGTTGACTCCAGTGTCTTCAGGATCTCAAGGCAATTCTGGCAGTTGCACTGGAAAAACACCTGAACTCAAATCATGTAACAAGTGAGGAAGACACCCTTAGGAAACCTTCAGGCAACCACACTGGGTACTCCAGTAATTTTAGTGAGTGTAGGACAGGAGACAAGTTATATAAAAAGAGAGTCTAATTCTTTGCTGACTCATTAGTGTTTTAAATTACATCAGGCATAGGCAAGCTGGTCATAAGTCTGTTGAAAATTGGCACAAAGAGTTAAGAAGAGAGGAAAAAAAAATATACCTGTTCCAAGAGGAAAAAAAAGAAAAAAATCTGCATGAGTCTGAGTCCATGCTGCTGTTTTCAGTAGTTCTGTGTGGTAGGATTGTATTGTTTCTTACTAACCTAAGTAATGTGAATCAGAATGAACAGTGAAAATTACAGTTCCTCCTTCCTATGGTCAGTGGCTGGTGAGGGCCACTGGGATCCCTGCCTTTCCTTGTGAAGTGCCTCCGCTGACACCAGGCAAGGAGAGACTGGAAGGACTGTAACCCACACAAAGGAAAAAGCTCTTTCTTCCTCCTTCCTCCCTTGCATAGTTGTGCAGAACTAAAAGGCAGAAAACAGCACTTGAATAAATGATTTTATTATGCAGGATACAAGAATAGGAAAGGGCTGAGTAAACACATGCAAAGAATAAAATTCCAAAGCTTAGTGTCACTAGGAGGCCCGGACTCCCCACTTCATGTGTCTTTATACCATTTCCTTTTTCACAGAGGCTTAAGTCAGTACCATGACCATATATATAGGAAACTGGGCAATTGTTTGCAGCAGCAGAGCTTTGTCACAGAGTCAGTGGACTTCATGGAAGAAAGTTCCTAGCACTTCTAAAAGTTTGCCAGTTGGTTAAAACCACAACATAGGTTTCATAGAACTCTGGGTTTGGGTTTTGATATTTTTTAAGAGGAACTGCATTTACGTGCAGAATGAAGGAAGGTTTTGAGAGTGCAGGATAAAGGTGTGTTTATTTTGTGCCTAATTTCTGCCACACAAAGGACTTTGTGTTACTTTCATAGTCACACAATAGTCTGGAAGGTAATAGAAAACTCCTGAATAGAAGGAAAAAGAATGGCATTAGAACAGGAAGACAATCAACGATTCAAGTGAAATACAAAGGAAGCACTGTGAAGGCCTGGTCTGTAACCCTGACAAAGTTTTACATCATTTATATTAGATTCAACTTCATGATTTATCTATCATCTGAAATGAAATGGCTTCAGTAATGTTGCTTTGAAACAGGAAGTGTATAAGAAAGGGGAAGGGGCTTTCCAAACTCAGTGGTCAGATACGCCTTTTGTTTTATCTTTCATTAATACATAGTGTGAAGTCTATAAAGATACTGCATGTGCCTCTGGGTTTCCCATTTTGAAGAGAGAAAATCCCAGTTCAAAACCATCTAGATATTAGGACACAAGTTCACTTTCAAATTTGCAGGCCCCCAACACAAGCTCAATCCAACAGAATGCTTTGGCTACTTCTAATATAGTTTTTTCTGCATATGTACCGTGCACTGATAAGAGAGGCAGCTTTACACTATGGCACCACTTTGTCTGTACGTGCATTGACTGAAATCACAGCTAGTAAGCCAGAGAGGAAATTGAGGTGTGTGGTGGAAAGCAAAATCAAGTTCAGGTAAAAATCTCTTTTGTGATTTCTTCATCACACAAAAATTGCTACACAGATTCTTTTTGCACTTTCTAAAATATTTGATTATCTTGTAATTATTCATTTGCTGGACTCTAAAGATTAATGGCAAAAAAAATAGTTTTAATGAGTTAGCACTTCTTTTCCCCATGAACTGTTAGAAAGAATATGAGGAAAGAGGACATAAGTGCTGCAGGGTGCCCAGCAGAAAAAAGGCTGGCACCGTGTGCATAGAAGATCTATGATTTCCAGCCTGTTGAAGTCTGAACTTATTTCTGCCAGACTTACATTTTTCTGAATAGCAAGCTGGCAGTCAATTTGGCAGTGAATGGGAACTTGAAGAGCAGGTTCTGGGCCAAAATCAACTTCTAGATCAATTAAATATGCTGAGTAACAGAGTCTAGGGATTTTGTTCAACCTATTGTAAATACAAACACCTACAGAGTTCCTCTCAGAGCTGGGATTTCAAAAGCAACTGTCCAATTCTAGTTAGAAGATAAGGCAGAAGCCCTGCTTTCTTGGTTCAAGAAGAATCATTGCTCGGTAATGCTGCAAACAAGACATGCACGTTACTGCCTGTTATGTGACTTCAGATCCTCCCTCTTTGCTGCCCTGCCCCAAGACATTTTCCAGGATGCACAGAAACCTTTGTCCCATAGCTCTTTCAGATTTAAAGTCACTGCAGGAACAAAAAGGAGATCTACTCTTTAATTTGTCTTGCTCATGGAAAAGTATTCTTTTCTTTGACTAATGCCTATGGGTAACTCTGAGTTTTGCTTTGTGGTTCAGTGAATATCTAGCCTGAGTCTGTTTCATCTGCTGAGTACTTCAAGCTTAAAGTAAACCCCTGGCAGGCTGTGTTGTGAGGGGCTCCTGTACTCAGTTTGCAGAATCAAATCTTTCTTGTTAAGACAAGATTTGTTGAAAAATCAGAGTTGCAAGGCTTGTACTTTTCCACTATCAAGAGATTACAGCACGAAGTTGCTAGCATGTCCCTACTTGGAAATACTGTGTTGCTTGGACAATACATCTAAAAAATATGCTAGGCTTTGCACTACAAAGTCTTGTAAAGAAAAGAAGAATAAGAAAATAGGTACCTATAATTTGTTTATCTGAAAAATATGTCCTGTAGTTCTTATTCCTGGGTTTTATATGATGGAATAAGGGAATCTCTGGGCCATGACAAAAACATCTCTTGCCCATATCTGAATTTTCTTCATGGAAACCAAGGCAAAAAAAGAGAGCAATAGTAGATATTTCAGTCTTGTTCCAACATGAAGCTGATTTTTATCAAGGCTATATCTAGGTGTTACTAGAATATCTAGGTGTACAATTCTTCCTCTTCATCAAGGAAAATCTTGTGACATCTCTTCTGAATCTAGTACCACATGCTTTTTGAATGAAGACTCATATGAGGAAAAGATAACTTGAAAGTGATACAATTTCATTCACATTGAATAATATGCTAATATAGTTATTTGCAGGCAAACTTAGATTTACATCACTTGGGGAAATGCATAAACCCACCCACCATATTTTACTTCTTACTATAGGTAGGATTAGTAAAGTCTATAGCAATAACTACTAGATCATGAAGGTGGAAGACCACTGGGCAAGGAGTTATGTGAGCATAAGAAACCAACCTGCATCCCCTGCTAGGCTCTGCAGACCTGCTGGAAGAATTGCCTGTGTGAGGCCTCTTAAGTGGCCTCAGCTTCAGAGGACAAAGGTTAGCCATGATCTAATATTTGAACAGCTTAAACCTAAAGATAATCTGCGACTCAAATGGCTTAAGGAGAGCTTGTCCAGGAACCTCTTTACAGAGATCTGATAGAAAATAGAAGCCCTGAGAAGGGAGGGACTTCTACAAAAGAGCATGTAGCCACACAGCACTAAACCTCACAAGGAACAAATTTTGACAGAATAAAAGAAATGGGGCTGCTAGCTTTTGCTAGTGTGAAGCACTGCAGATTCACAGTAATTCTGATTAACCAGCAAATATTTTATTAAGTAATAACTATGATGAAGGAAAGCCCTATGACAAATGGAATATTAAAAATGCATAATGACAGTTCTGCAAAGGAAGAAAAGAGTTTTCATGGGCTTGGGGATTGTTTATTTGTTTTTGAGGAGGGTTATTTACTTTTTTATTAGTATTATTATTATTATTGATCAACAGATTGAACAAGCTTGATTGTTCATATACTACTGGAACAGTTTAGTCTGGAAGGGACCTCAGCAACATGTCTACATCCACCTCTTTTTATTTCATAAGAGAATGAAGAGATAAGACTTTATACTCCTGACATTAACATGAGTTTGACCTTACAAAAGAGTCTTGTAAGAACTAGGGTGGGAGAGCAATGTGCACACTCATCCTAACTTTAAAGCATAGTGAATACAAGACATCTTACATTGAGGTAAATTGCAGCTTGCAGCTCTGCCTGGGATAGACTTCAGCAAGCGTCTCTCACAGCACAGCTAAAGCACCTCGTCACAGGGTGACTCACAGCATTAGGCAGACTGAGGTAAAAATATGGCTTCTTTTGCATTTAATTAAAGGTCTTAAATTAAAAAAATGTTATAGAAAAATGTTTTAAATAAAAAAAACCCCAGTCCTGTACCACACAGAGAAGCAAGAGCAGACCTGCCTCAGCAATTTTGCTCAAGCATCTCTGGCTACGTGTGCACTGTTTTCTCTGAGATCACTGCACGAATAGAAACTCATTCAATGTAGTTTATGCTCTCAGTCAGTCACTATGTCAGAAGCTAGTGAAAAAAGGCCTGTTATGAAAATCTGATGTTTGACTGTAAAGCTTAATTGACAAGTCTCTGGGATCCTTAAGAGAAAAATACTATTCCATGTTATGCAAACCACAGGCACATCTATACAAGCCTAGAGACTAGTGGAGAAAAATTAAACTTGAGAAGTCATGCTTCCATAGCTGACTGATGACAAACAAAAGGCTCTACACAGACATGTATCCAAAGCAAGTTTGGTACTGTTTGTGAGATCTTATTTTTAGACCAATGTTTTCATCTAGGAAATAAAAACTCTGATTTTTATTAGGCCAGAGTCTGGGGAAACAAAACAAAACCAAACAAAACAAAACCAAAAAACCTTCCAATAAGACAAAAACATTTAAAAGCATATCTATCTAAGAATAATTGCATTGCTGGATTAAATATGGTTTTTCTTTATTTCTCACCAGTATGAAGTATTTAGCAACAAGCTCTAGTTCTTCCATTTTTAATACCTCTCTGAGAGCTGCTGATAATGAGCAAGGTTTCTGGTTCTCCAGCTGCAATTAAGAGTGTTATTCTTCCCATTAGGAAGGGAAACATCTGTGTTTGTAGCATGCTATGTTAACCACCTAGAAGCTGGATCACAGCACTAGGAACATAGCCTAGAAACTACAAAGGACTCCATAGAATTAGCACCCAGAGAGCTTAAAAGTCTGACAAGAACTGAGTACATAGCCATATCAGCACCAGATTTTCAGGGGTGATTTTCTTGGCATCAGTATATGCATGGAAAGTTATATATGTTAAAGATCCATACACATGTGTATCTTTACAAACAGATCTGAGAAACTACCCACACCTAAATTATATTGCAGGGATTGAAACCACAATGTCAAAACTTTAGTCTTTTTTTCTGTAAAATACAGGAATATTTAAGTTTGCTCACAGAGGAGTATTTAACTCCTTTCTCTGACAAGTCTTAGGTTTCTAGGTTTCTGGAAAATCTTTCTGGGAAGGTTTAAGGAGTGCTCTGATAGCCCTCTGAAGGGAACACTGCCTGGCCCTGGAAAGACGGGGTTAAGCCACGGCGTGTGTTACACCCTGCAAGGAGGGCACTAGCATCTAGCACAATCGAGATAACAGCTAGGGCACAGCAGCTCTTTTCTTACAAAGACCACACCTACTCCAGACAACACAAGCTGGTGGATTATCTTTACTAGAAACTTTATGCTTTGGTAGTCCTGAATGAGTCTAAGTTTGATGGCTCATAAGGCAGACTATGATCACTGATGATTATCCTGATGCTTTGATGCTTTCTCCTGTGTCAGCAAGGTTCACCAAGCCCTTGAAACGTAGCTTGATATTTAAACTGCTCATGTTCATGCTTTCTGATGTTTAGTTCCCTGTAACTGTGACCTTAAGGGTGACTTTTAACTTATATTTTAGCATTGTTTTAACAATTTTCACCCATGAGTTACCACTCTCTCATCTCAATTTTGACAACATTATTGGAAAGTTTTTTCTGAAGGAGTACATTCATTTTAATGGCCTTAAATTAAACTGTTTCAGAATATTACTTGGAAGCTTGCTGGCAACATGCACTGTGCCAAATAAATCACAAAAAGTTTGAGGTTTTTTATTTAGTCACTGGTAGACAGAGTTCTGAAAATCCCTTACAAAAGATCAATAGAATGACCTCTATAATGTAGTTTTGGCTTTTAAGTAGCTTCCAGGTTAAATAATATCCCTCTGCCTGTTTCCTGAAAGCACACCCAGAACAGAAATCTCCATTCTCCACAGTCCTTGTCCTAAAAGCAGTTTATTCTTTCCTGAGTGAGAAACTACTGTGAGGTACACAGCTCTGTCTCTCCTGCAGCAGGATTTACACCCGAGTGGAAATAGATGTAAATGGAGAGATGTCACCAGCATTGTGTGTGTGTGCTGGAAAGCATGAGGGTGGCCAGGCTGAAGGTATGGCTGTGTGAATAGCTGAAAACACATGCTGTGACAGAGTAGTGACTTCATGTGAAACTAAACCTTTGCTTTTGACAAAGCAGCAAGGATCAACAGGAAGGTATTTCAATATAATGCCTTTGAAATTTAGCTTTCTTTTTTACTATCATTAATAATTAGAGTGAGCCAAAGCACCACAAGTCTGCTCCCTACATCTTCCTCCACTCAATTGTTGTTTTTTAAAGAACAACATTTTATAGGTCTGCAAACTACAGACAATTATATATTTATTTGTGCACTGGGAATTTTACACACTACAACAACATAGTATTGTGCAGGGGCTGGTAGGAAATTATGGCAATATTTCTAAAGCTTACACTCAGATATCATTAGAAAGAGGTTATAGGGCATGCTTTCACTTTGATGCTAAACATAAATTAGACCAATAATTGTTTCTCCTGCTAATCATTTCACTAATTATTTTTATGTTCAAATATTTAATCATTTTATTTCCATTGCAAACACAGAAAAGAACCCCTACTATTCAGCATCATATAGGCTTAAAAGAAAGTATGCAATATATGTTGCTCTTTTCCCAGCAAAATTAATATGCAGTCAATAAGTAAAACAGATTAGCTCAGGAATATCCACTTTCTTCTCCTTTAGAATGTACCATAGGGTCAGGCAGTGCAGAGAGGAAAGTAGCTTGTGGGTGTGATATAACATTTGTAAACCCAGTGCACTCATCTGTCTGCATTGCTCTCATGTTTTAGATGTTTATCACACATATTGCAGCAACCCCAGACACAGACCAGGAGTAGGTGCTACACCTGCACAAACCAACCAGTGGCCTTTGTTTCAAAGACTAAGTCTACATCTTGTTGTCTAAGTAAAAGTTTACTTGCTTTCCCTTGCCCCAACCAATCCAATGGTAAGTCTCAGCAGCTCAGTTAACAGTTCCAGGGAGGTCTATTTTCAGAATACCTCAGCAGCTTGGAGGTAGGACTTGAACTTTATTATTCTAGGTCCATCTTGCTTTGGATCAAATCAACCCATAGCTATGTGACAACTGATCTAGTTTCATGAAAGTAGCCAGTACAGTACTAAAACACTACTACTTCTAGCAGCAGTCCCACACAATGCCATTGTGCAGCTAGTGGATACTCACTTGCTCATCACAAAATACCAGAAAGGTTTGAGGAATTAGTTCCACTGAATGCCAGGAAAACACGTTAGCTACCGTGTGCACCAGGGACGGTCACCTTTACCAAAGAACACAAGAGAAAGACTAGCTTATTTAATGTCAGATTTCTTTCAAGCCTGTCAGAAAATTACAAGGACAGTATCAGGACAAAGGTAATCATTAACACATTTCAATACCTTAGCTGTTTTTCCAAAAGTAGCACTTCCAAATGTGGAAACATCACAGTGTTGCCATCTAAAATCCATTGCACACACTGCCTGACCGAGAACGCTGCTCTGTTACGCTTCCTCATAGAGTAAGCCTAGACACTCTAAAGTAACTTTCCCTCCATGCCTAGAAAGTATTGCTGGTTGGGCTGTAGGACAGATGACACCACATGAGGCAAATGCTTTGAGTTCTATGGACTGTTGCTTGCTGACATTCAAATCCAGCCTTCTAGCCCTTTGTATTCCCGTTATTCTCTTGGGTCTCTGCCTACATACATATCATTTAAGATGGGATCCCTTAGCCGTGACAAACAAGACACTTCAGATCAGTTCAGTAAATGAGCCTTTGACAAAATTTCTGAACACACAGAAAAAAAGAGACCAAAGAGATGAAGGCAGGGCTGGAACTCACTGGATATTCTTTGAGATAAAGGGAGGGTAGAAGGAGTTGTCAATACTTAAAGCTACTTTCGGAAATATCTGAGGCTTGTTCTCCAGACTGGCATTGTGACTACAGTTTAAGAGGAATTACTGCTTGCCAAGTGCAAAATCTCCATAGACAAACTCATCTACTGCCTCTGTATCTAAGGCTGACCTTAAAATGACCAGCTAGATCTGGTCTTCAAGCTTTCCACATTCCTTTGACATAGGGTTCCTCTTTACCTGATCAAATGGGAATGATGGAACCAGATTGTTTTGGTTTTTGCTTTTTTGGTTAGGGTTTGGGTTGGTCTGGTTGCAGGTTTTTTGTTGTTTTTTCTTTCAGAAGATTTGTTCATGGTATTGACATTAAAAACACCTATTTTATAAGCAGGTGATTCTGACTCTTCACTAACCATTTTTAGTAACTGTTAGAAGGATAAATCATATTTCAGTTGGAACATCTATGTACATATATATCTAATTCAAATATCATCTACTTAAAAATAGAATTTAATAATCAGAAAAAAATGCACTAAGTATAATGGAAACTACCCAGTCCCTGAAATATCCATTTTTCTTAGCATACAGTATCAGCACTTAGAGAAATACATAAATTCCTTAGTTTCCCTAAAGCATAAACAGATGGATGAAATAAAAGTGAAACACTTTGGCATAGCTCATCTTATGCTATATGTAATTTAAAATGAACAAACTGCATTTTTCATGCCAGAGAAGATATGGTTAGGGTTTTCCTCGAGTCTATAGTTACTTTCTTATATCTTTTCTAAGTAATTCTGTCATACTTCACTCAGAATGTTAAAACCATGTACATTCCTATACTATATATAAAATGTAGAACCTGTGCCTGGAATACATAGTTACAGCAAGGCCCAAAGGTGGCACATTTGCCACTGAAGCTGCAGAATATCTTCTAATGGTTTAACCAGTTTAAGAGGAATACCACTGTCCTGTGAAAAGGCATGCATTTCTGACAGGGTCTAGCAGAATACCCATAAACTTCTCTTTAAAATCTGGTATTTTTCCACTTTACAAGAACTGAAAGAAAATACATGGAATATCTGATTTCAAAGTCTCTTGTTGAGTGTATACACACATATATCTCTCTTCACTTATTTAAGAATATATGGTTGCACAAACTCTATAGAGTATCAAAATCAACTGCTAAGTCAAGAACCATTTCAAACTAATAAACACCAGAAGATTTATTGTTCACTAGTAATTAATTTAAAAGTTGTATTATTGTTGCTTTAATCATTGCAAATCTTTCCTAATAAGCTATAAAACAGACCTGATAAGGAACAGGAGGCATGGATATATGGCAATAATCTGCATGAATTTTTCTCTTAGTTCTATTCAAGTTTTAATCTTGATGCCACAACAAAGGTTACTTTGAGTAAAATATTATATATCAGCACACATATTATTACAGTCAAATCAGGGAAAGAAGGACTGTAGAGAACTTGTGGGTCTCAGAATACAGAACTGTCCAGTGAGATGATAGCTATTAATTAAATATAATGGAACTCACACTGTAATTTTACTACTTAAATCTAAGCACTAGAAAGCAATCAAAAAGGCTTTTTCTGTTTTTCATAATTACTGAAATAGCTCCAACCTCAGCTCTGCTAGCAATAGGGATTTTCCATATGCTTCCAACAAGTTAAGCATAACTTATTTTCCTAACAAACTTATCAGTTTAAAATTACTTAAACCTTGCAAATATTTGTGGAAGTAAAAATTAATAAGCCCTAAACTATTTTTATGAAGCAAGATTGTTGAAAAACAAGAAAAAAAAATGCCTCAGAATGGCCCAAAGCACAGGCAGACTGAGCAAGTGCTCAAAACACTGGCTAAAGGCAGAGTGTGTCCTTGAGGAAAAAAGTGGGAATCATAATAAGAGCAACCATGATGTTCAAGGGAAGCTTGTGGTCTACAAAGCAGAAAAGAGAGTAGTGCTGGGCTGGGTGAAAATGGTGAGGAAAAAAAATGGTCTTTTTGATTCCTGATACATTCAGTCAAATATGAGCTTGCCCATTTTTTGCAAGCTAAGACAAGAGTATACAGAAGAAACACTTGTCATAATCACTATTGATTTATCCTCAATAACCATTACAAGAAGCCATAAATAAGGTCATCTGGTTAAACGAGAGAGTCTATGAGACCAGATTGAAGCCTAGTTACAAGCAAGGCCGGTTGCCTGTGGATTTGCAGCTCACAGATGGCTGATTTAACCACTGAAGAAAGAGGCAAGCCTCAATTAAGTTTCTCTTGTGGCCAAGTTATAGGAATTACCTATTCTTCCTAGAGATGTGCTTTCCCAAAACTTTGATGGATCTAAATTTCATGTCAGATAAGGTGAAAATTTAGAGAAAAATAGATAATTAGAAAAGAATCTTTCTTCTCATGGTTTCTCACAATCTCTAGAGTCCAATTTATTCCACACTATCCATGAACAGTATTGCAGTCATGCCATGGACTTCCTTCTGTCCTAGCATCTTCAATTTTGCATTATAAGATAGATAGTCTATCTATCTTATTCACTCACAAAAACATTCATATACTTCTGCTAAATTAGTGTAATAAGTATCTTTGCTTAAGTTACTGGTTGCTGAAGTCTGGCATACATGACACAGGGACAGAAGAGCTTTTTCCTGAGCATGGCAGCTCTTAGATGCTTTTGCACACCAGAGAAAACACTTCTTGAAGCACTATTATGCCTCCTCTTTTTCTTTTCCTCATCTCCCTTATTAATTAGACAGACACAGCCTTCCTTTCACTGCCTCCCAAAGGCTCAACATTTAGATTTTCCAAGCTGGCATCTAACACCTGAGAAAGTTGAGGCAACTGGCATGTAGAGCCAGTGCCTATCACATTAAGCATAACTATACCGCTGCTACCTCTCTGTCTGACAGCTTATGCTTGTTGTTATTCAGCTCTTCTTTCTCTATCTTAAAGTTGGAAAGCATTTCAGGCAGGCACTTTCTTTTCTTTCTTTGCCTGTAGTCTTCAGCTCAGTAGGACTACCTATGTGAATATGTTTTCCACTGCCACAATCCAAACTTATAATAATAGTTCCCTGCAATTTCAGATTCTGTCTACTCTGAATACAGGAAAGTAGCAATTAGCCTAAATATATTGACCAGCAGCAGTTCTTTCCTTATTGAACTGTATACAGCCACTTGCTGTAAACCATGTATGATATCCAAACATTCATTTGTTTCTCACTTTGTAGCTCACTGTGGCAGCAAATGTCTTTGGTACAGTTATTAATTATAAAGTAATATGCTAAATATGTGAGACTTGTCTTTGTCATCTGAGCTATTCTGCAGCCATACAAGAAACCCAAAATATAAACAAACATGTAGGCAATGGCTAACTAATTTAGGAACCACCCAGGCTTTCTCAAACTTCAGGGAGTCATGTAACATCCCCTTTTTGCCCTGGAAGGAATGCTCCGCTGGCCAGGAGAGTCCAAACCATACCACATCGTTCAGCAGCAGCTGCTGTTGTGAGGCTCTCACAGGCAAAATCCCCCAAATCTCTTCCTGCTAGTTTGGCCATGTCCCTGCATGTTTCTGCATCTGTCAAGAAGTTCAGTGCCACAGTCCTCATAAGCATGGGTCAAAAATCCCCAAGCCTTTCTTCTTCTTTTTAAAATATTTTTTTTTACCTACAGTGACTGGAAGATTTAAAAGAAAAAAATGGTATTTTTCAAACAGAAACATTAGTATTAGTGACTGGTGAATTCCAAACCTTAAAAGCCAACCAAATAGATTATTCTCAGGGGATTCTCCCTTACAGCAGCAGTACAGTGAGACCAACCTAAAACTCTTAATCTGCTTGAGGCAGCAGGAGAGAACATTTCTACTCTTGGCATTTCACATATTTTTTGGTGTTGCTTGTTCCTGCTGTACCCTGGACAAAGACATTGGCTTTCATGAATCTCTCTTGCTTCTCTATTATTTAGAAAGAAACTAAAAAAACAGAATAACTGTCAAAACAAACAAGTCTTAGTTAGCACCTGTACTTCAACTATTACCTATAAAGCAGGTCTATTTGGCATATAAGCAAGTTAAGAATACACCTGCAATTGCCTAATAGCTGTTTTTAAGTTTATAAGCAAGATGAAGGTAGCAAGCATCAAAGGAGCCCCCCCAATAGTGTTCATTTTTTGTACTTGTTGTTAACAGTGGCCATCAGTAGCATTACTTTAAAATAATTTTTCCAAAGTAATCTGTAAGTCATAATCAATTTGTTTATAAATTCATGGTTTTCAATATGCAGGATCCACAGCCTCTTTTGGACTGTTAGTTGTTAACTGGCCAATTTAGATAAACACAGCCAAAGTTTCTTTAAACACACAGGTCCTCAAAGCATTCACCTTGCAAGGAGGTTTCAGCTCTACACAGCCACAGTATCTTCCATGTCTTTTTGTAAAAGCCACATAGAACTGCAAAGAGCAGAGCTTGATGCAGAACCTGTCCTGCCCGAGGAGTGACTCACATTGTGTGATCACAGGACAGTACAAAGAGGCAAAACAAGACAATTTGCATAGGAAATCAAGCAAATACCTTGCACTCAGAACCTGTTAAACCTATAGAAAGACTAGAAGTACTGCAGTAATACTAAAGTGGCCCCTGTTTCACCCTGCACTGCCAGGAGTAAGATGGTTATAGGCACTTGGCTTTTTCTACAAGACAGATACCAGAACAAGTTAAGCTATTTGTATATTTAGAACCTGGGCTTGTGTTTCTTTTTGTGTTTTAGCTTTAGGAACTAACTAGCAGCTGTAGCAGCCTTTAGGATGAAGTTTGCTGAATTCCAGTCATGTTTATTTCACAGCTGTGTTTTTAGATCCTAAGTTACTCTCACAAGGCACTTGGGCTTTATTCATGCTGTTGCAGATGACAGCCCTTTCAAAGTACAATTCTTACTGCTAGGCATAGCTTTTCTCTTTGGACCAATTTCCTATCTTGTGGCTGTGAGAGAGACTAAGTAAGCAAAAATCAGCAGAACAATACAGACATTATTTTACTGTCTTTTAGGTTACTGTAGCTCAGTTACAAACAATGTCAAAACAAAGATACCGTGTAACCAGAATAATTCTTTCTAAATTTTCACATTACAATAACATTTTCACAAGACTTCAAAATAGATTTGGTTAAAGATATTTTAATACTGCTTCCCTTTACTCATACATTGATCATATGGAGCAAACAGAGAAGTTTGTACATTTTGCAAACGCCTACCACATTAGCAGCCAGCAGTAGCAGGCTGACTTGGTTGCCTAGGGAACATTCACGGGCTGCCACGCTTTTGAGGGATTTCTGGTTATTTGCTGCCTTCACACCCCCTTGAAAGTTTTGTGCAATTCAGGATTGGTCAGGCATTTTTTCAATGCTCCTGAGGTAGGCACATACATGAGCTAGTGAGGGGAAAGGCAACATAGACAAGGTGGGGCACCTGCCAGTCACACAGTACTAAGGCTGAGGCCATTTCCCTGGGAGTTTTGCATTTTGAACAACATGTGTTTATTTACTGGAGAAATTGCCTTGAAATGACATCTTTCCCACTGTGAGCTGTACCTTTTGTACATCTCAATACTACTACTCATGTGGTGACTCTTAAAAACGTGCATTGGTTTGTGGTTTTTCCCCAAATAGTGCCTTTTTTGGTCTTTCCTGTGAGAATTCACAGTAGCTTCAACTTTTATGACATGTCTAGACAAACATAGTCCATAGCTTTCTTAGAGGTCCAGAACTAGAGAAAGTAATGATTCCATTAAAATATTTCAAGAATAGGTACAAAACCTAAATAAATACCTCTATAAATTCTCAGCTCCTCTGAAGGCAAAAAACCTGCACCAGTTTCTAATATCTGAGAATCTGAAATAGAAGCTTCAAGCATTCCAATGGTTGAACAACCATTTCTCTGCCTGTACAGTCTTTAGCTCAGAAGGACTATGTTTGTGAATGTGTTTTCCACTGCCACAATATAAAATTATTATAATAGTTCCCTGAAATTTCAGATTCTGTCTACTCTGAATACAGGAAAGAAGCAGTTAGCCTAAATGTATTTACAACCAATACATTCAGTGTATTTTAGTTAAATTTTGCATGTTTATGCTGATGGACTATGGATTATTAAGATTCTGAAGTAACACTAGCTAGGAATTTATTTTTCTGCAGTTCTCAACAGTGTTCCTCAATTTCCAAGGAACACATCTAGAACAAATTTAATCATTGTGAATTTGCCTTACAAATTCACTGAGTTGACCTTTTCTTCTTGTTCCACCAGTGAAAACCTAGGCTTATTCAACCAAAGTAAGCAGTATTGTCGAGGTGTACACCTGTGTAAACATAATTCAGCCCTTTGTGCTCCTATGCCAAGATTTTTCTGCTGTAATAATTGACTGGTGATTTTTATTCTTTTGTAGCTACATTAAAGTCTGTTATAAAATGTGTTTCTGAAGTGAGTATCAGCACAAGCTGGATCTGGGACTTAACCACCAGTATGACAGACTTAATTACTTCTAGAGAATCAAAAGGAAACAAGAGGATATAATTGAAATGTAAAAACAAAGGACACTAATACTCCAATTCTCTGTTGTGTGTGTGCCTTTATAAATCTCAATTTCACAACATGAGTAAAGGCAACCTAAAATATGAGGTAGTGCAGCTTATTTTATAAGCACAGTCTGTACTTGAACTAAATGGCAGCCTTTGATTCTACATAATGACAAATCACTTTTAAGCATGAGCAAAGAAGTCTAACTGTAATTACCACTTGGACATTTATCATTTGTTTTAGTAGCTCCTATCAAAGAACAAAATAAATAAATAAATGGAGCAGCTACAGCCTCTTGTCAGGTGCTTATGTACTTATTACCTGTCACATGTTTATAAGTGACTTCATGTACTGCAGATAAATGTCCCTTTTCTGATTCTTACCAAATAACAATGAAGTTTGTATAAAATTTGTCAACCAGCAGATTTAATCAGTGTTGAATGTTCAGCTATTCTTCACAAACCAATGGAACCTAACAAACCAAGATTTTTACTGACATGAAAAAAAAATTGTATTTTTTCAGAACTGTTTCCCCTTATGCTTTTTAGAGTTTGAGGATGTGATCTAAAATATAGAACCAGACTTAGGGACTATGGGAGAACTTGACTTTCTAGTAGACTTATTTTGGATGAATGAAGAGTGACAAGGATGAATATCAAGGTCACTCTAAACTTTCCTGATAATGCCTTATAGGATATTGTGAAGTTCAGTCAAGTAACCCTATCTTTTTCTTACTGCCTAAAATGGTTACTGCTAACTACAGACAGACTGCTGCTAAAATGATTGTGGCACTAGTTCAGAGGCTGCATTGTACTAGGACTGCTCAACATGGAGTCAATTTTCTTCACTGCAGCCTGTATGGTGTCATGTTTGAAATTTGTGACCAAAACAGTGTTGACAATGCACCAACGTTTCAGCTATGGCCCAACAGTGCTTACACAGCATCAGGACATTCTCTGTTTTATTCACTGTGCCCCTCAGCAAGTAGGCTGGGGATGGGCAAGGGTTTGAGAGGGGGAAGAGCCAGAACAGCCAACCCAAACTGACCAAAGGGATACTACACACTACATAATGTCACACTCAGCAACAAAACAGGGCAGGGGGGAGAGAGTTTTTCCAAAGCAGTTGTTGCCTTGGGCCTTTCTGGGCACCACTGCTGGTGGGAGGTGGTGATTGCCTTTGCATAACTTGGTGGGGGAGTTTCTCCCCTTCACTTGTTAAAATTCCTTTATCTTCACCTGTAAGCATTTTTTGCCTTTCCTTTTCTGTTTCTTTCCCCTGTACCACTGCAGGGTAGGGGCTTAGCAGCCATCCAGGGCCAACCCACGACATATATTAATGAACTACAAATATACAGTATACAAAGGGTCTGGGATAGAATTTTAACTGTGTTCAAGCAGGAAATATGTGATCTTTAGATACTGGCCAGTAGAAGGGTCAATTTAAACATCAGTAATACAGGATGAGAGCTGCTCTTTAACTTTCTTCTCCAGAAGAAAAACCATGAATCTTTAATCAAACTAGCCTCTTGTCTTGAAAAATTACTCTAATTGGGGGTACTCTGAAGTAGTTCCAAATGTGGACACTGAATTGTGAGAGAAAAACACAGTGCCTGGTAGAATAAAAATTACACAATACATGAAGATGACTAGAGAAGTCTAGGAAGATGTCTGAAACATTTCTAAACTTTTTGCCATGCACTCATAACTAAGATACTATACAAAGCACTTTTATTATATCAACTTTTAATATCTTTCCTCTATGCCAGACAGTCAGTCATGCAGATTTTTCTCTGCCTTGTGAGCCTTTGAAGCTTGACTGCTGAGTGAAGTAAATCCAAGCTTCATTTTTTCCTATTTCCCAATGCCAAAATGCATTTCTGTCAGAAAACTACAAAAGCCTTCTTTTTTTATTCTGCTCAGGTCTGCTACTTTCATTTTACTCTTTCCTATAACTGATGCATGGCAGAAAAAACTGAGCTAGCTCTAATACAGTCTATTAAAATAAATATCCCAAAATCCAGAATTTTTTCTATTGAATACTTTGAAGAAGAAACACCACTGCTATCTTGTGGAGAACATGATGTTTATAGAAGATCAGGATGCCATCATCATATGAACATATTTGAGTAAACTATTTTAAGTGCACCCCTTCTGGTCAACAGTGTCAGCAGCACCACTGGAAAGATGGAAAAAGAGAACTGCTGAACCAAAAGGTATTCCTCTTGCCTAATGTTTATTGTGTCAAAGTTTGTCATCTAGTTTACACTACACATTATCTTCCTCTATTGTCACTGGAAGACAATATCATTTTCTGGAGGTGATTTCAATGTTCCTATCCAAGATCACTGCAGGATGAAGCTTAACAGTCTCTTTCCAACACCAGAGACTCTCCATTAACCAGAGGTGAAACTTAAGGCTGTCTAAAAATCAGATGTGCTTTTTTAAGGGGTTGTTTTGTTTGAAAGTAATCATACTCAAAATCCACGCAGCTCCTGGGGGTCCATACATACCCCTGAAATTGCAGGAGTGGTATCATACTATAATCTGTTGATTGGTTTTGTTCATTTGCTCTACTCATTTGCCAAAACATTCACCTTACACCAAAATTAAATCCTGCAGTCACAAAATCCAGCTACATTTTGGCCAGCAGGATGCTTAGCAAGCTAAAGTATTGGGTTCTTCTAATGTAGGGCTCTGGACTCAAAAGGTGGCCGTCAGCTGAGCAGACTCCAGTACTCATTTTAGGATGCTTATCATACTACTTTATCTTTTTAAGAAAGGGACCTTGTAGTTGTTGTAAGCAATCTCAGGAGCAATGTGATTGCTTGGCACTACTTCCCTATCTCTCAGTTTTACTCACTGTTTCTTAAGTACTGAGTTCCTGCTGCACTCTCAGATCACCAACCCCCATGGACCTGCAACAGTGGTAGCAAAAAGATGCTCGTGCTTCATAAAAGTAGAGGGAATTTCCCCATCCTTTAGTTAGCTAACTTGACTGAAGATCACCACCCAAACCTTTATGTTCTGTGGAAGCACATGACAAAAAACTTGGCTCCAGAAAGATACAGATCTTTTGTTCCTGAGAGGTGGAGTATCAGACTATGTACTAGGCATTCCCTTAGTTCTGGGATGAGGCCTGCTCCTGCAAAACTTTGTTGCCTAAAGTCCTATTGAGATCTAAATAAATGGTAAACAACTAGGGTTCCATTCAATTAGCTGAGATTGGGAAAAGTTTTTAATCTCTCTAAACTGGCAGTTCCTTTAAGAAAAGATGTGATTAAGTCCAAAAAAACAAGCTTTCATGAGTAAGGGGAAGATGGACTGCAGATAGAATGGCAGCTATAGATTTACAGAAATCAAGAAGAATTAGAAGCATTTATGCCATCCCTAGCTTTATAGGTGCTGTGCATAGGTATTTCTCCTATCCACTGCTTTCTACGAGAAATGCATTTCACAATGACTTTGATTTCACATTGAAACATTCTAATCCCTGAGGAGAATCAACTTGCCTGAAGGTATGAGGGAAAGTGAGTAAGAGAGAGGCAATACTGTCAAAACTTGCACAGTCCTGCTAGTACACAGGGAAAATCCAGCTGTTTGTTTTCCAGTGACAAACTTATGGATAGTCTAAAACTACCCCAGGCAATAAATTTGCTGCATACTGTACCACTACATGCTAGAAAAATTCAGTTTGAGCTAGGAGAATGAAAATAAATCAGTTTTGTAAGCTTGATATATCAAAATATTTTCCTTTCAAAAGTATAGTTTGATAGTGGAGCTTGAAAACCAGTAAAACACCAGCTTACAGATTAAAACCCAACTGATTACATTACAAACACAGCCTGCCAAAAGTATTGATCATAACTAGGGCAATTTGGGGGCTTCTGATGCTCCAGATTGTAGCTTCAGCTTTAGCATGGCTTTGATTTTCAAGCTAGATTAGTCATCCTAACAGATCTCTGAAGTAATCCATTTAAAGACAGAGAAGTACATGTATAGGTGTCACAGTAACCCCCCCAAGACAGGGCGTATACTGGCACTACTGTTACTAAAGTGTTTAAGTTTCCATCAGATCAATAAAATGTCTACTAAATGCTTTTTAATTCATGAGACTAAACACAGACAAATGCAACTTTGGTCAACAATGCACAGTATGAAGCCTTTCCAGCAGGTCCTTTTGGAGCATGTTGCAGATCTCCAAAGACATAGTTTACTATCTGACTTAGATTACATGGCATCAGGTTTAGGGAAAATAAAGAAACCAACCAACCAACAAAGAAACTAAAACAAAAACCACACCAAAAAAAAAAACACCAAAACCCACACACTTAAAAAACACACAAAAGCAACAAAGTAAACCACACCAACCAAATCAAAAACAAACAACAACAACAAAACACACCCAAAAGAAAAACCATCCAACATCCAGTAGTTCAGTTCACAGGTATAAAATGGTAATTAAAATGGTAATGGTGCAGGTCCACTGTAGTCAATAAAGCACAGCACAACACTACTCTTCACCAAAAGGCATTTGTGTGATCTCTTGATGAATGCCCAAAGCCCATCTATATTTGAAAGCATTGAGTGACATCAGTGACCCAGTAGCTGCAGTCAGAGCACTGAGTGACAATGTAACACCCCATTGTTGGTGGCCCCTTCCTTCCACAGAGTTCAGGCTGCAAACACATGCATGAAATGGCTTTTTTCTTAGAATTAATTTCTGATTTACTTCCTATTAAAAAACATATTTTTTAGAGGAAGATAATGTGCTTATGTTTGACAGATCAAACTTAGTAACACAACACAAATCAGCAGTGCAGATAGGGAAAGCTCCATCACAGAGTGCACAATTTTTACAGTCTCCAAAATCCCATCCTTCCTTCAGACTTCCACAATCTTTAAAAAGCACCTGCTTATCAGCACACACTCTGCTCTGATAGTGCACAATAAAGATAATTCTGTTACAATAAGTATTCATTACGAATTCACAGCACCAGATAAAATCTGCAGGGACAATTTGCAAATGAGATGCTTACTAAATGTGGTTACATGGTTTTTTAGTCTTCCCTGAAGGCTTAACTACAGTTAAAAGTGTCTCTGTCATTTACTTATTTCTGAGAGATCCAAAGGTGAGCAGAAAATCCAGCTTTCCACTTTGCAGAGTGGCTCCCATATGCATATACTGCACCTTCACCATCTGAGAAACATCTTGTCAACATGGATATTTCACATGCATAACACTTGATAGACAACATTCAGTTGTGTGGACCAGTAAGGGGAATGCTTCTCCACATTCTGGAAGAATTCACACATTGGATCAAAGCCAGAAAGAATATGACATTTTGCTTCCTTTTCATTTGCCACCATCTAATAACTTGTATCTAAAGTTTAAGAGAAACATGGAAAACCCCATAAGTGCACCCTTGGTATAAAATATTTATATGTGCACTAAATATTTCATAATAAATATTTTAATGCAGTGCAAAGATAGACACATTCCTGTTGCCTTACTTTGAACATTCTTCTGTGTTCCACAGGCAAAAAAATCAATGCCACACTTATTGCTAGTCTGCTAATGCCCTCTCAACTCATCTGCAACTTAGAAGGTTTTCTAACTACAATCTGTGGTCACTATTATGCCAAGTTAAAATAGGGTGTTTCTGAGGTTCAGTGCTTTAACACAAGCACATGTGTACAGACATTAGTACATAGCCATACCAGAATGTCTGTGCATGTGTGTTCTAGTACAAAGAACTACAAAGCAGTCAATCAACTCAAGTCTGAGAACTGTACACAAAACAAAACCAAAAGCTTAGCCCATTAATAACATATTATTACCCACTCACCTGGTTGTATTTTTCAGTAAATAGCCCCCATTCCCCAAAATACAAGTTCAAAAGAAATAAACTGCTGCCAGTTGTACTTCACAGGATTTTTTTTTTTCAGTAAGGAGCAGGTTGTTCCAAATCCACTAAACTAAGTTAATGCACAAAACCCACAACAAAGTTTTACAACACAATTTGGCATGCAATATTTTTCTCTGCCCATGCCAGGGTAGGAATCAAACTGTTGCCTTTTTATTTCTTCATCTTTTCCCAGGTGAGAATAAGATTCTGCATCACAATTATAAGTAAGGGCTGAACAATAGTATCCAAAATCCAGATGCTATTTGAATAGAAAAAAAGTATTCCTTACTGAAAAATCAAAGCATTTAGCTATTTATAGACTCTATTCAGACACCACCACTGGTAAGACAGCACATGTTACAGCACTCTTTTTGAATAGCTTCTCAGAGTACTTGAGAGACTTATTTTACAAGCCTGGGTCACCATCCAGAGATGAGTCACGTGGAAAAGAACAGAAGTAAAATACAACAGACAAACACATACAATTGAAGGAACAAAGGACATCTAATCACTTTTCAACTAAAAGGAGTGTTGAAATATTTTCCTGTAATGCTGATATTCACTCAGAGTCCTTCATATAGAAGATCTATTGCCCTCAGAGATACAAGGTTTTGAAACACTTGCTGCTATTTTTTAGCAGACCACTTGCAGAAAACAGAAACTGCTGATCCCCATCTGGCATAAGCAATTCACTGGATGTGTTTTTCTATGTGTTTCTATGACAAATTTCATCAAGAAGTATCACTTTCCCTTTTAACCCAACCAATTAATATTTTCAATGTGATCCTGCCTGCAGGGAAAACTGATATATTTGCAAGTAAGTGTGCATGCTCAAAAAAGAACATACAAAATTCTGTTTCTACAAGAAAAGGAAGAATCAGACCACAATGGCTTGTGAGTGGTGATCTCCAAAAGCTTATTTTAGGCTGGTTTTGGTCCAAATGCTTTCCTTCTCATTGCTTTTTCAAGGTGGGAGGAAAGATGGAGACTCCCAAGCATGAACAGCATCACTCCCCTGGAAGCATCTGTCTGCATGGCCAGAGCAGCCTACTCCACCTTGCATTATCAGTCCTCCTTTGTTCCCTATCTCTCATATTGATCTTTTTTCCCTTTCTCCTCCTGATGCACACACAATCTTGCCTACACAAGCCAGTAGCCACTATCATCTCCCAAACAAACTCACACCTGTGCTTCATCTTCAGAGCTGCAGTGCATATACTCCTCATTTCACAGGCAGTGAGCCATGCTACCAACTAGCCAATGCACAGGTGTCCTGTTCTGGCAGGTCCATGGGCAGGATAGTCAAAACAGCAACTGGCCAGTAAAGAACTTCTTTCTGACAGAAGCAGAGAGATTATTTCTTACTATTTGTTCTGGAAGACACATTTCCCCAAAAGTGGGGAAGGAGTCAGTGACGTGGAAATTTTAGTCCCAGACCTGGAGCTGTTGTAGCTGTTCTAACAAGGTAATAGAACAACCTGAACGGTGCCTTCACCTGTCAAGAAGCTCTGCTGTTAGTGTGCCACCAGACAGCGTGGCCACCTACCAGACATAGTTTATTAGGATATCCCTTCTTCATTCTTTTTCTCAGTTGAATGTTTTTACACACTGTACTTTAACATTTATGGACCTCCAATAGCCATTACAGGGTTTGTATTAAACACTGTATGAAAAAACCTCAGTGACAGTCAGGAGAGGGGAAAAAAAATATCACAACACTTTCTTTTAATTATTATTTTGCCAATACCTTTTGAAAACATTTCTATGTTTTCTCTGTGGTCAGACTTTGACCTAACTTTCACATCCTTGGTTAATTCTCAGATTAGCAATGTTGTCTGTTATGCAATGCATACCATCAGATTGGATGTAGTGTGTTCGATATGTGGAGTTTACTATTGTCAGGTCAGAATCACTGATGAGGCATTCTTCATCCAATAATTTCTCTCACTTTTATTGGCCAGGCTGCCTCAAGGTATTATTTGTGTCCTTGAACTCAAAGTGTGTTGAGATTTCAGTTTCATTTCTGCACCTCATAGATACTGTGCTCATGTGATCTCTTTATGTTGGACGTAACCATCAGTCACTGTGGCTATCAGCTATAGGTGTGATTCAGTGTTTCAGTATTGCCCAGGTCTAGCATATACCTGACACTTAGAACAATGGGAGTAACATCACTGACAAAATGAAAGCTGAATGTAGTATCAACTCTGTGCATTTCTCTAGTTCCTCTGTCCTCCTAGAGATAAAAATTTACAACTTGGAGACACTGCAAAGAATTTAAAGGCCAAGTGTTTGTCGTTCCAGTCGTTAGGTGCATTCCTGAAATGTCTGTAAAATTAGAGGTTCTATAAAAAACCAAAACCAAAAGCTATTCTATGTTATTGTTACCAAAGGAAATATGCAGTGATATAAATTAAACATTAACTGCAAAACTTTGCTGTGAGGCTACCAAGTCAGAAACAGAAATGCATCTAATTAATGAGAAGATCTGTCTTTGCATATTCACTTCCTTCTCCAGCAGAAGCCATTAATCTTTAAATGTGTATGAAAGGGATGCACAAGTCAGCACACAAAGAGGATGTATTAAGGATGCTAAATAAATTAAGGACACTTCATGTGTCAGTATGAGTAACACATTTTATCCTTCTTATCTCTCCAGGCCACTTCTACATCCTTCTTTTTCTGCTCCTGTTACAGGGACAACCAAGGATTCCTTGGACAGAGGAACAAGGAGAACCCCAGCCTCTATTCCAAATCATTTCAACATTTTATAAGTGTACAATAAGACATCTTTGGCTTTGATTAAAACTTCTTTTTGTCTTCTAGATGTCACAATGGGGAAAAAAAATCATTATTATTAATTGAATCTTGCAAGGTAATTTGTCTTGCTTCTGGCAGCAAGTTCTCAGTGTTTTCCTTCCCACAGTCGAAGCGTTTAGAATGAGGAGGAGACATATCTGCACTTTGAACTGAACAAGGTTTTTTAACAAGCCTAATTCTGATTGTGGAAACAAATAGCAAGATGAAGGAATGACAATATCTAAGTGTTCTTTCTTCTTATTTTAATCTTCCCCCAAGATCTTCAAACACTTCAAAAACCTAGTAGACTCTCAAAACATGATTTGTGAAGAGGGTTTCCTGGCAGCTTAGTGGGACACCACATGGTTAGCTGGATATTTGAAATTCCTCAGCTCTCTCACCAGGTGAAAGAGTTTCAGTATTAAAAAGAAAAATATAACATGAGCCAAAAATATTTTTTCTAAGATCTAAGTCCTTCTCTCTAATTATGATGGGCTACATTTCTTCACCAAAGGGCTGGGCTGCACTTCACACACTTGGAGTGAAACACATCGCTCAACTCTTTTAGCTCCTTCCAGGACCCTCACCTGGATTTTGAGGAACCCCATCTACATTTTATTCAAGGTTACAGTCAGGAAGCTCTTCACTGCAAACCCAGTGTCTTTCCTCAAGCTGCCAAAATTCTGCAGCTTGGTAACTGCATACATTGTCATCTCTTCTGCCTCAATCACCTTATGGACTTTCATGTGACTAGTTGCAGGCTCTGGTGCCACATTCCCTCTGCTAGGGAATGCTTCTTGATCCTAGAAAGCTTCATACATAACTAATTTTCTTACTAAATTTCTCCTGAAAAAGAGGAACTATATCTCCTGCTTCTGGCCTCAGCTCACAACTCCAGCAGCCACTTTTCACACAGAGGAAACCTTTGAGAAGAGTTGACTGAAAATGTCTTTTCTTAGCTAATTTTCAGTTTAAAAAAGGCTTTTTTCAAAAGGTGTCATGAAAATCAGACTGTGGTTGGAGTTCTCTTTGAAAATTTCCACAAGAAAAGAAAAAAACAAGTTATCCTTATACACAGATTGACTACTGATAGAGGAAAACTCTAACAGAACTGGAGGGCAGTCCCCATCCTTTCAGACTTCACCTTAATCATTAGATCATCCCAATGTAACCTTTCAGACATACCAATAAACAACTACCCTGGAAATAATGCAGTAATTTGTTACCCTAAAAACAAGAAAGGCATTTCACAGCTGGGAAAAAATATAAATAAAATTTTTAAATTATATCTATAATTCAAAAAACACAACACCAAAAAAAACCCACTGACACACACTAAAGGTGGAGGGGTCTTATGTACTCTAAATTACATTTTAAAAACTTATTTATTCAGCTGTATGTGAAAACAATCTCTCTTTTCCAGAAATATCTTATCTCCAATCATAGGATTTGTCTCTCTTATTTTTGTTCTCCCTCCACAAAAAGACTTCATGAGAGCACAGATTTCCTTTTGTTAACATTAAAAAGAAGGGGAAAACAAAAATCTCTAAAAATTCCCTGAGTATGAAAAGCTGCTTTCAAAAGTTGAAAGCTCTTTAAGCAGAAACTGATACTCAACAGAAAACACAGCTGCAAACTATACCTCTCACAGGACTGTAGACAGCAGCTGTGTTTAAACCATCAACCAGAAACTGCCCAGAAAATCATCTCCAGCTCTTTGAGACCTACATTGAAATCTTTTTGGTAAAAGCCTGTTCCTGAGCTGCTTCTCAATCAGCACCTCCCACTACCAAAACCACATTTCAGTAATAATCACCCCAAAACTTGTAATTCCTAAAGATTTGCCCTGACTAGGCAACAGTGGTTGAATGAGCTTTAGTTGGCAAGTGCCAGCTAAGGGGTGAGCTTTCACCACCCAGCTCAGGCAATTTCACAGTTTGCAGCTACTGAAGGGGAAAACATTCCACCCAAGGCTCTCCCCACTCATGTCCACACACTCCCTCTGCTTCCTCCACATCCGTTCTGCTGTTTCGCAGGTCCCTTTTGTGAATTAAATCACTTTGCTAACATGGCAGGAAAGGAACCCAGTAAAAACAACTGGATGGTTTTCTATGGAGCTATTGAGCTGAACAGCTTCACAAAGTGCAGCATGAGTGCCAGAGCCACGAGGGAGGGGGGCATGGGGGTCAACCTGCAGGAAAAGGCAAGAGAAGAGGTGGAGCAGCACATCCCCTTCACAATAGAAAGGCTCCAGTGGATCAGCTCTGCTGCTCCTGAAATGGCAAACTAACTCTAACCCCTGAACCTAACCCTAACACATTTTTAACTCTGAAAATAAATAAAGGGTAATGCTTATAATTCACATCTAGTTGGTCAAGGCAAACTTTTCTTATATGCTGTCAGATCGTTACATTTGGGAAATAGAAATTGGTTTTTGTGAGAGACCCAATTTAGCAATTTCTAATTACTTAAATATTAACAGGCTTAAAGGATTACATCCCTTTGTGAGACTTTCATTGACTTCTGTTGAATTAGGATCAAAGTCTGGAACTTTACCATTCTACTGTAATTACCCAGTCTTAGATGCACACCTACAAACATAAAAATACTGCCAGCATCTGATATGGAAAAACATCTTCATGCAAATAAAGCTCTGTTTTGGTATGCATTCCTAGCATGTTCTTATTTCCTTTGTTATTCTTGATTCAATCATTATCCCCTGTGGATTTCACCAAATGAAAGCATAAAGCCACTTGCACTGGAACACTTATCAACTCAGTTTTGCATGCAGCATAACCACAGAATAATGAATTAGAACATCTCAAGTTTGATGCCAGGTTTACATATTTCTGAAAGGGAAAACAAAATTAAACTTTCACTTATAGGTATATTTGTATTATCAGTAAATAAGATAGACAAAATGTTTTAGAGCAATGAGCTAGGATACAAATGAAATGGGAATATTTGTAGTAGCTTTACAAACAGTCACAGAGTTTGCAGAACAGCTACAGGTTTTTTTAATTTAAGTCACTGAAATTCATGGTTGCAAGACTGTTATAAAAATATTATTAAGATTAGTTCTGGTGCACTCCCCAAAGCCAGGCAGATTACTGGTTTTCTTTGTACAAAAAGCAGTAACACAGTCATTAATTACTCAGTCTTTCATAAGTGATATTATAACTATCTAAGTAGCAGATCCTTCAGAAGCTCTCAAGAGTACTTGATCAAGCATGCAAATAGAGCAGCTGAGCCCTCCTGAGCCTACTCTTGACCCTTCTCTTGGAAAGAACATTCCTGAGCTCACAATACCCTGGTTAATCATACTAGGAAGACAGAAAGGGTGAATTATCCAGAGTCTCTATTCAACGTATTAAGATATTTAGTGACAATTAACTGAGAAGGTTATTTGTTAGTTTATTCATGAATATTGTTGTAGTGTAGGGGATCAACCATCTAAATAAACTGTGTAGATTATGGCCAGTGTTTATAGATACATACCAGAAAGCAATTCCAGCACAATTTACCAGCTGTATCTTCTAATACAACCCAAGCCAAAAAGTCAGAAAAAATGAAATGCCTGTTTCCAGTTTTATTTTGGAGCTGCATGACTGGCACCTTCAATAAGAGATTATTGTCAGCCTATGATGATACATAATTCAGCACTATGTTCCTAGAGAATGTCAATTATGCTTTAAATTTACTGGGTTTTCCATAGCTAATGTCACTGTTTTCTGCTTTTATCTTTTGTGTTATATTATAACCTGATTAGGTGAGACATACTGGTTACATGTATATACACACAACATGAAAAGAAAGAAAAGAGTGACTGAAAGGAAGAATTTGTAGATGTCTAGAAATGTCTCTCCTTTCTCTTATGGCTACCAGAAAAGCTATTTTGGAATGGAAAAGGATGCTATTTTAGACTTGGCCAGTTCTGGATTCAGGACAAGTGGGAGCTGTTTTAAAGCCAGGGCTGTTTTCCTTTCTTGAGCTCCTAGGATGTTTGTTAAGCATGTGTATGTTTAGGACAAATAGATTGTGCTTGCTGTAATAACAATTACTCCAGCAAATTATTGGTGTAATACTTAATGGATTACAAAAATAGCTATATTTAGCTTCCAACTCTAAATGCTACACGAGTTCCTCACCATAGTAACATAAATGTCTTACAAAGGAAGAGGAGAGAAGAGGAAGGAGCTTGAATTCTTGCACTGTAGAAGAAAAGAAGAAGAAAACACCCCCTTTTTCCAACTTAAATTAAGTAGGTAAATTATGGAAACCCATTTCATGGTACCCCAACAGCAGCAGCTAAGGAAGGTGTCTTTTTGAGTATTTTCCCCTTCACAACAAACAAACAAAATAATATAACAAACAAAATAATAAAAATAATAAATAATTAAAATTTTTTTTAAAATAATATAACAAACCACAAACAAATCTAGGAGAACACAGATCTGCTAACTACTGCTTTGGAAGAATGTGGTGGATCTGGCCACCTGTGTTTGGCACTAGATCCACACTCTCAACACAAGGCAGCATGACTCTATATGGCCTAAGAGAGGATTAGAGTGTCTCACATTACTGTATGCTGTTATTATAGGATATACTAGGAGTACCTAAAGAACTGGATCATGACTGCATTACACACCCACTCCCAATGACTCTTTGTTTACCTATAGATTATCAGCAATTACCATCCCAAATTCTTGCAATATATGTGTAGATCTTTCATAGCCTTGTCTGTACAGTACACATCTCTACTATTTATTGTAGTAGCAAGTAGCAGAAGCAAGAGTGTTGAACTCAATGTATCAAGTACTTCAGCTGCACAGATTCCAATTTCAACATCACTTCATTAACACTGTAGAACTGAAAATGTCTTGCAGGGACAGAACTTTTCCTTGGTGTGGTGTTATCCTCAAGAAGTGAAAGGAAATCATTGTGAGGTACAAAACGGTGAACAGCCATTTAAAAATGAAGCAATAACTCAATTTTGCAAGATTTTGTGGTTGAAAGGGAAACAGGAATAGGAAACAGCTTTAGAAGAAGAGAAAAAACTCCACAATCTATTATTCTTTACTGGATTTCCTGTTAACATTAATAAAGAAATGAGAGCAGATGCCCTATTCTAAAGTACAAGCCATTTGAAAATAGACCTACAAACACTTTTGTTTTTCCTTTTAATTTCAATGCACTGTAAGCAAATCCAAACTTGAAAACACCAACCACCAGGACAGACTGAGTAGGTGTTTAGACTGCTGTAAAACTGGTCTAATTAACAATAAACACACAATAAAATAAACACATCTCTCAAAAATGCTCTAGAATAGCACTTTTGTAGGACAGAGGTACCCTGCCCCTCTCTCTATGCAGTTGTGGAGGTGTAAGTCTCTTCCCTAGACTTCCGCAGATGGTGATTTTCCCTTTGTGCAGAAATGGGTCTGTGGTGTGAAGCCTGCCCCACTAATCCTATATCCTCTTCAAAGACTGCAAGGGTTTCAAATAAAAACAACAAGAACCCCAACCCTGTAGAAGTTAATACTCTGATAAAGTATGGTTATTTGCAAGGTCATTACACAAGAGTATCTCTGCGGGAGCCTTGGGCTGTTCCAGTTTCTGCTACAAGCAACACACTTGCGGTTTGAGAACCCAAGCAGGGTTTCATGCCTTTCCCTTAGTCACAAAGCTGGTGCATGATGATTCCTGAGCAGCTGTTTTTCCTCCCTTGCACAAATCTCTCTTGATAGTTAACCCATACTAGCAAATCAAGTTGGAAAACTTGTGTTAGGATGTTGTATTATAGTCATGCATGCTACAGAGTCTCCAAAGAATAAAGCAATCACTGCTCATATATCCATTTAACATACCAAATGTTGGAAGAAGCCTGACTTTTGCAAACACACTAACTCCATTGTGTATGTCTTATATGCCACATTCATATCCTATTCTTACCAGGAAAAGGAAGCCACAGAAAGCCATGTTGGCATAAAAACTCCTTTCAGAATTGCTCTGTGTCATTTAAATGGTAAAGACAGTAATTGCTTTAAAAGATAATCACCTTCAGTGAGTGATCATACTTTTCATAACAATAATTCAAATTACTGGTTCTATCCTGCCTAAGTGCTTCTTGGAGAGACCAATGTCCAGAAATTAACTGTGATTGTCTTCCTTGATAAAGTACTTTCAACCCTGGAGATTTATTTTTATTTTGTTTTTCCATTTTGCTCTACAGATGTTTTACCATTCTTATTTCTCAGCAAGGCTGAACTGTTTGGGAATTAAATTAGGATTTCAAACACTGCAAAATTTAACATTTAGGAAACCTTTAGTCTTCTCCACTGAACCACTAAATCAGGTCTATTTCTCAATCCTACTGAGAACAGCTGGCTTGAGAAGCAGATCCTAAACTTAGACTAAGAGTAGATTTCTTGAGAAATAATTAAGTACTGTTACAAGGATTAAAAAAAAAAAAAAGGCTGTCAAAGACTCATCCCACTCTTAGTAGGGGTGTGGATAATTAATTACATGCTCATTTCAAACTAACTGAGTTCAGTCAGTCACTGCAACATACAGCACCCTGGAACAAGAAAAATCTGTTTCAAATAAGACTAATGGCAAAAGAAATAAGACCTCAGCATTTTGGCTAATTCTTCAGCTTTTAGAAGACTGGATTCAGCATTCAAGATATCTTTTCTTGTAAGGTAAATTTCCATTTTCCTCTATTTAAAGTAAGCAGCTCAGGTCAATAAAGACTTGTCATAGCTTTTCACTGGGATTTCCCAGAGCTAAACACGGATACACGCTCCATGCAGCATTACAAGCCTGAGCTCTCCAAGGCACATACAATTTGTGCACACAGAGCAGATCTGAGAAAACAGAAGCACAAACATGAAACCTACCTCTGCACATTCATTTGGTGTATTTGGTTGTGGCTGGCTGCAGCCCACCCATGTATCTAGAAATTCCAACCAATGTACAAAATTCCTGGCTCTGCTTGAGCAGAAAACCCTGGTAGAGAATGAGCAGAGTGCCAGGATAACTATTGCATGTGGTTATCCCTACATCAACAGGATTATGAACACATCTTTATTTTACAAAGATCTAAGGCTTGGACTCTTATAAAGAGAAAAACTATTTGGTTATGTAGTTTAAAAATATTTAGCTCTTTTACTGTTCATGGCAGTGCATTCCACCCATTAACTGTATGCTCTGTGGAACAGCCTTGACATCTAAAAGTGACTTTATCCTGAAAGTTAAATCACATCTACCAAACATGCTGAAAAATTTCCCCAGTTTTGAGTTAGTGCAGATATTTGAAAATAGGCTCATCTTCTAGAACAGTATAATGAGCATAAAATAAGAATAGGATTGCATTTATGCTGGGGGGAAAAAAATAAGAAACCCAACTGGAAAAACTGTCACTTCTGTGAACACATCTACTAGGACAATCTCACCTTTCACAGGCTATAGACTGTGTTAGCTTGAAACTTGATAACATGAAAATCATGCATATGAAATCAAAGAAAATTTTAGTAGAATGTCACAGCAAGGTACCAAATATTAGTATGTTTTGACAAAAGAAGTAGAAATTTCTCTGAAATCTATAGTTGTCTTTTTGAATACACCTACCAAATAGCACTTTAAAAAATACAAATGATCTCAAACTGGAGTAAGTTCAGAAGATACAGCAAATTACAGATAAGCAGTAAATTACCTCCCATGTACATATAGATATCCTGCATTATTTTTCATTTAAGAACATATCACCCAAACGACACAAAACTCTCATTTCAAATTGGGACCATCAGATGGTGGGAAAATAATGAACCTTCCAAGGAAAGGAGTAAATCTAAATAGATACATAGAAAAATTGCACAGAAAATGTCTCCTGCAGAGCTGCTGAAGGACAGGTACAGCCTTATATATAGCCATAACAAAATTCTCAACAATTTAAACAAAGGAAAAATAATTGGATCCTTACACTTGTGTGAGGGGAGGGAAAAGCAGAAGCAGCTCAGAAAATTAAAATATTATTGTGCAGGAATAATGAAGGTAACTAGAGTAAACTTAGTTTCTAACCCAGAACTGATCATGGTTAAGCATCACTTTTTTTTATTGGATTATTTTCCAGTCAAGTTGATTCCTTGGTGCATTCAATTCACCTCCTTCTAAACAGTTGAACTGACAACTTCATGGATGCTTTACACACGGCTAGAGGTTGTGGGTGAGGGAGACTTTCAGTGTGCATTGGATTTCCTGAAGAAAAGCTGTATCACCTAAATAAATTCATACATCTTTGAACACTGTTTATTGCTCCTTTTCACAGCTCAGGCAAGGGAGTGTCATTTCACAGATAGAATGGTTTGTTGCCAAACAGAGTGATCTCACTCTCCTCCTACCCTGGCAATGCAGACTCACTGGTTTCAATAGCTCGAAGTCAGATAACTCAGTAACCTGGCAGAAGACTAGGTAGCAAAGAGAATAACAGATTTGTGTTAGATCAGAGCAGTTGGCACATAAAAATCTTACCTTGAGTGTTTATTTCTGATACACTTATAAAATCTATTAGTTGGTCCAGGTATTCAAACAAAAGCAAAGGATAAGCAACTTTTCCACCCTGGCACTTCTACTTCCACACAGTCTCTAAGAGGTTTATATGGACACACGTGTCCTTCATCTTGCACTATCAAGTCTGATGGTTGAGTCCTAAATGTGTGCAACCAGTGAGAGGGGTTACAGCCAGGGAGAAAGCTCAGCTTTACCCAGGGTTTGCATCCACACTTCTCTACTGGATGCCAAGGGCATGCTCTCCTCCCCTCTGTACCTTGGGTAGGAGGGGAGCAGTCTGCTCCCAAGCTGCCCTGCTCAGACAGCCACCTTCCTCTCCATCTCCTCACTTTCCTGAAGTAATTCAGTATTTCACTCATGCAGAAAAAGAAGTGGTGACAGTAGCCAAGGAAACTAGGTTCAATGAGTGCATCAGTTATCTAAGAAAAGATTAAAAGATTGAAGAGGAAAATGTCCTCCTCATTCACTCTTAATATCTGTTTCAATCAGTTTAAGTTAGATCAGGAATTCTGCAGGTGAAGTCCTGTACCAGTTTAGGCAGATGGGTCACTTGGAGTTTACTCCTCAGCAACACGGAGTCTTGATGTTAAATTCAAATTTGTACACAGCAGCCTAAGATCTCAGAGACAAAGAAGTGACAAACTGCAAATATTATATGTATAAGATTGATCTAAAACTCAGCAATGGAAAGTGCTAGCAGGCAATTTCATATGCCTCCAATTGTAAAGCTTCTACAGCAGCTGTCAAAAAGTGTAAAGGAAAAGCATGCAGCTAAATTTTGTCAACTAAGGTGGGGTAAGTGCTGTCACTGCGAGAACATAGTGTGAGAACAAGAATGCTAATAAGCATACCAAGTAGTAAAGGCCAAATGTAGAATGCATCTCCCTCCCCTCCCAAGTCTGGTAAGTGATTTTGCCAGGTTTTTTAAAACATCTGAAATCATGTGAGGAGCTATGGCACTTGCAGAAAATCAGAATTTTTAAGAATGAGAAAAATATTTCTTTTTCTTAAAAAACAAACCCCCACAGAGGTGAAGTCAAGTCCTCTAATAGAAATCAGAGCTGCTGCTCTGCAATGATCTCAGGAGAGCTTAAGGCTGTTCCATTTCAGTAAGCAGGCATGTTGGGGCACATGTCTTACCTGTTTCTGAAAAGTTACCTGCCCTTGTGTAACTTTTAATTATAAGTTTCAGTGAGTGTCTTTATAAACCAAACTGCAACTGGTTCTGTTTGTGCATTGTAAGATTGTTAAATGGTTCAGGAAATTAGAACTATACATGTGATTAGAACAGACTAAATCTGAAGCCCTCCTGAAAGATAAAAGGTAACCCCCTCCTTAAAACCAGACATCCAGTTCCTGACTGTTTCCTTAGAAGCTGGATCTTACTCTGTTCATTTTGTTCCTCTTCACCATACAGCATCGTCACCTGCTTACTCAACACAATTGAAGAGCACTACTCTTTGATGCAAGATTTCTGCAACCTAGTTCAAAAGGACAAAGGTTTGTAGGTCTTCTCCACCTGAGAGCCTCCCAACCACAGCCACACAGAAACTTTGAAATTGAAGCAGACCTGTGTTTAGTTAAAACAAGCTAAACACCCAGCATCTTATTATCCAAGGGAACAAAGTTAGGGGTCTCACCTCAAAAAAGCAATTTTTTCATCAACACAATATCAAAGTAGTGCCTTGTGAGACCATGCTCTTGAAATGTACAGAAAAATAGTGCAATAAAGTCAGTCTGCAAAACTCTGACTGTCAGCTCTGAGCTACTGAGGCTGAAAGACTTCACTAGAACAAGAGGTATTTCAAAAGCCCCTTTTATAACTGCATGTTCAGTCTAATTTGAGCCTTCAAGTAACATTTGCACTTAGCTTGACACTTGTTCCTTCCACGTGTTCCTCAGATGGAGGACTGCCAAAATATGCTTATTATTCCAATTATAAACAAATGTTTCTGCTGAGGGAACAATGGATCTGACACTGGGAAACTTCATGCACTCCCAGGTACCTGTACCATACTCAGGTATCTGTACACACTCATGTCTTTCTGTGCTTTCCCTATAAGAGCATGAAAACTAAAGCAAACCATGGCACACCCAACTCCACTGGAAGGGAGCACCCCAGGAGTGGTGACACAATGACAGTAATTAGAAGGGGTTTGGTCATGTTTTGAAGGCCAGCCAAATTTGTGTATGTCCCTTCTAGTAACTTCAGTGAAAGCAAAACAAGTTCAAAGCATTCATTTCTCTCTCCAGAAAAGTAAATACTGCAGACTATTAACCAAGCAGACAATTAACTGAGAACTACCAGGAGAGAGATTTAAATTCACAAATATATGCATATACATATTTGTGTGCATATGTGTGTGTATCCACCTATACAGCCACACACATGTATATATGCATACATACATAAATTGCCCTTTCATACAACAGAAACAAGGCTGAGACAAAAAGGTTTTGACCAAAACAATAGTTGGCAAATGCACAAAAGGGGTAATGAGGAGCATTCATTTCCACAGTCTCCTGTCCTGCAGGCACCAGTAGAAGGCAGAGAATTAATCTAGAGTATTTGTTAAAATCAAAATAAAAGCCTAGAGAAAGGGTGTTGACTGCAGAAAAAGAAATCAGTTGTTTATAAAAAAAAAGGACACTTTGTACTGGAAAAATGGAGCAATAATGAGAAGGAGAGCAAGCTTAGTGTGTAAGAGGAGGCAAAATTTAAAGCAGGAATAATATAACAAATTGCATGTAAATACAGTGCAACTTGAAAGCAAAAGGTTATCTTTAAAGGAGAGAGAAAACAGTGTTATCCAAACAGTGCTTCCAATGCTAATGGTGCTAACAACCAAGACCAGTGTGTGAAGTGCCCCAGAGTTTTCAAACAGGGCACCTAAGCAAAGCACCTCCAGCACTAAACTGTGCTAAAGAATACATAGCAAAAAACATAACCTGATGATGCTCTGTGTACATCTACTGAAATATTGGAGTCCTCATTCATGTGGCACACAAGAATAATATACAAATTTTTTTTTAAAAGCCCAAAACACAGAATTGGGAACTCAGTTTGGATCCAACCTTTCCAAATGTGTTGTGCAAAAAAAACCCAAAATACCACCAAACAAAATGAAGCAAAAAGGCCATTGCCAGGAAAATCTGCAGCCCAGCAGTTAAGAGTCTTGCTCAGTTTGTGGTAGACAACTTTAAACTCCCAGTCTGCAGGATGGGTCCTGACAAGCCAGCAGGCTGTATTATCACCTTTCAGCTATAGGCTTTTCACTTTATCTCACATCCAAACAATATTTTGTCAGATTTTATCCCTTTCAATGAAATACATGTCTTTGACAAATTAACATGTGTCAAAACCAGCACAACTTTAATCAGGGAATTTCTAATAAGCTTTTTCTCTTATGATGAAATAACCACCATGGCAAAGTGATTGGAGATACTAAGACACTCAAAAAACAGCTAACAGTCCAACTTTCATTAATTCTAGTTAATTACCCCTCTTCCCTTTGAAAATCTCACCTTTGGGCCATACTGCTTTTACTTTTACTTCCTTGCTGTTTTTTTCACTTGTCTAGACATTTTTATGTCTCCAATTATTTTAAATTACCCTTTTCAACTTCCATTAATATTCTCACCTCTCTTTTCCTTCTTTACTCTTCTCACTATCCTTGCCAATATTTATTTTCACAGTGTGTTCTTCAGTTGTTTACTATATTTTCTTCTTTACCCCAGCTCTACATTTCTTTCCCATTTATTTCCTTCACTAACTTCAATTTTGAGGGTTGGAACTGACCACTTATCCACATTATCTGTATCTAAAGAAGATACAGCAGTTTTATTAAGGAATAAGTAGATGATCTTTGAGGTCTCTGACAATTCTATGATTCTAAGTAGCTTTTTATTTCTTATATTGTTGAGGAAAAAAACCAGAAGTATGAGTACATGGAAATGTAGGCAGTGCAGCACCCAGCTAATGTACACAGTCAGCCCACACCTTTGATTACAGGGCTAAATTTTTCTTTTCTTTCTTGCTTCATATCTCTTTTTAAGAGAGTGCTGTTTATTTTCAGATTTAAAAATGCTGCTTTGTCTTTTTATATTTTTAAGGTCAATCCATAAACTAGAAGATATTAGAAATATTTAATTTAGTTTTTGTGGCAGCTTTTTTTCACCTTTTAATATCACTGTAGAGATCAAACTAGGCTATTACATGGATGCAATTCAGGACAATGAGCATTTTAACATTTGGGCAGTCATTTTGTCCAGCCAAATCCACACTGAGTGAGACACTGGGTACCTGGCCTGAAGTTATCTTAAGGTATTATATATACAGCTAAAGTAGAAGCCCCAAGTCCAGTTCATCTTAAAAATTTGGACATAGTCAATATAGGACATAAATGCACTACTGCTGTGGAAACATGAGTTGGCTGTGCTAGGTGCACAAAGCACTGAATAAACCTACCAGATCTTTTAGTTACCCCATAGATCTGAGACTCCTGCACCACCCCTTTCTAGCAAAGTCTCTGAAGATGTTTCTGATATTTGAAAATCTCGGTTTGCCTGTTTCCAGAGGCTTAGACATGAAATGTCTAATTTGTTCCAATTTAGTGCCTGACTGAAAAAGAGTGGCCAGCCCTCTGCCCTACCCTAGGCTAACAGCTTTCCAGGTGGTACTCACAGTAAGGAACTATTGAGTGGGATTTCTGGCAAAAGCTAAGTAATAGCTGACCCTCAATATGGAAGGCTAAGGAAAGTAAAATGAGAGATATTTCATGTCCTGGAGTCTACATTGATACCAAAAGCGCAAAAGAACAGAGGGAAAAGATCAGCTCATTTACTACTTGCCATCATGCAATAAGTGTCTAAAGTCCAGCAGAAGGTGTATTAGGTTTCCAGATACTTGCTCTGCCACAGATGAAACTAACCCCAGCAGATTTCACATTTTAATTCCTGGGAGCTCTGCAGTGTCAGAGCTTCATAGAAGATGTGCTTCATCCCTTCACAAGAATGATGGGCTTTATATATTACATATGACTTACTGTTCTATCCTTGTCCCTTGGGTTTTGATTTTGTATTGAAAGAGATGCTATTTCTTATAAAGAAGCAAGTGAGAAGCTGTAAATCAGATACTAACAGGATTCTGATTTCTAACATATAGTAATAACCAACCAACACAGATCAAGTACAGTCAGGAAAAAAAACAGCCACTAGTCAACTTCTTTTCTCTGGCAAAGCCCTAGGACCTTTTTTCAAGGAGATGATTTGTATTCTTGGCATTATCTGCTGTATAAAGAAGGTTCTTTCTACAAATTTTTGATAACTGCATAACTGCAGCTAATTTCTACTGTATTATTCCATTTCCTCCTCTTATATCTTTAGAAGCTTACACATAAATTTGTACACTGATATTATCTGTTATTTTACTTTCATACTGGGTAGATTTAAGGAAGAAAATATTTTCAGTTGCTATATGTCAGAAGGTGCAATAAATGATGAGGAAGCCAATAATTTGTGCAAATATAAAGATTATTCTTCCAGTGAACAAAATAAATTTGCAGAATAACATCCTGAACCATAGGTTTTTAAATGGTGTGTTCAGGAGAATCTTCATCCCAATGAATCAGACAACAGCTAATACTTAAAATATCTTTGGTTTAAATGAGAACACCAAGAACAAATATCTTATTCAAACAGGTAAAAAGAATTTCCTATATGACAGTCCTGACACCATAAAACAAGAACATTTCAGAATTCAGACTGTAGACTCAGCTTCACTTCTAACTTGCAATTTTTGCTACAGCAATCTGCTTTGGAATTAATAATTATGATAGACTATGCAGCCTTTTTGTTGTTGTTGGATTGCTACATGCTTTTGCTCTGCAGGATAAATATAGGACCAGCAGAGCTTGCCCATTGATTTCTGTGATGACAGGTCACTAACAATGATAGATTTTTAATGATGTGTCAGCAACTGTGTGAATCTGTGTGGTTGTGAGGTGGCAACTGCCAAAATTTACTCTGAGTATCATATAGAAAAGATATGCTGTAGTTTTACTTTTGTCACTGACAGCCAACTCTGATGGTGTACATTTTACACAAGGAAATTCTTCCTTTCTCTGTATGGGGTCAGCTAGTAGTTCAGAGGAATGCTTTGTTACTTTTAATTAGTAATTTGTGTTTGGTTTAGTTGGTAATATTTTAAGGAAGCAAGCAGAACCCTTTTCTCCCCTAAAACTATACCAATTAACCAAAACTACAGATTTATAAAGGGAAATCAGTATGGATTATAAAGACAGTAAAGCATGGACCACTACAAAAAAGAAAAAAAGTGGAAATTTATTTTTGTAATTGGGCTAATTTGTGTGTTTAACACACTGAAATGCCACAAATTTCTTTGCTTTATTACAAATAAAACAGAAGAGTGGCTAGAAACACATTACAGCATCTTTTTAATCTTTAGAATCAAAAAAAAATAACATGGCAGATGCAACACATGCTGGTCAACAATGAAGATTTCCCTGAGCCATACAAAAAACCTGCACCAGTTGCCTCTTTACTCCAATTTTACACATAGCTTGCACACTACCCAAAATCTCCAAGGCAACAGTCCAACATATGCCACACTGTAACTGATTTGGATCATGCCATTGGCAACAAACACATTTCTCCACACTACAGTGAAAGCCAGATCACAGAGGGCACCATTAACTGAAACACCAATGTCCTGGTTTCTGCTGGAATAGAGCTAATTTTCTTTTCTTCTTAGTAGATAGAATACTGATGTGTTTTGGATTCAGTGTGAGACAGATGCTGATAACATACAAAAGTTTTTTAGGTGTTGTTAAGGGATCAAGGACTTAACACACTAACCAGGGGAAGGTGGAAAGAGCACAAGAAGCTGGGAGGGAGAATCCCAGGAAACTGACCTAAACTAGCCAAAGAGCCATTCCATGCCACAGAATGTCATGCTCAGTGTATAAAAATGGGAAGGGAAGCAAAGGAGGCAAAGGAATGCTGATATGTGACACCTTTTGCCATACTCATTTGACACTCCTTGTTGTCAAAGTGCACTCTAATGTGACCCCTGCTCTTAAGATACGGTAATACTGAAGGAGTATACTGGGGAGGTTACTGCTTGCTTTTAGAGATGCTCCTAGACTTCTCTATAGCAAGGAGATAAATATAGTGGCAATTAACAGCTAATCTGCAGCCTCAACACAAGCATATCATATTTGTAAAAACTGGTTTCCATACAAATACAATTTATCCCTGTTTAGGAGAGAGAGAGAGAGAAAATGTACTGCATATGACAGTGATTTTATCTATTCATGTAAAGAGCATAGGTGGTACCATTTGTGTGCTGATAGCTCAAATGCAGCAACTTCAAGCAAGATCTAACATGACCTTGCAGTGCATTTTCCAACAATTTGTTATGCCTTTCAGGAACTAATCATCTTGATACAAGTGCTGATCCACAGCACACTCGATGCTTGAATCGAACCTTTTCTCTGCTGAACGTGCCATAACAGGACACTGGAAGCTATAACCATTGTTTGATTATTGCCACAACAGTACAAGAGATTTAGACACATTAAGATCCTTAAAACTAATGCAGCTAAGTGGCCTGTACCGCTTTTGAAAGCTCCATCAGCAGCAAATTAGCTCTTGCCCTCCCAGGGCATATGTAATCTTTACAAAGCTCTATCCTCTCTCAAGTAGTTCAGCCATTTTCCTGTGAAGGGGGCTACTTCTCACTACAGCTAAGTGTTGAACTTAAAAGAGTAAATACAGGTTTCAAATGCTTTAATTAAAAAGATTTCTGAAGTGTGAGGATGTACTTTAAACCTAGCAAGCAAGACTTTAATCCCTTCACCTACAGTAATCACTTCACAGCACGGGTACTAATGAAGGCAGCAAGGATGGGAGATACACTGATGAAGCAATGCAAACCAAGGGGAGAAAAAGATAGAATACTTCTCTTAAACAAGGTTTGCCTAAAGATGACCATAAGTAAACAAAAGTTCCTATGGTCATTTTGATATGCCCCAAGTTATTCATTGAGTCAACACCCAGCTTGTCAACTTTCCCTGCTGTATCGAGATTGATTTTGGTTTGTGCTACTACAAAGGGCTTGGCCAAAGAAAAACCCTGAGGCTCAAAAAACATCAGTGGACTTGTTTGAGTATACAAATCTCATTAGCAAAATAAATCATGGAAGTCCCTGGATTTTTCTGTTTAGTTTAGCTGGATTCTTATTCCAAACCATCCAAAAAGGTTGCATTTTCTTTTATCAGTTCTGTCTTATCAGTTCATTCTGAGCCAATAGAACAAAACTGTCTTAAAACACATAACAAGGAGCTTTCAATTCTATCCTGTATCAATGCATTTCCTGTAGTGCAACACAAAGAAAAAACTTGTGAGAAGAACACAAACACATAAACACAGCCTGTGGCTGTTTTGAAACTTCTGGATTTAAATTCTTCCTCCATAAATCCACAGCCATTGCCACATCTACTGGGAAAGGAGAAGTTGCCATTTTCTACCTCAAAAAGGCTGGTTAGAATATTCTTTCAGATCACCACTGGGACAGCTGCTCTAAAATGGCTGAACAACCCTTGAATCAACAGGTATCCAACTTGGAATAATACTGGCTGACAGCATGTGCATACATGCCTTTTATTCTAGACATGTAGCAATCCTGATCAGCATTCACATTTTATGAGAAGCAGGGACCACCAATGCATTGAACCATAATGGAGACCTCAGGTGGCAGCATAGGTAGAGAAGCTCCTGTACTCAAATATAGCATGACAAAGCACTTCAAAGACAAGGTTTAACTGCTCTTTGGTTAAGGCTCTTAGCAAAATATTGTGCATATTTTTAAAAAGATATGGTCTTGTAACAGAGAAGAGCATGAGAATCATCTCTTCACTACTCTTACAGTACAAGTGCCTGCTGAAATGAAGGGTCAAAGTACTTACTAGCACCTCAAAGGTTCAGAGAAAATTTTTGTTTTGTTTATTGTTAGGGCAAATAACAATTTGAAGGAGGATCTGTCCAGAAAACTGCACTTCTGGGTTTAATAGTGAAATACATGGAGCAATGCCCTTGTATTCCCACCTCCTTTGAAGTAACCCTTAATAGCAGATGTCTGTGGTAAACTCCACAGTAAGCACAGACAAGAGCAAAGCCTCAAATGGGAAACAGGAGAAATCCACCAATAAAATCTTCAACACTTTTTCTCTGTAAGGGAGCTGCTGGTCCTGGGAATTAACACTTTTATTTATAAAAAAGGCCTTTAGCAATCAAACTATTAAACAAATTGTCTTCAACAGTGCCATTAACACTACTAATTCAGCAAGGAAAAGAGTGCCAACAAAACAGCAAAGAAAACAAATAACCAACAAGATCTAACAGTATTTAAATAACTTCCTATTTGCATGTGTTTGGCTCTGAATTTATTGATTCTCCTATTTAATTGGCTAGAGATTTACTAGGCATTCCACATATCAAATGTGAAGCACCCTGAATGTACTGAGAAAATGTCTATGCAAAATGCAAGTAAAAATGGCAGGATCCTTTTCAGAGATCATCCAGATAGTATAGATCTTCTCTTGTGGTTTTATTTCATGATAATATTCTTTAGGAGAAAATTTTCATATAAATTTATTACAGTTTAGAGACATCCATTTCTTAATGAAAGTCTTCATACTCATCAGTGATGGTAATACTATATGGTTATATATTAGTTATACATTAAATATTTAATAATGATTATATATTACATATTTCATAAATAGCTGACAAGTTAGGTCAGTACTAACACTATTCCAACAGATAATAAATTTCAGTAACACATTTTATTGCAAGCAAAAGGGAGCTATGTTAGTATTTCATGTGCATCTTCTTTCCTTTCCATTTTCAGCTCTGTGAGTCTAACACCAGATGATGCTAGGCAGAGAGTGCTGCAGGCAACCAGCTTGCACCTTTACATCTGTATTTCCTGAGATAATGTTCTCCTAATCCTAGTGACAGTTGCTTTGTGTTGCTTTGTATTTTATAATGTATGATTCAGAATTGAAACAAAAACTCAGAAAGTTTGGTTCACAGAGTTAATTTATCAACATCATTAACCTGCAATGGAAAGTTAAGCTTATAAAGCATTTTTGTTGAAGTTGCCAAATCCACTCACTGGAACTGATTTTTTTTTTTTCCTCAGGAGACCAACCTTTCTGAGAAAAAAAAATACACTGCTAGCAGTTTTTAGAGAGTCTCTCTCCCTTAACCTAATTTTTCATGAAGACATTTAAAAGCTGCCAACCTTATCCTAGGTGGCAAAACAGGGAAACTGCAGTCACAAGTAGTTTGTAGAATCAGAAGCTGCTTTCTGCCCAGCTCCTCTGATGTATTTTAAATAAAGAAAATAAAAATACAAAGAAAACCTGAAAAGCCATTATCACAGATCCCATTCGCAACAACAAGAGAGTTAAGTAGGGGTGCAGATACATCTATATTTGTTACTTCAGTCAAGACTGCATTATGGAAGCAGATCTCTCATGCCTATTTCCTGCTTTTGCTCTTGCATTACAAAACCATCTCATGAAACTGATTTCTCTTTTAAAAAACAAGCTGGAAGATGATCTCCAATACAGCACCCAATATGCTTCATCCTCTACTACGTATTCAGCCTAAGGTACCAGGCTAGAGCTATCCAAAAACAAACCATAAAGACAACATATGTTGTGTGAACACGACTTCCTCACAACTAACTGGTTGCCTGTACAGATCCACATATGTTGTACCTAGCTAACTGCTAATATGAGTGTAGATTAGATATAGTCTAAATGGTAGGACTTTTCTCCTGAAAATAGCCTGTAATAGAAACACTGACAACTATACAACCCCTAAATACCTTCAGAAGCATTTTAAGCAAGGAATAAACTTAGGGGAATTTAATCTATAGAACAGTGCTGTTATCCAAAGCCAAAAATCCCTATATGCTTACATAGCAGTACTAATATGCTGATCGAATCCTCACAACGTCAGCTTAACTGCTCTTAAATTTGAACCCGGAGACATGCTACACATGCAGAAACCCAGAAGCGTATAGCCTAAATGCATCTAGGGAACAAACTACCCTCACATATACAATGCTTTAAGCTGCTTTTCTGCCCTTACTCTATTAAATCATAGTAAACAATTTTTTTTTTAAATTGCTAGTGTTTCTTCCCTTCTCTTGACATGTTTTTCTGATGGAAAAACTCCTACTAGCATAGGGTGCATCTGTTAACAAAAAGCACTACAGCTGCTGCTTTTTAAAATAGTAAGGTTTTCATATGTTATGTTTGAGATTCAATAAATCATTTTGATCTTGCAATTTCTCACATCATAGCTCTATCACACGTGCATATTTGTAGTTTTACCAACACATGTATTTACTTACATGCTTATTTGAGATCATCTCATACATAAGAGCTAGAAATCACTGTGTTTTCCAGAAAATCCAAAGCCTATGAAAATCTAAGAGCATATTTGCAACAACTATCACAAATAGATACAAGCATATGAAGCTCCGTGCTGACTGGACACCAAACAACCTGGTACAGAAGCTGTTAGTACAGGTTTGTAACCAATCCAGCAAGCCCTGGCACAGGCTGATAACCTCCAAGAGTCAGGGCTAGACTAACATAGGCAGAGGATTTCCAGGTTTGGAACAGTCCATTCCCACCTGCACCTGGCCATGTACAGATATTCTATAGCAATGATGTACAAAGGTATTGAAAGCAACCATTTTCAGTAAAGTGTTACCCTGTCTCCTACGCGATCCACGTATAGAGATAGTAGAACCTCAGCTCACTGAGCAGCTGAAAAACATTACACCCAGAAAACACTACAGACCTTATTCAATTGCTAAAGATGTACCTTCTTAGAATTAGAATCATAGAATGGTTTGGGTTGGAAAGTACCTTTAAAGATCACCTAATCCAACCCCTCTGCAGTGAGCAGGAACACCTTTAACTAGAATAGGTTGCTCAGAGCCCTGTTCAGCCTGACCATGAAAGTTTCCATGGTTTCACAGAATCACAGAATGCTAGGAGCTGGAAGGGACCTCGAAAGATCATCTAGTCCACCCCCCCTGCCACAGCAGGATGCCCTAGACCAGGTCATACAGAAGCACATCCAGACAGGTCCTGAACATCTCCATAGAAAAAGACTCCCCAGCCTCTCTGGGCAGTCTGTGCCAGTGCTCTGGCACCTCAACTGGGAAAACATTTTTTCTTGTGTTCACATGGAATCTCCTATGCTTCAGCTTACAGACATTGGCCTTTGTCCTGACACTGGGCTTCACTGAGAAACCTGACACCCACCCTTCATATATTTATAAGCATACATGAGGTCACCCTTTAGTCTCCTCTTCTCCAAGCTAAAGAGCCCCAGCTCCCTCAGCCTTTCCTCATCAGGAAGATGTTCCTCTCCATCATCTTTGTGGCTCTGTGCTGGACTCTTTCAAGTAGTTTCCTATCCTTCTTAAACTGAGGGGCCCAGAACTGGACACAATATTCCAGATGTGGCCTCACCAGGGTAGAGTAAAGTGGAAGAAGAACCTCTCTCGACCTACTAACCACACCCCTTCTAATAGACGCCAGAATCCCATTGGCCCTCTTGGCCACAAGAGCACACTGCTGGCTCATGGTCATCCTTCCATTCACCAGGACCCCCAGGTCCTTTTTCCCTTCACTGCTCTCCAACAGGTCAGTCCCTGACCTATACTGATACATTTTAGGGAAAGCATCTACCACCTCTCTGGCAACCTGTTCCAGTTACAGACTTATAACCAATAAAAGGTATATTAAGTAGATCTGACTAAAATACATGCTGAGATTCACAGCCATAGTCCTGAAAAGTAAGAAATTAAGTCCTCTTAGGGTAAAACTTGGTAACTTGAATCTCTCACTTACCCACAGAGCACAGAGAATTAATAATGTACATTTCCCTCATTAATTTGCCAGCATATTTTCTTCTATGCTGGAAAAACATCTCTAGGAAGCAAAAAGATCGTGTGATCTCTTGGCTCTTTGAGGTTTCAAAAGCAAAGCAAATAAAGAATTATAAGCTATCACACACTTTGTTTTCCTTACTTTCCCCTCTTACTTCCATTATCCAGCAATTTGTGCCCACACAGCTGTTTGGGCACTTACTGAATCCCAGACCAAATTCAGACAAACCTGATCTCATACAACTTTTAGGCAGTATTTCCATTTACAGTCCAATGTAGTTGACACTGTTACACTACTGTAAGGATGTCTAGATATGTTAGATATGTTAGACATGAAGAAGGGTGTGACATGAAGAACTGCTGTGCTGCCTTCTTGGGAAAAATTCTGTCCTAAGTGTCTAAGCTTCTTTTTGCTTCACTGAACACATTTTGAACTTGTGAATTTGGGGAGACAAAACCATTTCTGAATGATGCAACATCCTTGTAGAAAAATCATCATGCTACAGCATTTTCCTGACATTTTAGCTGGAACACTGGTCTTCCTTTAAAGATCCTTAAAGAAATCTTGAACATTACATCAAGTAACTTGCTATCAGTATGAATGTCTATGTAAACAAATGACTCCAGGGGCTCACAAATTAAGCATATCTTGTCTCATGACCTCTAGTGTAAAAAAGGACTGTGGGATGCAGAGCTTGGGATTAGCAATTTTATATAAAGTTGCTTCATATTCTCTGGGTAAATTCAAATAACTCAAGTTTCTAGGCTTGAGTCTCTAGTACTGGTTAGGAACTGTTGGAAGATCTATAGAATTGCCATCACCTGCTGAAGCAATTCCAAGATCCTTTCAAAGGTATACATACTAAAAGTCTTCAGAGATGGAGACATTTTGCCCCAGACAATGTCTCCAAGTGAAGCTGCACTGTTTCAAGCAGTATTGACAGTAATAACTTCCCATCCTGCAATTGAGGCTCTGCTGGTACATTAACTACTAGCAGCCTCACTAAGTAATCATCAAGTTAAGAAATGCCTTTCATGATGTACAAAATAAGCTGTCATGATTTTCCCCCCTACATTTGGCCATAATAATCTTCATTGCCAAGTGATAAAGGCATCCAATTATATTTGGATCTGTCCATCAGCAGTGTAATAAAGAATTATTTTTTTAGATAGCTTTCATATTTCTGTGAAGAGTAAAGATTCTTTAAAGGTTAGCATTGAAATAATGGCCATGGTGTTCCTTGCTCAAAGAAAAAAAAGCAATTACACTTAATCAGTTTGATGAGTAATGCTCACCTAAATTAATGGTGCTGTCTAAAGTTCAGCTCACTCAATCTGTTCCAATTTGTGTGGCAATTACTTGTTCTGTGGACAGATAGCACCAAGTCTTGACCTTTTAAGATTAGGGTAGTGGTACAATGGTTCCCTAGACTATTGCCTGCTGAATGGTGTTGGGGGATAATACATAGGTGCAGGTAATGAAAACTGTTACATACACACAATTTCATAGACACTAAGGCATAAACAGAAGACAGGCCTGACACCAATGGCTGGCATCTTGTTGTAGTGAGAGTAAATAAAAGTACCTGAAGATCTTGACAGAAAATGAAGCCAAGGGATGCTGTGACTTATGACAGGACACGAGGTGCTTCAGATGTGCTCGTCCAAGACAAACTATGGCCTTAGAAAAGTGCTATCTCAAGTGATTTCTTACACTGCTCTTTTGTCACTTTCAGATTTATTTTTTGAAGTAAAGAAATCAAGATGTCTTCTCATCTGCTTCTTTTGTTTTCAATTCTGAAATGATTCAAATAAACTTTGACACTTTTCAGGAAAATGAACCTTACTGGTGTCATAGATATTTCAAATTTTTTTCAAGAGTTTCTTATCTATAAAGAAAGAAAAAGCTATCTGAAGCCTGTAACCCATTAAAATAAATATTTTTACTACTATTTAGAAAGAAAATGAGATGCTAAGATTACAAAAGAACTTCTATTTTACTTATAAAAGGATCTACTGAACCTCTTCTATGCTGACAAAACCCAATGTGGTTTTAATGCCACATCCTATGGCAGGCATAGTTACACTTCTCCATATTTATCTCCATATACCATGTCCCCTTGCGATGCATAACAACTCCTAGCCCAGCAGTGGTCTTGTTTGTCTGGACTATGACTGGCAGAAATTTGCATGTTCAAAACAAAGGTACCTGCAGAATTAAATAGATTTTTTTTTTTTTGGAAGACAGACATTTTTGAGTACGCCTGTTCTTTTATTTTCATCTTCATGCCACACAGAATACCAGAAACTTCAGTGGGTTACCAGCTCCTATGAGATTTGTAGCCAATTTTCAACACAACAGTTTAGTTTGTTTATCTAAGCTGCAGATAGCAAGTTAAACATTTGGTTACTTATTCAAACAATAATATATCATATTCTTTTGTGATTCCCTTTGAATTATTTCATTAACAGAGAGCAGAAAATGACAAAGATATTTAATCTCCTCTTGTCAATAGACAAGTTTATCTATATGCTTGGCTTTCATCCAAATACAGCATCCCCAGCACTCCACAAACAACAATTAATAATGATATGTTTGCCTTGTTTCTACACTGTTTTCATTAAAATTATGAAGTCATGTGTTAACCAATGTGCTTGTATATATCACAATAGTGGTAAAATTAATGCAGGGAAGAGAATCCAACCTGGTCTGATAGTAAACCTAATACCTAACACTGGTTCTTTGGAGCAGTAGCTAAGAAAGATCTGTATTTTTTCCTCTATAGATATTTATTGAGGCCAAAAAGATTTCAGCTGGACCCACAAGTAATTTTTTGTTAATTTTATGAAAGAGAAACTAAACATTTTTTCCTATTTAGTGATCTTTTCATTTATAGTTTCCAACTACTACAAATAACTTTCTCTGAACACAGAAAAATAAAAACAAGGTTCTGATTGTTTCAGCTGAAGAGAAAAAGTAAATTATAAAAACACCATTGATGAAATCTCATTTATATATAAAATGTAGGGAAAAAAAAAAAATCTGCTTCCAGATACACTGAGGAGGAAAAAAAAATTGCCTAAATCAAAACGAAAGAGCATCACTCTGAAAGATGACAGTGGATGACTGATTTACCATCTTCTGAGGTGACATTTTTTTCATGTGCCATTTAGAAAAATTCCTATTATCAGATTTTAACATTTTTTTGTCACTTGACGTAAGATTCAGACAGTTATGCCATTTAATAATGTAATAATAAAATTGAACCGTACTGACTAAGACAAGCAATGTTGCTTACCTGGCCAATACCTCTAGAAGGGCTACTGGTCCAATTCTCTTAAGAAATCTAATATACAGGAGGCACTAACACCTCTAGGATATTTTCTGGCATTATATCTCTATTCTCAACTATTTCACTTCTAAAGGAGTTATAGCCACTCTCATTTACAGCGTTAATCAAACCTATTGAATCAAATTATTTGGAATTAGGTAAATTATCCCACATTAGTTATTCATAAAGAATCTAATTTATTTTGCCATGCCCACACTATTTCACCTCCTCAACTAGATTGACTTGAATTTCAATATGTAGGCCTGATTCTTAGTGTCCTGTTGGGGTTATACCCTGGTGAACCATGTTACAACACGGTTCCCTACAACCAGATAACTCAACACTGCTTTTCTGCCTTCCCTCCCTCCCTAACACATTCATTTCTAGTCAAAACAGACATCCTGAAGCACAGGCAACTGGCAGATTTGTGGAGATTATACACCCCAAGTGTTTGTTTCAATTAGATTCATTATTAGGCCATATATCACAGCACTTCTCTTCCTCCATATTATCTACAACTTTTAATTGCTTGCACCAAGGCTTCCTTATATTAAAATTTTGCTTAAACCCCATAGAGACAACCTTCAAAATATAACAGATTAGAATGGTTGCCTCAAGATACAGATCACAAGTGACAGCATCCTGTCTTCTACACCCAACCTTTGAGTAAACTGGGACACTGTGGAGAAAGAGTTCAAACACATTAATTGCAACAGATAAGCAACAATGACACTAAGCTGAATTGCTGAGACATTATTCAAACATTATTCAAAAAGGCTGACCTGGTAAAAAAAAGGCCTTTTTCTCTTCTTACACAGCTGACTACACTGGAGTTACTCTAATTTACAGAGCAGTCACACAAGCCTAAAACTGATGCCAGTTAAACCAGAATCTGGCCAAATGCCTACAAATGCAGTACCTTCAGATGCTGGCTTAAACTGAAATGACAGATGTACTATCACATGGCCATCAGGAAATTTGTTCTGCTTTCTTTCCCAAATTGCTACTGACCCCAGCTACATCCTTATGTCAATAAGGAGGTGTGAAAACAGGAATCTGGGGAAAGAGTAGACTGTGAAAAAGCTTAAACACGTCTTTTAAAAATGCATTTTTTTTTTCCATCAAGACTTAAATAGCTGGTAGCCTTGCTTCAATACTATTTTTATGTTGTTAAAAACAGTTACCAAAAATCCTGGGCTCTTTCCCCTGGCAGCTTCCTCTCTCTTTTATTTTAAACATATAAAAACTAAACAGAAATCTTTTCAGACATAAAAGAAAGCTGAATGCACTGTAAATAACTGACCCATTTCAGGCTCTCTCTTCTATTGTGCCTAATTCCATCTTTCAGGATAAATGGAGAAAAGACTGACTAATAAGAGAAGCTTTTTCAGTTACAATGGGCTTTTATGACAGATACCATGTACTGGTGGTTCTGTAATGGAAGGGGTTCAGAACAGCACTGAAAGTACTTTACTTCTTTCCCATTGACCTTAGTGGTGGAAGAATTATAGGAAAGCAAGGTACACCCTGTCAAAAAGTGGTTCTTTATTGGTAAGAGTAAATGCATAAGTCCAAGAAAGGAAGGCTTATACACCTTGAGACCAGGACTATAGCAGGACTGCCTTGCCAGTGATACTGCTGTATAACTCCATGTATGTCAGTGTGAATGCAGCTTACACTAGAAACCTTGCAGCCTGGCTCAGGTTGCCCAGTATGGTAGCTATTCCTGCCTTTTCAAGGCTTCTTTCCTTGGCAAGAAACCACACTCATTAAAACAAGTTTTGAAAAAATAGTTTTACCTGCCCCAGGTTCTTTCATCTGAAGAAATGACATTTGTCAGAGATTTTGACTTTAAATATTCCTGACCAACATTCCAACAGCCAAAAACCTTTGTTTGCTATAGCAAAACCAGGTCCTGAGCAGCCCAAAGTTATTGTTGGGCTGCAAGGTAGAGAAATGTAAAATTTTTAAGCATTGTTGGTACTACATGGACAAGACAACTTGGAGATGCATGAACGGGTCTCAGATTAAACACATATACCAGAGGGACTGTGAAGCCTCCATCCCTGGCAGTTTTCAGTGGCAATAATCCTCCTTTGAGGGAAAGATTGGGCTTCAAGTGATCCTTTCTAGTCACTTATGCTGTGATTCTGGGAAAAGAGTGTCTCATAGCCTGGTTCAGAGACAGTTAAAAGGCTTTATTAACCCTGTTGTTAGAGCCAGGCAAAGCAAGGAGTAGCAAGCTATCCTCAAGCTTAACAGGCAATGGCACTGCTTCTCCGAGGCCAGGATGAGGTAGACTCCAGAGAAGTATGGTGGGTCACAAGAACACCATAAAAGAGGGGTGAGACCTGAACTAGCAAGGCAAAGTAAAAGACCAGTGACAAGGGAAAAAGGTTAGACTTCATGAGATGAGGATTATAAAGGATTTTTTTCCAGGTCTACTAGAAAAAGAGAGCAAAATACACAAACCTGCTAACTGAGGTGCAACATACTGACCAATACAAAAGCTGCCTTACAAAATGTGTTCCTGAGTGGATGATTTGATTAATGCCATCTGTAGAAACTGTTGGCTAGAACATACATGACATCTTACTTTCCAGAGTTGTGGCTTAGATAGACAAAAAATTTCCCAAGACAAATAAGTAAAAGACTATTTTATAAGTTTAAGATCACCGCTATGGTAGGTATGAGGCACAGATGGACTTTTTCTATTTTTAATATTCTAAGTCAGAAGCTAGATATATTGATACATTGAAGAGAAAACTAGAATATCCTTCTTAAGCTATTCCTGCATAAGGCCTGTTTCAGGTAACAAATTTAATAATGTGACAGGACCTTTGAAACTCAGTCTAGCTTTGAGTGATCTGATGAAACAAAGTGATCACACCAGCTGTGATTTGGATAAACAAATGCTCCATTACATTGTCCCTATTTCCTAACCATCTCTTCCAGACACACTGGCAACTGCCCTACAGTGGACAGAGAGAGCCCTCTGGAACAATTGCACTGGAAAATAGGAGACCTCTTCAGGGACTGCAAACAAGAGATAGAATAAATCACTCCAAAGACAGTACACTGCTGTAAGAAACAGTGGAGTTGGATCTAATCCAGGGTGCTTTACAGTCGATAGTAAGAGCTGATTTTTTTTGTATTACATCAATGTTTCTGTCTCAAACAACTGTTAGCAGTCTATGACGTGCTCATGATTATTTAAGAAAATGAAGAACAATAAGCAAAGCAGAGGTCCATCCTAAGAGAACAAGATGTACTCTGCTGAACTTCCTGCATGCAATGAACGGGAAAGGAAAGAGAAAAAAAACCAACCCATCACAAAAAGATGATTGTTTATATCCTAGTTTTTGGCAGCTCTGCCAGTAAAAGCACTGAATAATGATCCTAAAAAGACCAAAACAAGAGAAATCACATGTTCAGCAGTTCTTTCTTATTTGAAGTCCAGTAGTGTTTTATTTGCTTTTCAGCTGTACTTTGGTGTGGCCTTTCAAAAGGAAATAATCCTGTGAACAAAGTACCTGGCCAAGAAATGAAAGCGCTGCCAAGTCTGATCCATGGGTGTTGAGTACTTGGCCACCAACCAAGCATAGGCTAAATTAAAGACAATTAAGACAGACAAAATTGTCCATCTGTTTGTACAATTTTTATAGGCAGAGTGTAAAAAGGTGCTAATAATCTCTAAAGAGAAAACCTTACACTACATGCTGAAGACCAAATGTCCAGCAAAAACCTCTGCTATACAACTCAAGCCAGAACAAAAAGTCTGTACAAAAGAATTCCAGCACAACACTAATATGAATAACAAGTGTTTTCATGTTTAGTAGCAATAAAAAAGACAAATTGTTCAGTTCTACCGTGTACTATGGCATACAATCCTCAAAACAAAAACCTTTTCCATTTTAACTGTAGCATCTAGGATAGGTTCCTAGGTTCCCTAGGATAGCTAGGGAACTCCTGAAAAAATAAATCAACTTGAGATTAGAGTGTGTACTGAAATAATATTTGTGAGCCATTTTCCAATGCAGACAGAAATGCAAGTTCATTTAAAAAGCTACATGTGAAGGAGAGAGATGAATACTAAAACACCATAACCACTTAACTATGGCGTTTTACCTAACAGAAATCCAATATCTGTCAAAAATATAGCACAGCTAAAACCAAATTTTGTTTTCTGGTTTGTTTGTTTGGGGAATTTTGTTTGTTTGTTTTTTCCTAGTTGTCATGCACATGCATATAAATTTCTTCTTCAAATTATCCAATAGTTAGTTAGCTGTATTCATTAATGGAAAGTGGGACATCCAAATTCAATTCCTTACTTTGTCTCAAATCCACAGATCTAGCTCCTCTGTTGGCATTTTACTCTACAGCTATATCTCCTACAGCTTCCCATTGTCCATAGTTAAGGCTGCTTTGTCCTGCATCTGTTACACACTGGTGCAGGAAACCAATTCAGGGACCATTCATTTTCTTATAGGTGTGATACATCTTTGCTGAGTGAGATGCCTGAACAGGTCCCACAGTGAGGTGAAGGAAGTGCTAGTGCTGGAACAAGGGAAGCAACACAAGGAATTTTCAGCAGCAGCCTGTGATTATGTCTCCTTAGCACTATCCTAAAGCTATATCTTCAGTTTCCTAATTATTTTAAATTAGTGGGTTGTGGGGTTTTGGGTACTGATGTGGTCCCACCCTTGCTTTCTTGGCTGTTCATGGTTTTTTTGGTTTTTTTTTTACACCTTCCCTCCTACCAGCACTAGCTTTCAGGCAGTCATGCAATAAGCCATATTTAGAAACTTACTCACAGGTTTGGTTACATATTTTCTCTCCTGATTAAAAAAAAAAAAAGAAATAAAAACCTTTCTAAAGGCAAAAAGAATGGAAATACTTTTCAGATGTCCAGGAATTTTCACAAAGTGAGGTTATTACTTTGTCTTACAAAGGAGGGATGTACATTTTTAGCATTTACTCAGTGCCTCACTAGTGAATATTCCTAGCTTAAAGACCATTCTGAGTACTTCTAGAAAAACTACTTTTTTGAGATTTAAAATATTTGTAATGTCTTCCCCCTCTCCCTCCTTTCCCTCCCCCAGAATGGTAGATACTACTTTGAGCCTGGACAAACACAATGGGATGAAAAATATATTAACATCCCCATAAGGACCACTAACAGGAATTGTGGAGTTTATCCTACCAAATGCCTACAGGACACCTTAAATCACTCCTAATGCCAATGGAAGTTCAACACACTCAACTCTATGCAGGACCAGGGCTCCTACAACCCAAATTCAGCTGTAGATAAAGCATCACAAAAACCCAGCCACTGCAGAGACATTTAGCTTTGTCTCATAAAGTGATTAAAATGAAAATAGCTTAATCTCCCTAAGGAAAAGACACTTTGGCAAGCATTTTTAGCTTAGTTTCCCGTGGTTGCTAAGTAGACTACAACAGCTCTCTACTTACTGAGCTGACTGCTACTCCAGTCTGAATCATGCTTCATCACATAGCAGGAGCCAAACTCACTGTCACACTTCCAGACCAGCAGCACCCTGAGTTTGAGCAATCCAGCCCTAAACTCCTCGAAGCCACCTTTAACCCAGAGGTCTTTTATTTCTTAATCTTTAACAAGTCTTCCTCTAAAACTCAAAGGGAAGTTGGTAGAAAAAAAGAAGTGGAAGAACTGCATTTATTCCCCAGGTAACCAGCCCAAACATGGTAGCAAGTATTTCATTAGACAGGGTCAACATTTTATACCCATTTAGACAATTATCCTGAAACAAAGTAGCAAAAATGCTCAATATGAATGGCAATTCATTTATATTGCCCAGGTGATGTCACATTTCATTACAAACCACAGAAGACAATCACTCAGGTATTTCTTTTCTCTGGTTACATCCACAAGCTGCAGCTACTCATTGGAAATCAGGCAAGTTCAGTCCAAGGAAAGCAGCAGGGCAACATCAAAGAAAAAGAGTTTTAGGAAGTTAACATTTCTGGAAAATCCATCATCCAAGTGCAAAGTTTAAATATGCTTCCTCCCATGCCCAGTCTTTGTGGAGACAAGTACATTTCTTGGATCATTTTATAAGATTTGTACTGAATCTCTGGAGAATATTCCTGATGAACCTTGCTACTTTACAAAGCTCTCACACAACTCAAAAGGCATAACCTGTGATGTACACATTTAAAATGTATTTTTCACAAAATAGGGTCTGGCCTGAGAACTTCAGTACTTGTAAAGACCAACTGTAGAAAGCAGCAAGTATACAACATGCTTTTGTTTCCTGAAAAACAGACAATTTAGAATACTACCCATCCCTCAGTCTGGCTTAGTAGCTCCATTTTGAGATGAGTGACATTCTAATCTTTGGAAATGCTCCAGGAAGAAGGGGAAAGTTGGTTGAGTTTTTCCAATTTTTTTTTCTATATGTCTCTATCTCCATGCTTACCACTGGGTTTAATGAATTCTTTTAACCTCATAGTGTCACACACCACCAGCTGCTCCTGAGCTCTGTCACTCCAGCTCAAAGCTGTTTGCACCAGTGAAAATGCAGAGCAAACACACTGAACACAACCTCATCAGTCTGAGCCTCACAGCTCTGCATTGTTCATTTTTATTGCTGAGCAGTGTGGGCTTTTCCTTTCTACTTTACTCTTTATTATTATTATTATTATTTTAAAGCCATCTTAATTAACAGAATCCAATGAAGTACATCAGAAGATTTCTCCAGTAGAAACCCCAAAGGCTACTCTTTCAACAAGAAGGCAATCTTAAAAGCAGAGTGATTGTTTGTAGGGAAAGATTATCTTGCCTCCAGTACCATTGGAGTACTGACAGCCAGATGTACACACACAGTGAGCACACAAGCACAGTATAAGGAACCAGCCAGGATTGCAAATCAGGCTGTGCTGCTAATGAGGAACTGGAGGAATCGGAGCATGAGGAAGAGCCAATCTGAGATGCCTTGCTGTCTCAGCACTGCTCAGTTTAACTGCCTCAAAGGATGAAGTACCTTCAAGCATCCCCATCAACTGCATTAAACTTACTTCAAATCTCACCAGAAACTTTCTGCTCTGAAACCTGAGTTCATAACCCTTTTTATTTTGCTCAAAGGCTGTAAGAGCAGGTCCTTGTATTTTACATAAAAATGCTTATTTACCAAAAAAAAAGTACTCTGCTTGCAATGTATTCTTGTAGCATCTAAAGGCCTAGGTGAGCTATGCAATAATCTTCTCAGTTACCCTCAAAATTTAACACTACATTCAGACAATAAAAATGATTCAATCCTGGAATTAACCCAATATTTGAAACTTTTTTCCCCTCTTGTCTGCATAAAGGCAGATGATTAACTAAGGGGGAAAAAATGTTAATGAAACTCAAAAAAAACCAATAAAGCTTTAATCACAGATGAACCATGTTTTACATCTTGTCCACCACAGACCCTGCAAGAACACTGCCAGTGAAGGAAAAGGACAACATGCCAAGAAAAGGAAATAGCAGGAGTTTGCCTGAGGGTTGTCCAATATAGCACTAATACTCAAGTCTCTCCAGTTTCATTCATTTCTTGTGCTGAATTTGGGACCCAAGGAGTTATTAAATGCTGCTTGAAGTCTATTCTGTTAGGCCTTAAGCTGATGATCTCAATGTGAAACAATAACTAGAACTGAAGAAGAACATAATGGAGAGAAGCCTCAGACTTTATCCAGAGTGTGTTGCTTGTCCTAGCAGAACAGGACAAGTGCTTGGCTCTCCATACACAACTTGTCACGTTGCTGCAATGTTTTCTTTCACCAGCCCACAGCTACCAACCAGGTCACGACCTGCAGCACTGCAGAAGCTGTGCACACTCTCTCCTTTCCCCTACATTAAATTTCAGTGGGAGAAGGAGTAACAGCTTCCACTGCTATAGGTAAACACCCAACAGAGACCAAGCCTCAGAGAACCCTGCTAAAATAATCATGACATGTTATGAAACAGCTGATGGAGAGACAAACTCTTAGAGATTAAGATACAACTGAACCAGTATTTATTACTTCTCTGTAGGCTTCAGATGAAACCAGACTGATCAAGGAAACTCACTCCCCACCCTCCACTACTTAATAGCATCTTACCACAAGCACATCAGCTAACAAAGCTCCATGTCAATCTAAATGCTTGTATAATCCTAAGCTGGCCAAAGGTTTAACCTGCTCTTACTTTTGTGATGGGAGCAAGGACCAGCTAAACATCCAGTGAGCAATCTCAGACAAGACTTTTCAGAGTGAGGAGGAAAAGATTGGGGTTCTACAGTGAATTAGCACAAGGACAGTATTTGAACTGTTTAACTTGAAGGCTGAAAGCCAGTCTGTAGAGTTAAGCAAAAAACATGCCACCTAATATTGCTGAACAGCTCTTAAAATCCAAACTTGTGGAAAGTGCTTTCTTTTCCCTCCATGCAGATGAGTTCTGTGGACACACTTTGAATTGCTCACATGAATTTACTATTTACCAAATTGGTCAAACACTATTTAGATAAATAATTTTGGGAAATGTTAATGAGTTATACAATTACCATAGCTACAGCTGGTCAAATATTAGCCCCCAATGAAAACAGAAGACATTCAGTTGATGTAAATTGGCTTGGCTCCCTTCAAACACTTAAAGTGACAGTGATTTATCCAAGCCAGGAGTCTTTGTAGAGTTTAGTCTTATTTACAAGCTTTCTGCTATTTCTTTCTTTAAGCCAGTCTTTTAATAATGACAAACATGTTTCAGCTAGCAGATTATTCACCAACTATTCATCATTAACATTATTTTTTATATTAGCTACTGAACAATCACAAGGAGAGAAGTAGTTTTGTTCTATTTCCCAACAGGGTTATTTTGAAGTTCAAAAAGCTTTCAGGAATGTGACCTGAACAATTTTCAGCCAGGCACTTGTGGATGTGTAAGTGTGTGCAAATACTTGCATGCCAAGGTATATTGACCAGAATTTTCACAACTATTTTTATTGTCAAAGCTTTATTAAATTAATTTTACTGAGAACTAATCATATCACTATGATTACTCATGGAACAAATTCAATTTACACGAATATATTTGCTGATGTTTCTGTAGCAATTATCAGATGCTATTTATAAGACAGAAGCTGAACTATAGGCAGAAAAGAAATTAAACCCATGAAGCAAGAGATAATAAGATTGTCCTTCTATGATGATCTCCTTTTTTCTGTCTAAACCAAGCATTAGTCAGTTATTTTTGTCCTGGGTCATTGCATGGCTGTTCCACAATACTCGACTGAACAAGTCTAACATTCTCAAAGCTGCAGCAGAAAGAAGGATGTTCTCCCCTCCCTGTCTCCTTCTCCTCTCTTCCATCTTTATGTCCCCACAGTCTCCCTTATGTCTGCACTGGAACAAACACATATAGCCATACAAACTGTCCAACTCACTAGTCCAGTAAAAAAAAAGAAAAAAACCCAATGAAAAAGTCCCAATAGCAGCTTTTTGTTGAGGTCATGAATTTAAGCACCAAGAAGTCTGGTGAGTCCCAGAGCAAGGAGACAAGTCCTTGAGGCTGAGAGCAGAGGACAGACAGGAAAAAAAAAAGAAGGAAAGAAGGAAAGATAACCTTTTAGCAACAGCCTCTGAACTGGCTTATGTACTTATCTCCCCATTATATCACAAAGGAGTAGAGTCTTTTTGCTTATGCAGACACCAGCAGCAGCTGCGGTGCATACACCTGCAACACAGTCACTCTAGCAAATATCAAACAGATGCTCACTTACAAGATATTTCCAGGAGGTATGCTTCTAAAATATTTAGAGAGACACCCATGCCCATCCAAAAAAAGCTTTTTGTATGGTGCTCTGTTTGCATGGCAGGTGGGAAGGCAAGATGTTAGAGTAGAAAGTACACTGGCAATAAGGCTACATCTTTCAGTTAAAATTCATTATGCTTCTACTTTTCTAGTGCCACTTTGATATATGAGTACATGCAAGATCCATGTATACATCAACAGCTAAAATGCAGGTGTTTGTAGACTAGCCAAGGATTTTTCCCATCTCCACACTTCTATAGCCAAGAGAAACATTTGTCAGAGCATCGCTGTTTTGCTAGTTTTCAAGCAGAGGAAAATTAGGTCTCCTTCACTTCAAAAGTCACATTCACTTAAATTCATTTTCTTGCACCTGAAAAACCTTTTGAAACAAACATCATCAATACTCAAATTGTCCAGGGGGCACAAACCTAGGAGCAGATTGAGTGCAGCATAGAAGGCTAGAATACACAACAGATACCTTTTTTTATGCCCTATGAAGCACTAAATTGCTTAGAACAGAGGTACCAGCCACCTGTATAAGCCCAGTGTGAGCCATTTCTATAGAAAATAAACAGGCAAGGGGAGTCAAATGAGAGTAGAGGAATCAACAAGCCAAATCCTCAGCAACCCAAGTCTACATAGCACTACCATTTTCAGCATCACTACTTAATTTGCCTTGGCTAAGGTTCAAATTTTGCTGGGCTACAGCAGTAGTTTCACATGCAACACCAGTCTCAGTGGCCCAGTTGCAGCACAGAGCTGTCCCCTCTTCTCCTCCCCACCCCTACAATAGGGTTTCCCTCCTCAACCCTCTGGTAGAACCACCTGTGAGGTCATGATATACCTTATATGATGTTTATTGATCCACTACCACATTGGCACAACTGATAGAGAATATCTTTCAGGGCTAGGAAACTGATAGTTAGAATTGGCCAGGAACTTGTTTAAAATATTTTTGTCATTTAAGCTCTTACATGAAATTGCAGCCTGCACTGAGGATGTACATTTCTGCTGTCATATACCTTTCTTAATGACTTAATCCTGTCTAAAGCTGTTGTAACATGCTACTGTTATGATCAACATGAGAATACTCCTGGTTTACAATGATTTCAAATTCTTTTGCTTTCTCACAATATCATTTCACAAAAACTTTCATACAATCTCACAAAATGGAAGTGCCTTCCTTGGAGGAGATATATTTTTCTAGGAAAAAATGATCATATTTCTTTTCACATCTTTAAGTCATCATTTTTACATCTCTACAAATTGGCTAAAATATTTGAGGGACAATTGGCCTCTTTCTAGAGTTATCTTACTGATATGACAGTGCTTCCCATGGAGTGCCTGTAGCAATGAAATACTAGCTGGGGTTTCTTCCCAAAATGGATTCTGATCTTCTGTGGGGAATGGGAGGAGGTCAATTTCGATGTTTTTCAGTGGAATTACACTGGGAAATTATTATCTGGCACTGGTAGAGCCTAGAGAGTTTCTGAGGCACAGCACATAGTCCCTGGGTATTACACTGCTACAGTTTGCTCCCAGTTTCATTAAAATAACTCCACCCTGTTCCAGCAAAATGGAGCTAGGGTTGATCCCAAATGTGCCACAAGCAAATTCCTTAGCACTATCAGGAGAGATCTGTCCTTAAGGACTTCTTAAGAACTCAGTCTGAAGTACTTCCTTATAACACAATCTTTGGTTCTTCCTCCTTTTAATGAGGAACACAATTACCTGCATTATTTAAAGTTTTAAAGATAGGGCTTAATAGTTCTTCCATCCTTAGAGTCTGGATATTGCTTTCTTCAACATCTTAACAATGTTGGAAGGTGACTAACACCACAGTTGCAGATGCTTTATTCAGGGAACTTTGAGAACCTTGTATTTAGACTCTCTTTTTTGCTGATTTATGTTAAAAAACTCCAAACCTGAAATAGGATCTTTTTTCCTCCTATTGTTAATATTTCATGCTAGAAAACTTAAAATATTTATGTATGTTGGGAAAAGAAGTTATTTTCTGTCAAAATGGTCTTGCTTCAGAAGAACAGCAAGGTCTTCATGGTTACTTCTAAAACAAAATAGGTTGAATACATTCATTTTATTGCATAAGCTCCTCTTGGGCCTTATTTCTACTGCCAGATATTTCCTCTGCCTCAGAGTTACCTGTTGGTGGGACCCTACCATTTCAGGCTTTGTATTTTCTTTTAGGTGATCAAGTGATTAAGCCAGTTCAATTACCTATGTTTCATATCTGAAGTATTCTTAGATGAAAAGGGGGGGGGTTGTAGTCTTTTTTTCATACAGCAGTTTTAGTCAACTTCTTGAAAGAGTGTACCTTTAAAAAAAAAACCCAGGCATAGGTAGGACTGGACAACCTTAAACAAGTACACTAGCAGGTGAAAAATGTGCAATTTGACATGAGATGCCTGAGAGGTTTTCCATGCCTTCACCACAATTTGCTGATAAACTCACTTTTTGTTGCAGGCTTTACCAAGTGGGCAGCTTGGCACATGAATCAAAGTATAGAAAATCTTGGCATAAAGAAACTGTGCTTGGGATTTGCCAACTCCCACAATGTATCTTCTAATTGCAGTTTTACCCCAACTGGTTTGCCTGCAATTAACAGTTCTGCCTCCCCTCTCTTTGACACTGACTTAATCCCTCCAGAAGACAGATTGTTGCAAAAATTGCTTTTGGCTGAATGGATAAAGACCCCAGTGCCCTCCAAAAAAAGGGCAAGGAGAAGAATTCCTTCCTGTGGTTTTTTTAGTGATGTAATACACATTTGTGTTCATATCCTTACAGGAATGAAGGCCAGGGACTTGCCAGGTTGATAGCTGTTATCAGTCAGATACTACCAATTTCCCCCAGACACCTCATCGCAGATCTACAGGGATAACACGCGTTAGTCATTTAGTACAGTCTCATTTACATAGAGTACAATGAATTGCATTGACTCCAAGGTCTTGGCTATTTAAGAGCAAAACTAGACAAAGCCATCTTCACAAGGACTTTGGCTGGCAAGATTGCTTTACTAAAATAGCTTTGGATATTTCCAATTATAAAATTTCAGCTTTCCATAACCCCTACCAAGCTGTGTTGATGCCGGGTACAATTAATCCACAACAGAAGGGCACAAGTGGCAAAAAGAAAATTTAATGGCTGTGTCACAAGCAGCTTCATTCCCCTTCCTCCAAACACAATAGAAATCACATCCCAGTTTCCATATAGCAAAGACAAGTTAATTTCCTCCCACAACATGTTATTCTGGACAGCAGTACTGCAATGTGTTACAGAATGTTAGGGTTTGGAAGGGACTTCTGGAAATCATCTCGTCCAGTGTTAAGGTAAAGCAGAAAGCAATGGCAACAAAAAATCCAGTATATGCCTGGACCAAGTAATTATTGGTTCACTCTTCATCCTTTCCTCTATCTTACTTCTAGTCAACATACACAAACAGAAGGAAAAAAAACAAAAAGCAGCACCCCAGTGTGCTTTGCATCTGAAATTCACAGTAAGACCCATACAATGGCCTCAGCATGAAATCTTAATGGAAAAGACATCCTCCAAGCCTCTCCAACCTAGCTTGCTGTTTATATCCAACACACAGCTCCTAAATTCAGCCTCAGATGACAACCCCCGGTTGAGGATTGCTGTTTAGGGAAAAGCTGCAGAAAGCAGAAATTCTTCCCATGTCCAACGTTAAACAAGTCTGTGAATCTGTAGAGGGTGAGCAAAGAATGGTCTTTTATAGGTCCACAACAGGGCAGGTATGAAATCTGAACAGGATTATACATGAAGAGCAAACTCCCTAGTTGGCAGGAACAGGTCCATCAGAGAACAGGGTGGGGTCACATACTTCTCTTTTGGCAGTAAGGAAAAAAGTTTTATACATAACTCAATGCCATAAATAGTTTCCCTTTCCCCTAATAAAACTCCATCTTCAATCCCTCCCATGCACCTGTGGTCACTCTACTTGCAACACTCACTTCTGCATTAAAAAGCAATAAAAAAACCACTCTCAGTAAGTGATCTCCAAGCATGTCTTATTTGTATAAGAAGCAGGGATCAGGGAAGAACCAGGACCAGTAACATAGCAGATCAGACACAGTGGGAGTCAGACCTCCCACTCCACAGCAAGACAAAGACAGGAGATACCTGTTTAATGAGGCTGGCAGCAACTGCTGTGATCAGGTAGGGGAAATAAAATCATTCACAGCATGGCAGCTTTAAAAGCAAACACACCTTAGAATAAATGTGCACACAAGGACACTCTTTCAATTGTGTGGCCCCTGATTTTGATCCCAGGACAGCCTGCTCCCTCTGCCTGTCTCTGTTTACCTGCACATCCATGGCCATCTCCTCCCTCCTACACTGGTGGTGAGCTGCTTACAGCGCTAATGGACACCTTCCAGCTACACTTGGCTGAAACAATTGCCTGTTGCTCAGTGGTGCATTGCTGCACCAGCCACATTTTTTATGAAGGGCACTACCTGTAACTCCTTATCACAGCACTTAGGGAGAAGAAAATTGCCCAAACAGGCCCAATGATTTTGCCAGACCCAGAGCACCCAGACAGATAATAGAAAAGGAACACGTATTTCCTTAAAGCAAGAGTTTTCCCAAAATTTTCACATACTGAAATGTCTAGAAAGCCAAGGCCAGAATAAATGTCTGCCATGAAGCATCTACAAAGGAGGTAAGTTTAAAAGAAAACCTCCCCAAAGGTAGCTTTCATACTGTTCATCCAACACCAAGTTTCACCTCCACTTAAGTCTTTTTGCTTTCATGACCAAAAGCAGAAATTTCAGTGCTAACAGCTCACAGTATTATCACTTACACCATCTTTGTATTTCAACTTCCTCCACTGGATACCTTTATTCTGAAAAATCTGTGCTTGACTGCCTCAAGAGCACTATCTTCTATTCAAGTTCAGATGTAAAAGTACTTGGAATATGGAAATAAAACCCATACAAGTAAGGATCCAAAATTACGTAAAGTAGAGATTCGATTTTTTTTTTTTAAATAATCATTAGAAAAGAAGGAAAAAATCTAAGGAGATAATAATATATTTTTATGATGAAAAAGAAAAGATTTTATTTTGTTGTACTTGTGGGGTTAAAAAAAAAAGATTTTTAGCTCATATTAGGTCTATTTTAAGTCAGTTCCCTACTCTGTGAATACAGATGTGGTTTCAGGATTCCTCAATTCATTCTAGTAAGCATCAATGTAGTCAAAAATCCTCTGTTAAGACCAAAGGTAGCAATTTAAAGGCTATATAGGGGCTTTTTGCAGGAAAGGATGTTGAAATGGTAAATTTCTGGATTTTTACTTTCTTAATCCAAAATCTGGAAATTAAGGCACATGTTACCACATTACTAAGCCTCTTACAGCGAATGGAAGGCACAGCTCAGGTTAAAAGCCACAGACAAGATTAAGAGCTACATCTATTAGTGGGTGACCTGCCCCAGACAGACAATCCTTTATGAACTCCATGACCTCTTCGGAGGTTTTAGATAGGAGCAACAGGGCACTAATCAGTCACCTGGTATTGACATTAGAACTTGAAGAGGATCAAAGACAACGACGGAACTTAATATCCTTTTTATATGCAAACCATGATAAGTTGGGAGATAACAAGTGTCCCAGTCTGAATTGTCTTTCTGCTTTCAATGCCGGCTGTGTTGCTTTGCTGCTCAGTACAGTATGTTCCATCTTCCACGGTTTTTTTCTAAAGGCACATATGAAATGCAGAAAAACAGCACATGCTCTCCGAGAGCAATCCTAAGGGACTGGCAGTTACTTGTGATTTCTGAGCGTCACTGGGGGTTTCTAACTACAAGTTGTTCAGATGTTGTAGGCTTGATAGAATCTATTCTAAGTTTGTTTCCCTGCTCTTTTCCACAGATTTAGAAGGATGAATGCTATATGTACGAGCTCAGATGTTCTGTTCTAGTTATAAAACAGTTTTAGCCATCTAACAGGATGAGAGCTTAAAATAGGGCAGCCCTTTACTCTTTATCAGCGGAACGTTTTCCAGTACGCAACACTAGACTCCGAGTACAAACCGGCCTGTTCTTAATTTACATACATTTTCAGGGGCATTGTTTGGTGTTGGTTTAACATTGGATTGAAAGAAAATGGGATTTAACTCTTCACATTGTCATTCTAAATAGTGGTTGAAGATCTCGGCTGAGTACTTTTCTATTACAGCAGTTACCTGCAAATTAACAGATCCTTTGCAAGGATTTTGCCTTTAGGAAAGACCCGGTTCTGGGATTTGTACTTTGTGTCCTAGACCCCAAATCTATTTTCTAGATTCATTCTAGACGCTAGAGTCTTGCTGTTTGTTTTTTGTCAGTTTTCAGACGAAAAGATGAAGCTTTCCCTTATTCCTCAGCTGTATATCTGACACAGTGTTACACAGCCACAGCCAAGCCTATCTATCCGAACCCCTGAGATCAGGAACAGAGAGCAAAACCTTCTCCAGTTCTAATCATTGCAGAATAAAGTATCAAATGGTACTTATTTTAAGACTAAAATAATTTTAACACATTGAATCTCTCAAATCCCTAGTGGCACCATGCCTTTTGGCAAAGCTTGTGACAGTAGTCATGCCAATAAAGCAGTTTGAATTGAACTGGGGGTTTTGTGCCCAATCCCACTAAAACCATAGTAAATTGGCTCAGACATAGAGGCTCAGCTGCCTCAATGAGAACTACAGCTACCAGCCAATCTTGACAATGTTTTTTTCAGGCCTGGCAGAATGAAATGTAAAGCAAATGTTTCTGTTCATGCCACTAGCCTGGAAGCTTTGTGACATTAGGAGGGGAGGAGAAACTGATTAGCTAATAACAAAGGGGGTTGTAAGAGTACAACCCAGAAATTCTTATAGGAGGAAGACAAACTTCTCAAAGTCAGAAGAAGATTCCCTCAAAACTGAAACCACTTTAGACTTCAGACACAGACCTTAAGAAGCCACTGTTCAACAGCCAGATCCTAGGTCCCATGGAACTAATTGGCTTAACAGAAGTTGAGGGTTTTTCCTTCTTATACAAAGGATTTTCCAGCTCTAAAGAGGGCATGGATATCAGTGTGCTGCTCAACTTCTTGTAAAAGTAGAAACAGTACACATTCTTCTTAGGCATTCAGCAACACTTGCTGTCAGAAATGTTATATCAGAACCTGCCTTTTTGTAACTCACTCAACACATCTGTCAGTTTTATCAAAACAAAATATTAACACAAGTTATAATTGCTCCCTGCACCAGTTTCAAGTGCTGTATAAAAATGTGTCACCTTCCTCAATTTTCCCCTTGTTCTGTATTAGCATGTCACATATGAGCCTCCAAAGCCAGGGACAAGATTTTGGTAGTCTTTTAATACTGAAACAGTGGCAGTACTTTGGCTGCCATGTGTGATCCCTATAAGAGATGCAAATGCAATTCTTTTCACTACCCCATCCCAGTAGCTGTGTGATGTTTTAAGAAAATACTGGTATAAGCTTTCTTCTGGCTATTGAAGTGAATTATTTGAGTATATGAAAAGCAGCTAAGGAGATGAGCAGTCTGGACAAAAACCACTTTGGCATTTCCTCTGATTCAGAATTGCATAATAGGTGATATCTCTGCTTGGTAATTCCCTCCTCTCTACCTTTTATTCCTCTAGAGCAGTCATATAGAAAATAGTCAGACTGAAAGTTCTCCTTCCCATCATTCTTTTTCCCCTCTCACAGACCCATCATCTTGCACATTCTCCAAGATTTCTGCCTGCCACATAAGTGAGCAATTAATTCAACCTAACATTTTATCATCCTGATGAAATATCCTTTTTCCCTTGCTGAATTCTCATCCTGTGGGATATATCCTCCAGTTCTGCAATAATCTCTTCCAGGACAGACAATCTGCATTTAAGAGAGACATTGAAATAGAGTAAACCACTTAAACACAAATTAATCCCTCAGCTCTTTACATACCAGAAAGACACAAGAAAGCTGTGAATTCAGAAAAAAAGGGTATGAACTATTCCTTGCTTTCAGACTGCCCTGACACTGTTCGTTCTAAAAGCACGCGATATCTTTCCAAGTTGTCCCTTATTTGGAGCTTCTGTAATTTATTCTTACAGAAATCTCTGAAGGGTTGAAGACTCCAGGGATTCTGCAGGTGCATTGAACTGCAGCCCTGCACATTTCTAACCTTCAGAAGTACATTTGGTTAGGCTATCAAAATCTTCTCCCTGAATCTGCATTGATACAGTTCAACAATGTTTTAGTAACTGAAGAGGTTCTAATGTAGCTCTGATCTCTTAAAAGCCTAAGACATATGTATTTCCCCTGGCAAACTTCCCAATGACATACTAGTTTACTCTAACCAGACAGGAAAGGAGAACAATTTCCCTTACATAGACACTGGCATGCAGTATATTCCACAACCTGGCTTCTGATCTCATTTACATCTCATTTATTTGTTGACTGAGGTAAACTTGGTGAAACTAAGATAATGCCTTTGTAAGAGCATGTTCCTTGAACTACAGCAAAGTAGAATTCTGAATCCAAAGAGAGGCAGATTCACTCTCAAGAGTTATTTCAAGTCTCTTTTTACATAAATATGGAAACAGCAAGTAGTTGCGTTCTGTTCACAGCTCAGATGCATGGCATGCCTGACCACATTCTCCTTCATTAGGCACATACTCCTCTTTGTAGCAGCGACACAATGATGACAAAGAACATAGGCTGAGATTTATTGCAGTTGGGGCATACAAGGCATGGTAAATAGAATTAGTGGTGAGTCCTCCATCATCTGAATAAGAAAAATAAGACTAAAAGGAAATAACTAGGGGACCAGTTCAGAATTGGGAAGATATACCTGAAGACCAGGGTACAATGAAAAACCTGCAGATCTGCAGTATGGTTAAATCCTTTGGTTAGAGCAGAGGAAACCCCTCCAAACTTCCACAGAATTATTCAGTTGTGGTAAAAAACAAAAACAGTATGGAAAGCATAGTTTGATGGAAATAAAGTACTGTTTTCTTACAAGAGCTAGAGATGTTAGTGAGATCCTTACACGATGCAGGGGGTACAAGTCTAAGCTAGGAAAAGGTTAAGCAAACATTCACTTCTCACATGCATGCTTGTCTTACAAGAGACTGACTCTTGAGATGTCTAAACTCTTAGCCAGCCAGAGGGAAGCAGGAGGAGACCAGAAGGAGTCCAGTAATACTTACATTGAAACTGAGCATGGGGAGCAGCTGAGATTAAGACAACAAAGTTGGACTTGATTAGTTCAGCTAATATGAACCTGCCTCTTACTGGTTGCTAAAATAAGGGAGAAAACTTTAGATGCCAGGCATCAGAAACAGGCTTCAATTTCACAGCTTCATTAACCACACATAACTCTTTCAGGTATTTTTATTTTAGTTTTTATGTGTCTATTATTTAAATGTAAGATACACAAGACAAAAGGTCATGCATAAAATCACATTTATTCATTCCAGTGGAGACGTTGCATTATGTAAATGGTACCTTTTGAAGTTGGAATAGAAATTGCCACAAGGCCCTTCTGGGATCCATTCTGATTTCCTAGGTATTTGCTCTGTTTCTGTACATGACTGATGGAATTGCACTGAAATAAACATTTCTTTGTTGCTGTCAATGCAAAAGGGGGGAAAAAAAATGCCAAGTAACAAAAGAGCAAAGCAACAAAAGGCCCTAAATCAGGCACTTGAAAGAGTATGGGATGGGTGCAGATGACTTATTTCAGCACTGCAGTAGTACACAGACCAAGAGGATGTCTGAAAGAATATAAGTTAGGAATTTATGGTTTCCCCTGTGGTCAGGAGAAAGAAATTGATGCTTCTGAAGAACAACTCTAAGCATTTAACTGTGGCAGCTTTGGCTCCAAACTCAGGCACTTGATAGGGAATTAACAGAGTAAACTGTAACCTATACTAAGCAATCAAGACAGACATATCAAAATTCAGTGTATAGGCATGGAGCACCACCTATGTTGTCCAGTTGACATCCCAAAAATGAAGCCCAACATGCTTATGAGAAAAGGTGCTAGGTCATCCTTTTAACTTGATTTCATTATCACAAGAATGGATGCAGCTGGAGGCTCAGGACTTGTTTGCATTGCAGAATACCTGTGGGGTGTCCCAAATAAGAGAGACCAAAGGGTGCTCTTTATGGATGTGCAGCACAGAGGGGCAGGTGTTTCAATAACAGTATGATCACATTCTGGCTGCCCTTAGCTTGGAAGAGTAGACAACCCACGACTAGGAATGGCAGAGTTAAAATGATGTTATTTAAAAGAATAAGTCCAAACCAGAGCTAGGAAATTATTTTGGCAGATTGAAGTGAGCACATGCCAAAGCTGTGGAAGTGTTTTCCCAATGGCAATGACATCCTACAAGAGGAGCTGGAGAGCTTCCCTGCTCCCAGCAGGGCTGACTGGCTGACACTGTTAGCTGTGTCCTGCTGGGGATGTTGCCCCTTGACATGATGTAAAAAAGCCTCAGTCTTGCAGTGTAGACAAGACTGATCTGTTGTTCCTGACTTCACTGAGCCTTTCTAACCTTCCTACAAGAAAACAAATGTGACATAGTCCCAGAAAACCCCATTTGAACCACTCTGAAGGGGCTGCTATTTCGATTTGCACCAGTGCCCTAGTACAACAGGTATGTTGAGACCTTTGTCTTTAGAAGCAAATTAAGAAGGCTTTTACCCCATTGTTTCCTTTCCATCCTCTCAGGAACAACCATGAGAGTGATATGGGTGAGGAAACACATAGTGACCCTGCCAGGGACTGAAAAAGGGAGTGTGAACTCCTAGTTCAAATACTGCTATTACGTGAGAAACAAAAGGGAATCTCAGAACCACACACAAGAAACGTATGAAACTTGGCAGATTTCCCTGATGCGTCTGGGAAGCAGCCTGCTGCCATAGTGATTTTGCTCCTCCCTCAATCTGACACCACTGGGAAGGAAGAAAGATTTGGAAGTACAAACAGAGATAAGGGACCACTTGCAAGGGGTTTAAACAAAATCATCTCTTTAGGCAGACTAAACAGGATTTTTTTCGGGGGGGATGGGAAGCAACAAAAAATATATTAAAAATATCAATGTAAAAAAAAACCCCTTACTATTTCTCTTTAAAACAGCAATAGAAATACTAACTGTAGAATTGCTCTGTATAGACTTCTAAAGGTCTGTTTAGAGGGGTAGCTGCAGTGTGATCAGCATTTTCTTTTCTCCTAAAATGATCCCTGCTGCTGCTACCTTAGGAACAGTTCAAGGAGTAAAAGAAGTCTCAGGTGCTTGCTCTACTTTAACCCTAAGCCTTATGTAACCTTTCTTGGCTCATCTCTACAAAGATGACAGTGAAGTACTCAATGCTAGCACTAGTGGAGATACACCTGTACTGGCCCTGAAGGGAAAAATGACACCTCGCACCATGAAGACAAGGTAATCATGTTCTGCATCTTCTTTTAGTGTAAGAAGGATGATGGGCAAGATAGGGAAATCAGAAGAGGAATCAAATAGGGAATCAGAAGAGCTCCAGAAATCTGTTCCTTTTTGTTTTCATATCATTCTTTGATTAATAATATTTCAATGCATTTAAAATTATTCTTTGGCTCAAGATACAATATAGCAGGTTCAAAAAGCACTATTTTTATATCACTATCATAAAGAAACACCACCAGTAAGGACTTCTACATATGTAACATCTCATTCACCCACTAAAAAACCCTCCTAATTGGAAGCAATCATTTAAACATTTGACTTTCTATAGGGTCTTGTGATAATTATTTTGATGCCGACACTTTAAAGGGGAAGGTCAAGAGTCAGAAGCCAATCACATGTTATCAGGAATGTCCCCTCTAGAGGCTTAGTCTGCTAAGAGTCTTATCCTAATCCTTCCAAGGTATTCCTTAATGCTAAAAACCCTGCAGTGAACCCTCTGCAAGGAACTCCTGTGCAGAACACACCACCTACTCAAGTAGCTATTTATTGCAGAAAAGGCAGAACTGAAAAAAGAAAACAGACTTTGCTTCTTTCATACAATGAGATTTTATCATTGCCTTGTGCAATCTTTAGAAGCTTCATTCAATTTTGGATTTCAGATTTTTCCTTTAGTCATCTTCCAGACTGGACTTTCCCAATACAAAGTGAAATTACTTTTAGCTTGTGACCTTCAGCCACAGAGACTTCCAGAACAGCCAGCATAAGATAGATAGATAGATAGATAGATAGATACTATCAGTGTTTTATAGCAAGATTGAAGAGCACAGACTACATCTACTGTGTGGCTTTTGAGGAAGATGCCACACACAGAATGAAGCAATGAATTAATTTCTACACCCCCACCCCCACACACACAGAGCTTTTTGGTCCGGAACACCAAACTTCAAATAAATCCTCAGGAAAATACCAACCACATAAAAAATCATCATATACAGTATTTTAACTTCTTCTCAATTCCAAGAGCACAATGCAAAAACTTTGAAAGGTCTAAAGGCTACCAAGAATTGGTCAAATGTAGCTGTGTTTACTCTCTTGAATAAACCAAGTCTGTGGGGTTCTTCAGGTAGGCAAGACTACAGGACAAAACTATATACTAGAAAATTTAAAAAGGACAGAGAAAATATTTCATTGTTGATTATAGTAAGAAAATCTCAATTTAAAGGCAACCATAAATAAAATATAGGAGTAGGGTCCAACAAAAAAAAGTTTACTTTTAGTGTAGTCAAAGCAAGCTTCACAATTGTGGTGCAGTTAGAATTCTTCTCTTGGTACCCTTGCAAACAAGTAGCATATTGTTCAGATTAACAGACAGGAAAGTCAACATTATCTGTCTATCTATCACCACTGTAGCTAGATAACTGTCCCAAGACATGGCAGAATTACAAAAGGATAGGCTGTTTTCCTCCTGCTCTTACTGCACTTGTGAAATATCACAGCAAGCCCCAAATACTGAAAAGCTTCAACAGTTCTTTCCTCCCTGTCTTCTGCTTTTTATATACATTTTCAGTTAGGCAAAGAGGGCTAATGCAAATCCAATTAAATTATGACTATTCCACTGTCTCTTGGGGAACATTTTCAGCATGGTTTGCAAGAAATTAGGCAAACTTCTCCTTTAGCATTAACGAGAGTTTTGCTCCCAGTTCCTCTGAATTGCAGTTATGACAGCCCCCTGTCCCAGCCAACCAATACAGCTTCCAACACTTCTTTATATGGGTTTAGAATGGGCCTATTAAGCAATAGGAAACACATCTATTGCTCGTCTACAGCTACAGAAGTGGGCAGAGGTCCAGGGAGATTCCAGTAAGGTGTTTTATTGTGAAAACAAGGAAGCAGAAGGTGAACAAGAGCCATTATTGAAGATAGTCTCATTCTCTTTGCTATATGGAAGAACATTTCCCCCCGTGTTAAAAAGGGCATCTTGCTCTGCAAAGCTTCACCACCTCCAGATGAGCAGGATGGCCCAGAACAAAACAGAGATACACAAATAGCTTGGGTCCTCTATCTGAGGGGCTCAGGAAAGCATCCTACTTCTCTGGAAGACCATTTCCATGCTGCTACCTCGAATACTCATTCCTTCTTCTCCACAGGTCCTCCAGGCTAAATGAGGGCAGAGCATGGAACTGCCCCCAGCACTGCTGGTGGTGGTACCAGGTAGCTCAGGGACAAAGCCCTCCATCAGAACCAAGGGCTAGCCAGGTATGCCAGCATCACACCACAGTTACATAGAAGGAGGTTACTACACTACTTACATTTCCCATTGTAAAACAGTTTTCTGCTGCAGGAAGACTGAGAAGCAGTTACTGAGATGTATTATTTTTTGTACTACACACAGTTCATTACAGAAGAAAAGCAACTGCCAGAACTGCATTTTTGTTTATCCTGGCTCTATAAATGACAAGATTGTCAGTGAGTAGTTTTGCCTGATGTTGCTTTTGCCCTTTCAATTCATTTTTCCTTCTTTGATTTTGAAACAAATAGAAAATAGGGAAATGAAAAGTTGGCACACATTCCTTTTTCTTATTGAATTCAGAAGGGGCTTTAAAATTTAATATCATGATGAAGCAAAAGCATTTATGAAAACATACATGGTTTTCACCTACTAAATGTATTTGCATTTCTGACAACTGTTTCATTGCATGCCATCTAGAGTTAGTTCACCCTTTTAGAATTTAATAAAAGGAAGAGCAGATATATTTTAGAAAAAAGAATTGTTCTATACATATAGAATTAACTCATAGGAAGGTCATTTTCTATTGTTACAGAATTTCCTGGATGGAAAACATTTTATGCCTTTTGCATCAGAAAAGGTGTTAAAATAAATCTTTTTCATATCCATACCATTTCCCTGTAAGAAAATTGAAAAGAAAAGGAGGTCTAATTTTATTAAAGTTTGTGTATTTTATAAACAACCATTGTGAAACATTCCTTTAAGCAGGCAAGAATGAGGAGATACCTTGGTGTCATTTAACTTCACATACACCACAGAAATCATTTACATGAGTAAAGAGAATTGAATCTTAGAAGGAAATTTGTAAAAAAAATTGTAAAACTTGGAATTTGAACACAAAACCTCAGGTATTCAACTGTCTGCTTTCCTGGAAACTAAAAGTAAAATGAATGTAATACATAGCAGCTTTTACTGGTATCTCTTCCTAAAGAATGCTTTCTTTCCAAAACCAGCAAGAAACAGAAACGAGCTGGCAGAAAGATGAAATCCCTTTACAAATAGTGTTTACACTGAAAACATCGGCAAAAAAAAAAAAAGAATGTCAACTGCAGCAGCTCCAACCTTGTTTGTCACTAGATTAACTAGAGAGCCAGCAAGGACAATGACTCGGCCATTCATGCCCGTTAGATTCCTTCTGAAAGGCTCCATTGACTCACCAGCTGGCAGAGTGGAAAGCTATCTAAAGATGTGAACAAGTGCAAGGGGTAGAAGCAGCCTGGCCCCTCTGCAATCTGAAACCAAAGCTGCAATTAATTGTATATGGAATGCAGCCAGGCACTTCTAGCAATGTAATCAAATGGGACCACACAGAGAAAAGAAAATCCTTTACCACAGAGAATGCACTACAGAAAGACAGTTAGGGTTCTTGCAATAGAAACTGTGAGTTTATATCTTGAAAATTCAAGTTTGCTGCTTTTTTTTATTCCAATTTCTGTTTTATTTCCAATAAAAGGCTATTATTGTAGCACTAAAATCAGCCTTTATAGATTTATTTACTTTCAGATGTTTTTTGTCCTTGCATCTATAGCAATTTTATACTATTCCAGTGCTTGTAGCCTAGAGATATTTAAATACTCTGGATCATCACTCAGACTGCCCACTAATCACTGGGAAGTTCCTGATAGTCTCCTGTAGAATAGATAGTTCTCCTGTAGAATGAAATATAAGTTATCTGAAGATAGAACATCAAGCTCATGTTTTAGAGTGCCAGTATGTCTTGGCTTTCTAGGTGCTAGAGTACTGAACAATAAGGAACTTTTATAATCAATAAAAACACCATAAGGGCAAAGTGTGGTTTGAACAGCACAGACTGTGAAGATACACATCTGCTTTATTACAAATTACACACAACCAACCTTAGAACCCTCCATAAGGTAATACTGCAACTGCCATTACTTATTATGAAGGTATGTTATGCATTCACTGTGCAAAAAACCCCCTGTATGAATCAGTGCCATAACTGAAAGCAGCAAAAGGCTGACCCAGACCCAGTCAAGTGCCTGCAGCTTAGCTCTTCTTTTACTGCCCAGTGCACTTCTGTTGGCAAATGTTATTTTCATGCCACCTGAGTCAGAGAAGAAAATGGCTGATTCAATGTGTATTCATGGATACATATACTGCTAAAATAGCCCTACATAATACAGCACACAGAACACCAGCTGGCATCTCTCAGGACCATAGAGCTTATTATCAGGAAAATACTTCATCTCTGAGGATGTTAGGGGAGGAAAGGTGATTAGTCTTGTTTATTTATGGGTTTTGTTTGGAGTTTTTTCTACTTTATCTATCACTGACTACTCAGGGTCTTCATGAGACCCCATGTCAAAAAATGAACTCAAAAAAGAGGGAGTTTGCAGTGACCAGTTCTGGCAGTGACAACATAGAAGAGGATCCTGGCAGAGGACCCTGCCAGTGATGCAGTGGAAATAAGTATGCTCCAGTTCCTCTCTACTGTTGGTAGGCTCTGTGCAGGTAGGTGGAAATACAACAAGAAGCAACAATGGGAGTGCAGAGAAGGGCAGAAGAAACACACCCTTTAGGAGTGGAGAGCCCTGAGCTGCAGTCAGAGCACAGCTGGCTCAGAGCTCAGTCAAAAACCCACCCAAGGGGAGGAAGGCAACACACAAAGGGAGCTTTTTGGCAGCAGCCTGAAGTTACATCATCTCTACTGTATTGTAAAATTTTAACTTCTCCTTAGAGTCAGAGAAATATAAACACCTCCACAGCATGACTGGGCAGCAAAAGCAGGTGCCTCCCATCACATGGGGGAAGAGACATCCCCCAAGCAACGCTGATTGCACTAAAAGAGGCCCCAGTAAAAGGATCTTTTGGTTGGTTGGTTTCTAACCTCATACCGGGTATTACTGGGGCAGCCCAGGTTCCTCCAGCTGGGTAAAATTCCTCCACTAAAGCTAAGAAAGTAGAATCATCCTTCACAGACATAAAGAGGCTAAAGGCTATATTTTTAATATGATTTCAAAAAATTAAATAAGCACCAAGTGGGATTTTCTAATGCCTGTAGGTACATAAGACTGCTGATGATCATGCAGAAAGGGGAAGCAAGGAGAGAAAATAGTACTGTAAATCCTGAACAACTCATAATTTGAGTTGGTTGTGGTGGATTTGAAGCACATGGAAGAATTAGATCTAGCAGCTAATCATTATAATCCTCTCCTCAGGGGAGCAAAAGCAACAGTTTGACCATGTAAATACCTATTAAATATATACATATAAATAGATACACAACTTTCAGTCTTACTAAAATTGGACAACCTATAATATAATATGAAAAACTCTGAGACCAGTTGCCCAGTGATTTGGGGGCTGGAGGAAGAACAAAAGACCCCAAACAAAACACTCACAACAATTTCTAAAACCTGAAAATTTTTCACATTTAGCTGGACCTATCACTTGAGTTTAGAAAGCAGAAACTCCCACAATCTGCTTCAGGGTTTAAACTCTCATTCAAGTCAAACATCAGATATGGCTATCAGGGGCAAGCACAGCTCAATGCAATCTCTTGCTTTCAGTGAAGAAACTAGGAAACCTGCAGGCAGCTCAACACAATACCACTGTGGGACTTGTCTGCTTTGTACCACCTGAATTTATATCAGCCACCAAACTGAAAAGGAACTGTGACTGTTCAAGGCAAGTCTGACAGAGATAGGAGATCAAAGTGGAGGAAGGGGGTGGGGTAAGACACTAGAATCAAACACCAAATCTCAGACAGCACTCAGGTTCTTAAAGACATCTTAATTTGGCTGCCAAAGTTCCATTACATTGGATTGCAGTTTCTAGAATACAAAATTAACCATTGTACCCAATAGTCCTGTTTCTCACACTGGATGTGAAGCTGAATCCAAAGCATTGCAGTCCAGGGCCATTTATACTGCTGAGAGATCTAGTCTACAGCAGAAGGCATCTCCAGGCAATTCTGTAACATTTTTTAATGCTTTTCATTGGCAGTTGTTTAATCATTTTCATTATCCAAATAAAGAAACCAAAAATCTATGAAGACTAAAAGAAAAAAAAAAAAGGCTGTTCTACTTTGATAATAGACTTTAAAGTATTCTCTCAGCCCTACTGTTTAGAGTAATCCTTCCTCTAGTTTTCATTCAAATGGCTTTCTTTGTCATCAGAGCAAGGAAAAGTCTGTTAGCACATCACAGCAATCCCGTTCACACAGGGTTTGCTTTTCTTGTGCCCCACAGAAGTTACTTTGGGAGCAGAGAGATTTGTGAAGACCTTGGGATGAGAAGTGGCCAGCTCCTGTGGAGAGGAACTGTGCTCCCACCCGGGGAAGCAGCTTCCCATCTGCACACTGCTTCAGCAGTGACTTATTGACATTTACGAGGCCAGTACAACCAACCCTGAATAACGTGTTTATAATATCTAAAGAAGAAGAAAGGAATTGCTAATGAGAAATCAGCTCATTGTGATCTCATTTTTTCCACATATTCAGTTATTTGTCATTTGCTTATGTCTTCTGACTGACAACATTGATGCCAGCTGCTAGCTGAATGGGAGCTTTCCAGCCATGCCTAAATAGACTGTTTGTCTTCATTAGTGCTTTGTACAAATGCATTCAGCAAGAACTTGCAGACTGTCAATAGGCAGGTCCAGTCTTTCAAGTTCTGCTGCCACAGTCCAAGATGGTTTTTTTTGCTTTAGCAGACTTTCCCCTGCTTTTGTCAGTTTGGCATAGAAGAACTGGTTTCTGTTACCCTGAGTGGGTTTTTTGTTGTTTTTCTTTTCCTGTTGTGTCACATCACTGCAGCTTCCAAGCATGCTTTCACATTATGCTACAAAGGGAAAGGGGAAAATGCACACACACTACCTCTTTGGGGTAAGAGATTTCATTGTATTGTATTTACTTGCTTTCCACTTATCTTGCATGAAATAATTTTAAAATGAATCTGTATCAAGTAGATAATTGAACACCAACTGAGAGAGACCTAGACTGACCTTTGATTTTTCCTCCATCAAGGGACTGACAAGTTCACACTACAGTAAGTGGATAAAAATGGCACATAAGCTCAGTAGCTGAAGTTGAATTAAAATTACTTTTAAAGTGGAGGGAAAGATTGTTCTTTTATTTCAAAACAAACATCCTTGATCTCCAGCGTGCTTCAGAAAAGGCAAGCAAAGCAAGAGTCAGGCTGTCAGAAGCAGCAGCTGTTTTCTCTGTGGTTCTAATAATTCAAATAAAAGCTGTTTTGGAAAAAAAAGTTCAATAGTGTAGAATTGTTTAGCTTGGAAAAGATCTTTAGGATCACTGAATCCAGCAGTTATCCCAGCACTACCAAGTCCACCACTAAGCCAGCAACAGCAGATTCATCTTCTACCAATTCTCCTAAGATCTGATCCATTTTTCCTACTTACAAGCATTGGCCTCTGGCATCAAGCTTTTGCCTACAATTTACCACTTTCTTAGGCTCTTCATCATAGGGAATACATGCTAACCATAGGATATACCCTATGCATTTCCCTTTTAGGTGTTGCTTTTCAAAAGGGTCCTACATCACAGTTTCAAAGTAGTATCAAGAGTAAAGTAGTACCATGCCCTTCAGGACATGGCCACAATCTACTATTGTGCTATACACCTACACAAGGCACCATGTCTCTTTGCAAATGAACCATAAAAGAGGTGCTGAAAGAATATTGCCAGTAATATTAAAAAAAAGAAACCTTGCTAACTCTAATTGAAAAATGTAAGATTAGGTCAGCAAGTCCTGTCTCTCATGGTCACAGACACAACCACCACGCAGATAGAACAACTGTCATCTTAAAATAAGTTGGGCTATCCACTATATTATAATATATCATAAAACCCTATTGAAGAATTGCTCTAGGGTAACTTCTAGCTTGGACACCAATTCATGATCAGTCCTTGAATTCATCCTTGAATCATGATCATCATGATCAGTCCTTGAATTAATGGCCTTCTTGCTAACATTTCACTGCAAATCCTATGACATCTGAAGTTTGTTGGGGAGTGAAAATTTATTTTCAGAATATCTACAAGAACAGCTCAGCTTTTAGTCAGCTTTGTTTTAAAAACAATAACTTGTATATAACTGTGAAGTTTGAAAGTATCAAGGTGTGCTCATAGTCAGAGTTAAACAAAAAGAACATATTACTTTAGAACACATTTTTGAGAAAGATCTGTTTGAATGATATTTCATTGGTAAAGATAATTCTTAAACATTTCTGTAATACTGTCATTTCAAAGGATAGAAAATTCAGCAGAAAGAACTAAGAGACTCTTCTAGAAGACAATAAACAACAATTGGTTCTCTGGAGAAAAAGGGAAATGGAGAGATTATTCTTAATAAACAACAATTTTTACTAGCAAAGGTAGATTTTCCAGAAGAACAGCAGCATTCCAAAAGTTCTCACAGTTTTAAAGAAATTTAGTATTATTATTTTAAAATGTTTAGAAGTTTATTGGACTTTCAGAGAGAACAGCTTGGCTGTTAACAGAACACTCTCATTCATCTAGATTAAAGTGTGCCAGATTAATACATTTATCAACAGTAAAGATACATTTATCAATACATTTAAAAATACATTTATCAAACAGCCTCCTAAAAGACTGAGATGAGGTCTCAACAGGAGTCTTTAGGTCTGTAAGTCTCCATATACATTAACATCTGCATCCAATAGCTCTGGATAGATGTTTTCAATGCTAAATATAATGCCTCATTAGCATTTTCTGTCAAATCACTTAGCCTAATTTAATAATTTTTTAGCATTTGATTTACTGCATGTCAGATATAATTGCACTTCTGAAAGGCAAAAAAAGCAACATCTTGTCAAGGCAGGAGGTATGTACACACTCAATGAACTGAGGTTCTTTAGAGAAACAGCAACAGCAATAGTTTATGCCTGTGTGAAAATTAGAGCTACACTGGTATTTTTATCTTTGCAATTCATTCAGTTTTTGTTCTGGCAAAAGACTGAGTTAAAAGCAGAGCATTTTGTTTAACTGCAGGGCAACTTCAACGTGCATGGCAGCAATGCAAGCTTCTACGCATTTCCCACGCTGCTGTCTACTCATAAATGTCACTTACACAGTTTTGCTTCTTCTCACAGCTTTAAATTCCTTTACTTCAACAGAATAAGGTATGAGCAGTGAAAGCATAAGCTTCCTGTTACTACTCAGCAATATCAAACCAGCTACGTCCACCCTTGTACTGGTTTAGGCCCATGGTAGGTGAAGTTGCCACATGCCAGTTTCTCCAAAGATCCCCACTTCTTCTCTACTAGAAACAAACTGAAGCTGCAGAACTCAAGCTTTCCTTATCTAGCTTTTTTCATTTTTTATTATGTAACCAAAACCCAAACCTTAAGATAATATCTCCTACAATTATTAAGCTCTGCAGTCTTAGCACACAAAATCATGAAAGAAACAGGAATCTCTTCCTTCAGCCACAAACCAGAGAAGATCCTGTATTGTGCTGTCTTCTGCATCTCTCTGTCAGATTCATCTCTTCTGGGAGAAAGCACAGATTTATAGGAGAATCTTTGTACACATTAGGTATTTCCAGTGAAAAGAATTTGGTTATTCACCAGAAAAAATACAAAGCCTGACAAGTTCTGAGTGGGATTAATTTTACTCAGCAGTTTGGGTAGGCTTTGACAAGTCAAGCAATGAAAAGTATCTGCATATTGACACCATATTTGCAAAAACATGCATTTGGTCTTAGACTGTAAAATGGACACATAACTTCTACCATACAACTTGGAGGCTGAAAAAGCTCTGTAGAAAAGACTGCAGGTACTACCTACAAAGTAAATCACAGCCCACAAAAGACTTGACTCTTAATTTAGGCTCCTTTGGGCCACAAATACCAAACTACTGGAACATATTTCACACACATACACAAACGCAGTCTTTGACATACAAACACTTTTCCCCACCAGGAAGTACAGAACAATCTAGTACAGCCCAGTAATTTTATATTATGTTGTTAAAGTTAGGAAAAGAGATTTTCAAAGCAGAACACAATAAAGGTCCTTCATGCTTTCCAACTGTCTATTCATATTGTCTAGGCATTGTCTCATAGATTGACATGGTATGTTAAGCAGTAAAAGACCCATTAAATAATAATTTTAAAAAAGCAGCTTCTTTTACTTATTCTCTTTCAATATCCTCATTTAAGACTTCAAACAATAGTAGAGCACTTTTCTAGTATTTTTAGAATAATATTGCCATCCTTGAAAGAGACAAGGAGAATATTATTTGCTGGTTCCTAATAAGGTTAAAATTCTCTGGGAGAACAAGAGGAAAATACTCATCCCCAATTGTTTCAGTAAAAATAGGTCTGGCCAAAATAGTGTCATGAAAAAATGTCTGTGGGAATTCCCATCAGAAAGAGTGTATTCAGAAGGAAACTGGCTACATTCAACACCTAGGGAAAACCTAGTATCCAGGCTTAATGACCTCCAAGTTCTGGCATTTGCCTTTTTCCTCCTACAGTTCTGTAATTGTACAGGCTTCTCCATGAGAAGACAAATAAATGCCTCTAGAAAAAGTAAAATGAGTTATTTTCCCCCTTCTATTTAGCTATACGTATGAGCATTTGTACCCAGACAACGATGTTCTTGAGCATCCTGTCACAATATTGCAAACAATACCCAGGCTGTATTTATGTTAACACTTTCAAAAATGAGCTCTATTGATTTTCACTGCTCAACAGGAAGATGACCAGGAGCACATTGCACTAAAACTTCCAAGAACTCATTAACCCTATAACTGAAAGTAGAAAAAATACAATTGCTGCTGCTTCTAACTTTTTAATGCTATTTACTGTATTGCCCCATGCAGTGCCTAGAAAGTTTGGTAAGGGTAGAACATAAATCTATTAGCTCAACCTTAGCTGATTTGCTCAGTGTTATGACTTACCATCCTGCTGAGACAGCACTACATATTGTCCCAGTAAGCCTATATTTGTTATATATAATTACAAGTAAATGCTTCAGCACAAAGAGTATAAATTCTGTTGCATGGTAATGAATCTGAATAGGCTTTTCCTAAAAGCATTTCCTACAACTGCTTTTCATAGGAAAAATCCTTACCCCTCATGTGAATGCCATTTTGCCTAATGTAATGCCAAGCCATTCTAGTTGCCAGCAACAGCTGCACTCACAGCACCAGCCTCTAAGTGAAAACCGCTTTCTACATGCCGCAGTGCTGCTTTCTCATCCCTGTCTGTGTTGGAACAGTTATGATAGACTTTGGGTGAAACTCCACTTTCTGCAGAAAGAAGAGCTCTGAAGAGCTGACAGTGTTCAGTATGACACTATCTGATGTCCCTCATCTTCCACACTACAGTGAGCTCTGCTTCCAACTGAACCGTCAGACAAGGTTTCTGCAGCCATACTTTAGCAGAGTTGTCAGGTGCTGTTATCTAACACCCAAGACCTAATAACACACCTAACTTAATGTGAAGAATTACCTACTGTTGTGACTGCCAGCAGAGAAACACGTTGCAAAGCAGGGTACTGCAGAGGAATCTCCAGGGGAGCAGACCCTATGGACCTTTTCCTAACACAATGAGTGCCGCAGATACCTTGAGCACTTTACTGGGTGGTATCTGCATGTCAAGAAGCTGGCAGCAGTTTCATAGCTTTTCTGTGATCTGTTGTTTTGCACCAATGTGCTTATCTGAGTAGTTAGTGTAGGAACCTTCATCTGCCCTTTCCGTCAGCGTGCAGGTCATTTTCTTGCAGGCAGGGAGGATTATTTAGCTATTATGTGTGGCAAGATGATTGAAAGCCTAGGAGACCTACTTTTAGCAGGTCAGCCCCAGTGTTGCAAGGGGTGCCCATAGGGATTCACATGCAAATGGCTTTAGAAATGACTGATGGGGCTTGAAGGGGGGGAAGGGAGGAGTTGCAGTTGACACGGCAAGGTCCCATATAACCATGAGAATAAAGACAGCATAAGAATTATGCACATTTAGACCTCAGCATTATTCATACCCATCACCTCTCACTTTTGTAGAAAAGCAAACCCCAATCAGTGATTCAGCAGGGCTGGCCCTCCGTGCACAGGCTCTCCTGCTGAATGCAAATACAACAAACAATGAGTAATTTCAGTTCAGCTTTGTGCTTATTCTCCTTGGGAAAGGAACTGGCTGCTCCATCCACAGCATGAATGAAATATTTTCTTCAGTTCGACACTTCGAAGTGCAACTAAAATTCGTGGATTATTCTGCTCTTGCTAGAGCTGCTATTCACAGCTACTAAGGCACTGGGATGAACAAGCAAGAGATGCTGTTTTGAAGAGACAGTCACTTAAAGAACAGCGTTTGGGTCAATTTTTTTTTACTTACAAAAGACAGCCCTGGGAAACCTGTCGAGGTGTATTAACAAATGTTAAAACTTTGTGATAAACCTTGAGCACAGGTAAGGTGGGGGATTTCCTGGCCTTTTAGCTGATTTAATGCATACAGGTAGAGGGGAAAAAGCAAACATGTTTGCTGCTGAGTACCCCCCTAAGGAGAAGAGGTCATTGGATTGGAAGGGGGTGCAAAGTAGCTGAACAAAAGGCAAGGACTGGTGGGGGGCACTAAACTGGAGATAGCGTTTGCATTTTTTTTCATAGCAGTGCTTGATTAAACAATCCACAGAGGTAACATGATATTATCAATCATTTGAAGTCTTTAGAAAGGGACATCCAGTGCTAATTAAAACAATTCTCACCCTATCTCAGCAAGGAGAACCGAGATGGTTGTAGGAAACACACGGTGACATTTTCTATGTGATCATCAAGGTCTGGCTGGTGTTTATACCTGAGCCTCTCCTGCATCCCATAGGAATGTCTATTGTACTTCTGTTTTTTTACCTTTACACAGGAGTCAAAAATCTGCTAAGGAATTTCCTTTCCCTTTAGCATTTTGCACCCTGCCCCTCTGCTTTCCTGATTCAGTAGCTGTTCCTTGTTAAACCAGAGAGACACTACAGTAAACTTCAGCTTTGGGAAGGGTGCAGAAAAACCAAGTGAGAAGTATGCAACAGGGCTCTGGAAAACAGAGTGAAATTAATCCTGAATTGAAGCTATAAGCCTAACTACACTCAGTGTATAACTTTAAGTTTACAGCTCTAATAAAATTTCATCAAAACTCTCATCTGTTAAACATCATTTCTACTACAACAAATTTTTATCTAGGAAGCTGAAGAGAACATCAGAAATGAAAAAAAAAACCAACAAAAAAACAACTGCCATATTTGATTAGGAATAAGAACTCAAGAGTCAGATATAATATCAGTTTGTAAACTAAAAAAGACAAACAGCAATTATTTTCCTTAAGCTTAATTTGCAGTAAGTAACACTCAGCTTAAATACTAGAAGAAATTATGAAGGAACTGGAAGAAAAAAAAAAAAAAAGAGAGAGATGAAACACAAAGTTAGAGTAGTTAGAGAGACTGGAGAATCGTCCCTGAAGGTTTTCCAGAGCAGACACTAACAGAACATGTGCTAGGGAGGACTGGGTACACTTGACCTCACATCAGCACAGATTAACTGGTCCCTGGGATTCCTTCCAGCCCACAGCTCCAAACTTTGTACAAGGACAGGAGATAGAAACTGTCTTATCTGAAGAATAAAGCAAGTTTCTGTTCTTTCTTTATCTTCAAGGGAACACAATATGCCTATCTCTGCAATCAAGATACCTTTCAAAGCAGAATGTGACTATTTCCAACACTGCTGAAGAAAGGATTGGAAATTTCTGCTACATTCTGAAGTCATATTCTCTACCAGACACTCCCACTCATGAATAAACAAAACAAAAGCCTCAGTACACACACACACACTGTAAACTTTAATTCTTTTTAACAAACATTGCAGAGAGACCTTGGGAAGGCACCAAGTACTATGTCTTAATAAGGTCTATCCCATTTACAAGCTCTAAAAAAAACCAACAAACAGTGAATTTGAGTCTTGCACCACTGTACAGTAGGGTTGGCCCAGGCAAAACTGCAGCTGTCCCAGTACTGGAGCTTATTCTCTGAGGAGATAAAGCTGAAAACTAAACTGGTGGGGGCAAGGAGACAGATAAGGACCACCACACAGAAAAAAATAGTATTAAATAAAGTCATCTTAGCTTTCTTTCATTAAGTTACTGACATATCTATAGTCTATTAAAAAAATAAATTAAAAATAACACAACAAAATAGTTTCTGGAAAGCCAGAAATCGTTTATATTACCCTGACCAACTGTATTTGTGAGGGAAGTGTTCAGGCCCATAGTGGAGATAAACAGGATTTATACTGAAGTCATTATTTTTTAAGGAGAAAAAGGTATCAAAGTCAGTCAATTTCTCTCTCCCTTACACAAAACTTTATTTGGAAGTTACACACACCTTTTGGCCTATGTCCAGAGGTATTCTGTGCACCTGTTAGTACTCACATAGCTTTTCCAATCACAACTCCATTTCCAAACTTCATTTTTTCATCTCACCCACTTCAAACCTTCCCAGTAATCCTTCCAAACAGGACTTAAGATCAAACACACTTAGAGTTATTCAGCAAAAGCTTTGAATTCCTTGTTATTTATATCAGGGTCACCAAGAACATCTGGTTTTCATTTGTTGTTGTTGTTATTGTGAGCAGAGTTACCAGAGCTTTGCTGAACAAGTGTTGCCTGTTGGTTTGGTGCCTTTGCCTGCTGTTTCCCTTCTGTCTTGACATCCTGCCCTGCCACTCACAGAAGATGTGCATTTCTTTTGTAATTTCAGCTCTGGGCCACCTCCTTTACTCATGTTAGAAGTCAGCCCTTCTGAAAAGGTCTCTCACTTTCTATGTCCTACTACAGCTTCATTCCAACCCCACGCCTTTCCCACTACCAGCACAAAGCATGCCAAAAATCACAACAATCCACTTGTGCCTACACCTTTACATTAAATAGGCACTTTACATACATTACATATGCAAACTTTAAAAAAATAACTTGTTTTCCTTAGTTTCTAGTAATTTAAGACATCCTAGATTAATATGTTTTAGGCTTCCTTCTGCTATGGGGGGGAGAGGGTTAGAATCTACACACACACACACAAAACAATCAACCTCCAGGATTCCTAACTTCCAAACTTGTGGTTTAAGAAATTTATTAACACTGGAGATTTTTCTTTGCTGAGTTACATTCCCTAAACTCATTGTAACACTGAAACATTTAGTTTATAGGTGTGTATGGTAAAACAGTTTCTGTGTCATAATAGGCTTCTACATGGATACAAACATGTCCCTGATAGGCAGAAGATACACCCTGTGATTTGTTTTTAGTTCAGTAAGCATCAGGGAAGTCATTACTCTGACAGGGACAACTCTATCCAGACTCAAATGGCATCACCTTTTCTAGCCTTAAGATGCAGAGAGGCCAATGGCCTGGTAGGAAGAGTACCAAAACAAAAGTAATGAATAATTAATTGATCAAGAAATTTACAGCTAGGACATGGAGAATGTTGAATATACACTCAAAATATCCAGTTTCCACATGGAGGACGTGCAACCTCTTAATCAAGAGGCCCCCTTTTCAAAGACAAGTTTTAGGATGAAGCATTTATACTTCTCACAAGTACCCTCAAAACCTTTGGAGCTCAATACAATAAGGAGGGGGGAAATAAGTTATCCATTAAAAATAGAGAAATAATTACTTTATTTCTGCAGACCTTTCAGTAGCCTATCTCTGCTGTCAATACTCAGGATGTATAAGGGTTTTATTTTCAACTGTAAGCCTCAGGTGTTGCAGGATGCTTTCAGAGCCACGGGCAAACTGCATTCCATTCCTAGGGGAGTGGTCACCTCTCCTGGCAGGGCTCTGGATTATTTAGTATCTGGCCTTGTAATTAGTAGGGAAAAGAGGTGAAAGACTATCCCTTACCATCTGAGCCAGCCTAGGAACTGGTAACTCACAATGTCTGCACTGAGTGAGGGTTTCTGCTAACAGCTATTAGCCAGGAACATCTTGGCATGCCGGAATGACTGTGAGAAGCATGCCTGAACTCGACCAGAGGATTGCCAACAGTAAGCTGGCAAGTCAGGGTTGTTTTATTTACACCTACACCTCTCTGGAAGCAAATAAAAGATTGCCACTTCAGTGAATAGTCCTTCACTTGAAATCAGCAGACCTTCTTTGCATAAAGAAGCTTGCAAGGCTACACAGCAAAAAGAAAAGAAGGAATCCACATTCCTTTACTGTACCAGCAATTATAATTAAAAAAAGCAAAACAACACCACACAAACACCAAACAAACCCAAAACCACACACATACCAAACAACCCAGAACAACAGATGTATGGTCTTCTGAGTCTGAACTACAGCCTGTTACTACAGTTTTAATTAATTGGCAGTTTCACCTAGCTGCTATACAAATTACACTCAATGTCACAAGTAGGTCTTGTGTAAGACGTCAACTCCACAGCCCCTCAATGCTTGACACTACTTCTAGCAGCAATCCAGATGCCTGCATGAGCTAATAGGGCCAAAATACTGCTCCTGATCATTTAACAGAAAATGTCTTTTCAACAGAGCTGCCAAGGTCAAAGCCTAAACCCCACTTCTGAAATAAAGCTCTCTCACATTTCTGGCATGGGGTATGGCAACAAGCTGTGGGCTTCTGGTTTGGTCCCAGCCACAGTGCTCCTGCAGGGCTGGGTACAGGAGGCAGTTGGCCCCCAGCACACCTTGCTGCATTTTGTGCAGGGCTGTTTACACCCTTGACACCAGCTCTGATGATTTTATAGCAAGTTGAGGAGCAGATGGTATCTTCCTTTACACCCCTGATACTACACATGGTAGGAAAACACACCCACCAACTGACACGATATCTCAGGTTTACTGCCCAGCATTCAAGTTAGGGAGGTGTACTGAAACAATGTAAAACTATTCCCAATAACACAATTACAAGACAAAGGCCAAGCCTTACACTAATTATATGTTCACCTGACTCAGGAAGCTGGAACTTTAAGGATAAAACCCAAACAATCCATGACTCAGTGGTGCAAGCATCTGCCTCCTGCCCAGCTCCACGCTGCCCAAGAGCTGGTCTTCCTTAGCACCATGCTCTTTAATTGTTCCTGTCCCTTCACGTTGAACACCAAAATATTCTGCTCATGAACCATCAGGAGAAAGCTGAACCTAAGCCAGTGAGGCAAAAAATGAAAAGGCACATTTGTTTGCTAGGCAAATGGTGTTTGCCTAATGCTAGGCTGCTCATTTCTATGGGCTTTATAGGATCTCAAACTTGGAAAAGATTATTTGTGTTAGCAGAGAACAGCACCTAGCAAGAATAACAACACCTCTGCAGGAGATAACTACCTCTTCTGACAGGCCAGCTAACATGAAAAGATGTGATAAATTAGCTGCAAAATGGAGTCCCTCTGGATGCAGTGCCTGAGCATATTTGCTTTAATTTATTTTGCTAATACACACAGAATTAGACAACCTTTGAGACTAAGTGAGGTTATTTGTTTGCAGCTGACTTCTCATTACACTTATCTTGATTCTCTGTTTTATTAAAAGATCCCAAGGTCTTAATTCATTGACTCTTACTCAAGTATCTCATGGCAGCAATCTGGAAAGTACAGTCAGGCACAGAGTCCATGGATCTCATATCAGTGCTTGGGAATGGGAGAAAGCACAGGGCAGCTCAGACTGAACATTTTTGTGAAATCCATTACTCAGTTTTGCTGGACACAAGGAAAAGGAAATGGATTTCTTCAGTTCCTCTATATTCTCCCCTGTGGTTCTGAGCTGCAGAGTAAAGAAAAATAAAAATGCTCCAAGCTACTGCCCCAGCACCTTAGTAAAAGGGAATAAACAACTAAAGGCAAATAAGAAGTAAACAGAATTGAATGAAAAGTGGAGAAAGTTTTCAGTCTGAACCTCAGAGGTTTGTTTGCATTCATATTTTATAAATAGTTGGCAGATTAAGTTCACCAGTGTGGACATTCAGAGTAAATTAAAAGCAAACCTTGAAGATCTTTCATAAGAAGCAAGTTTTAATGCTAAATCTATTAATAAACATATTAGTAAATCTAATACTTATAGGATTTCTTACCATTACCTAACCCTAAACTGAAGTCACAGACTACATGAAGAGCCCTGTTGAAAATGACAATGAAAGGAACTGAAGCATTTTTTCAGCAATATTATCCAACACTGAACACTTTTGACTGGCTACCCATGTGATTTATGTATCTGATCAGAACAGCTCAGCTTTCAGATATCAAAAGCTTTGAAGCTTGTTTCTAGAGAAGCAGCAGCAGACTAAGGCTTTTCCTATAAACCCAGAGAAGATACCTCTGAGGACAGATGATCTTTTTCTGGAAAGCTGCTCAGGGAGCCATCTCACAGAAGGAGCCTCACACTTTAAGGCTTGCAAGCCTGGGCTCCATGCAGGCAGAAGCAGATCAAAACCAGTAACACCAACTGCGAATACTGTTGTCTGGGGCTGAGGCACACACAGGAGCATTGTTAAGGACCAAGTGGGAGAGATGAGACACAGATCTGGACGCCAAATGCTGCAGCACAGCACTGTTCAGGTCCTCCAGCCAGTAATTTCATCTGTGTAACACTTCCCAGCTCCTCTGTCTTTCTCTGTGAAGGAGCTGGACAGAAGGATTAGGCCAACAAGTTCTCTCCTGACTGCAAGGACTGTCCTGTCTGGCAGCTCCAGCACACAGAAAGGGAAGGAGATACTGTGGCCACATCAGAAGTTTGCATAGCCACACTGTCCAAAACAAGTGTCATCCACAGAGCACTTCAGTCATGCTGGCACTTGCCACCAATTCATTCACAGGATGTTTAACACTCAAGGCAAGGCTCCCAGCCAAACCCTGCTGGAGTGGCACTGTCATTTGAGGTCACATGGAAGGGAGCACACTGACCTCTGGACTATCAGTACTGTCACCCTGACGCTATGGTCTTACCCAGGCAATTTAGTACACCACAACCTTGATAAAGCTATCAAAAAAGGTGTTACTTGTTTGTAATAATTTATAGAAAAAATAAACAGCTTATCAGTATTAAACTGAAAACTAGGTTTATGGTAAGTGCTGCTGTGAAAAAAAAAAAAACACAAACCAACACAAATTCTTTATCAAAAAACCCCTACATTTTTCAGGCACACCCAAAGGCATTGCAGAAAGCTCCTCCTTACTTCCACAAATACTGCAAGAAGTAAAACTCCAAAATAGAAAACATAGCTCTGTGAAGAGAAAGTTGTGGATTAGAGATACCCATGGCCTTTATAAATTGCAAGTAGGTAAGAATATCACTCAGCCTCTTGAGGTTTCCAAGTAGCAGAAAACTACTGAAGCTATGCAAATCATTTTGGAGCTGCCCTGGGTATAAATTTATCATCATTGTAGCACTGCTATGTTTGAGCTTCTAATAAATTCTCTTCAGAAACCCTGACTTTCTATAGAAAATTAACCCAAAGGTACTATGTGTTCATACACCTAATAGCAGGTATGCATATGTAAAATAAAGCATGCTGAGATCCTGCAAAAAGGAATCAGTGAGTTTGGAAATAGGAGGATCTGTTTCTGTGTTGTAGTCAGTTTGAGAGACTTAGAATGAAGGATAAAATTTCACTGCAATACAATTTTATACACCCACTGAACTAGTGTGTTTAATTTTGCTCATTGAAATATCCTTCAGAACTGATCTTTCAGAAGCTACAAGGACAGTCATTGACCTTCACAAAAAAGTAGTTCAGGGAACATAAAAACAATCAAAAAAAACCCCAAAACACCACACAACAAAAAACCCATACACTGCTCAAACAAAAATCCACTCCACACCTCCCAACCTTTTTCCATTTTATTTTCCCCCCCCACAGAAAAGTCAAGACCTGTTGAGTAAAAGGTTTCCCATATAAAAGAATGTAAAATCACCAGGTACAACAACTATGCTGTGGGCTAACCCCAGTGGGCAACCAAGCACCACACAACCACTCGCTCACTCCCTGCACCCAGAGGGATGGGAGGAAGAGAACTGTGTGGGTAAAAGTGAGAACATTCATTGGTTGAGATAAGAACATTTTAATAGTCAAAATAATAGTAATAACAACACAAAAGGAAAATACAGAAAAATAAACCCCAAGAAAAAAGAGTGATGGAAATGAAAACAATTGCTCACCACCAACAGACTGAGGCTTAGACAGTACCTGAGCAGCAGCATCCCCCACCCCCCAACCACCTTTCCACTAATTTGATTGCTGAGCATGATGTCACATTGGGATGGAATATTCCTTTGGTCAGTTGGGGTCAAGTGTCCCAGCTGTGCTCCCTCCCAATTTCTTGTGCACTCCTAGACTACTCACTGGTGGGGTAAGAGAAAGAAAAGGTCTCAATTCTGTGTAAGCATCAGCAATAGCTGAAACAGCCTTGTGTTATCAACCCTCTTTCCAGCACAAATCCAAAATATAGCCTCATACTAGCTATTATGAAGAAAATTAACCCTACACCAGCCAAAACCAGCACAAGCTAACCAACCAGCTGGATCTCAAAAACAATCTCTACATAACTCACTTCATAGACTCATTCTTGTATTTTTCATGAGACTGCCTCTGCCTTACACACATATAAACACAAAGGTAGTCACCATTCAAATTATATCAACTGCTAAGAATTCAGCTATTTGTACTTCCCCTAATTTTGCTTTTCTGGTTACTATACCAAGGAGGCAGACACATTAAAAACAAACTGACCACAAAACCCCCTTTGACCTTCAAGCCATCCATTGAATTTGACCTTGAAGAACACACTCTGCAAGCAGATGGAGACCTTGGCTCACACATGCTTACCCCAAATAGACCACCTTCAGTCATAAGGAACACCTGCCTCACACCTGCATCCAGTGGGAGGCTGTGCCCTTGGGAAAGCAAATTGAGCAACAGGGGGAAGTGTGAAAGGAACCCACAAGCAGAGGTTTTTACTAAGAGCAACATGTTTTCCTCCAGAGCTCCAGGGAATGTTACCATAGTGTTTGTTTTCCCCTATTTACCTGCCATCAGCTACTGTCCATCTTGAAAATATACAGGAGAAAAGCAAGCAGACATATTCTAATATTAAGTCCTTACCCAAAACAGAAAGACATCTTAGGAGCAGGGATCAAATACAGAGAACAACAGATGGTGTGTGTGGTAGAAAGGCTGAGGGTCACAACTCTTACAGAAGGCAACTTCAGCAGAAGGAAAACAGAAAATAGGAAGAAGAAAATACCTGATCATTATTCAGCAGCCAACAGTTTCTGGAGGCATCCAAGGGACCAGGAGTGATGAGTGCTGCCCCAAACCAGTAGACATGTATGTGGTCTGACCACGTACTGGTGCACTAAGAGACACCTAGAGCCCCCACTCTGCTTGCAAGCAATTAACAGAAGGCTTAATGGTAACAGCCTGCACCTGGAAATGCTTTGCCTGATCACCACCCTCAACCCAGGGCACTGGGCCTTACACCACAGTCTTTGGGAGGCAAACATGCATCCCACTGTCTGCTTTACAGAGTTAGACCACCATTTATAGGGTTCTGTCCTTACCTATTCTCTACAATTGAGATAACTTATTATATCCATAACTCTACAGAAAACTTCTTTTGCAATACTCTAACTTTCCTTTTTGGATAGATTTCCCACCACTGGACACCTATAGCCTATTGCTAGGGAAGAGGATGCTGGCAAGTCTGACAGGTACAGTCTGACCTACCCTTGTTACTCTGTTACTATTTCATTCTTTGGAATTAATTTAATTTAAGAAAAAAAAAAGGTGGCTATCACACTCCTGGTGTATTCTCTACTGTTTACAGTGCTCCAAGCAACAAGCATGTGGAATTTATGGCAGTACAATTGGCCATAATTTCAAATTTGTGAGGATAAGTAACCTAGCTCTAACATCATAACAGCTGCAGGAAAGCAGAGCTGCAGTGTCCAGGAACCATCCTTCTCAAGCTAAATCCTGCTCATAGACAAGTGGCTGTAAATAGCTATCTCTTGATTTTGTTTTTGGTCAAAAGTCGACAGCTGCTGATCTGTAAAGCAAATGGTCACAATTTCACTTTTCAAAGAAGCAAAATTTTGCTAAGTTCAAACTGCAGATTCTTTCCTCTCCACCTTCATCCTCCCCATCTCACACTGGCATGGGTAGCTTTGATTATCTGTCTGCATAACTCCCCTGCATAGTCATACCTAACAGGGCTGGGTTCAAGAGCAAAGTGTCTGTGTCCAAATAGGCAAACCAGGGATTTATACTCCATTCTTTGTGCCTACACCTCCTGCAGATGTGTTTTGCTATTGCAGCAGGCTGGATGTATTCATATTTTATTCAACATTAAGAGATAACAGTAAGATCCTTGGTTGGTCGTAAGTAATGCAATTCTGAAAACACTCTGGACTCTGTACTAACACTACCAGGCTAAAGCTGTTGGGTTTTTTAATATTTTCTTAATAAGTCAATCATAAAATAATTCTAAATGCCTGGCCCAACCCATCTCAAACTCAGGTTGCTCTCCTCAGCCATTTCAGAAACAGTTCCTGCTGTGAAGACATTAAGGAGACTAACCAGAGTACAGTGAGAGTTTAATTGCATGATGTAAATTCAATTGACTTTGAACACAAGCTTAAACAAGTTTTGTCATAAACACTGCACATCAAACCAATTGTTAAAGAACATCTGCCCAGATTTGCAATTCCACGTTGCTGGAGTCCTGCTATGATCTGCACAGCAATGCAATGCAGAAGAAAGCAGAGCCCCATGCTTCCAACTACGTGCTCTCAGACAGGCTTCCCAGAGAACGGCTTACTGCTGCTATCCTGCATAATGCACTTCTGGAAAGGAGCCAGTGTAACAACTTGATCTCAACTTAAACCACAGCTCCCAAACAAGAATAGAGTGAAACAAAATTAACTGGGTTTGTTACTGATTAGAACTTGGGAAATAAATTAGGAAATCAAATGAAATTATTAGGTTTGTAGGGTTTTTTTTATTTTAAGTTAGAAATGGTGAATAGCATCTGACATTAAAAAAATGAAATAAAGCTTTTCCCAACTTTGGATCTATTATACTATTAGTGAAGAGAATTTTTAGCTGCTCAGCAGATAAGAGGTTAGAGAAACTAATATTTTAGGAAACTGAAAGCATAGTTTTTACTCTGTAGTTTTCCAAATACTGTATTAATTCAGGAAATCAGTTCCCAGATGCTTTAGATTTTTGTTGGAAGTTTTGGACTCAATTCATTGGGGTATCCAAGACACTTGCCTAAGGCTGCATATTTAATCAGACATTATGAAACCTGCATCCTCCTGGAACAGCAGCTAGAACAAAGGCAGGAATCACCAAAGTGCCTGCTGCTGTTTGAATTATCCTAATATTAGGCAAATCAACTGAGGACTTTCTGAAAAGAAAAAATAAAGCTCAAAACCAACCAGCCACACTCTACAACAAACAAAATGATTTTTCTGCAACAGAACCTTACAGTTTCTTTCCTTCGTGGTTCCAGAGCTTGCTGAATTATATTCCTACAAAAGGGACTGCTTGTTTTTACATAGATTTTATTCTTTCAGAGATGCTCTCAAGGATATAATTAGGATTCAAGTTTATGAAGCCACATCTAAAAAAAAAAAAAAATGATGTGTATCAGATGCAGGGAATATAGTATAGTTGCACAGACTCCACATGTTGAATTACATGTTCCTAAATTTTTCACCTCTGACTTTCATAGCTTCAGCTCTTTTTTTAACACATCCTATGCTGTTAGAGCTAGCCTGCAGTTTGACATTGGTGAGGAAAACATACCTCCTATGCTAAATATTTAACAAATTAGCTAATGTCATGACTATTTACACAAGACTCTGCTAGTATAGATGCTAGTATTTGAACCATGAATATGCTAATCCACTTCAGATTCAATAACTTGGTGACTTTGCAAATCACTGCAGTGCTTATCAGGCATTCATATTTCCTTATTCTTGCTTTAACATCTGCGTCATAGCTCATACAGTACAAGCTGAGGCAGTGAAAGCAAGAGTCACAGAGGGTTGCAAAAGTCCCATGGGACTACTTGTTAAGACTTTAGTCTCCATCCCAAAGCCTGCTTTGCTTTAAGAGATCCTTCAAACATTTGAAATACCACAGGGGCTTTCCTAATTAACCCTTGGTGATACAATTATACATAATAAGCACCTGAAGGCTGCATTTCTCTTAATTCAGACACTTTCAGGGAGACCCAAATTTCATTTTTTTTTCTTCCTGAGGCTGCTGGCAGATACCAGATAATGACTCCTCTCATCAGGCTCTTCTAGAACCTGCCAGGAGCAAACTGCTACTTTGCAATCCTAACAGGTCTCTTAGGATAGCACAATGCAGCCACAGGGGCAGAGGAGAAAGGGCTAGAAAAGACTGGTTATTAAGTGCTCTGTTTGGGTTGGGGGTTTTTGATTATTTGTTTTAGTTGGGTTGTTTGTTTTTCTTTTTCCAGAAGAAAAACATCCCTCACTCTTTACCACTCTTAGGACCTCTGACTTCACCATTAATGCCTTTATGCAAAAGAAATGCATAGGAAATAAGAGTATCCTGGAGCTATCTGTGCCACAGATAGAAAACAGCTAATTAAACCAGATAGACACTTAAAACTACAGTACATACCCTCTAAACATACTGTCTGATAGGGTTTTACTTATTGCATTTGCAGCCTCTGATCTCCCTCAAGAATACTTTTTTTTAGCTGTCAGCTTTCCTGGCTTAAAAAAGAAAAAAGCAGCTGCAGCTGAAGCCTGGGAGAGCCTACTGATGGCCTGCAGAGCAAGAGGCCAACCTTAACCTTAGGGAGCCCTGCTCCTTGCTAAGAAAGCCTCCCAGCTGAAGACAATGCCTCAGTTTTACCAGAAGTTAAGCAAAGCATGTTTAGAGTTACCAGACAGGAGTAAGAATTACTTTTGTTGTCAGGATTAGGAAAAGCATGAAGGTCAATCGTTGGAGTGGTAAAACAGCAGCAATGCCATAAACCCAGGGGTATCACTGCATAAAGACCAGACACAACTCCTCCTCTCTTGCTGGAATAGTGCCTGAGAGGAAGATAATTGGGTTGTATGTCAGCAGCATAAGCCTCTGGAAGCAACAAGGTACATTCCTAACAGTAATACTTTACATCAATTAAACACCTTTCATCCAAAGCATCTCACAGAAGAATTACCTTCATGTAGAGGGGAACTGAGGAACACACACTTGATATAACCCATTTGGATGTTAGACAGTGATCTGTTTGCATTGCATACTACAGGCTTCTGCCAAGCAGATGAAAGTTTTTTTGGTTCATGTGCCATGCTAGGATAAAAAGAGTCTGTATGAGCATGTAAAGACAGCACCAAGCCCAAATTAACAGAGAAAGCCTTTCAGTAGGACTTTGTAGCCTTAGGCATAGCACTACCTCAGCTATGGTGGGCATCTTGTTTTAAAGCAAAATGTATAGGCACACACTGTGTCAGGGACTGGACAAAACAACACAAAATATTTCTAGGCCCAACTACAGAAATGAGTGAGAGCTTGGCTACTAACTTAACTAGAGCTAGCTGCTTACCACAGAGCTCTGACTTGAATCCAAAGTCACTTTATGCTATAACATGAGATGGGCAGAGACAAACTTTTCAGTGCACAGCCCTAGACCACACCAGAGCTGAAAAATAACTTAGGTGTCAGTCCTCTCTCATAAAAAATTGGAAGTGACAAGGGACCATCTCAGTTTTGTTCAAAACCCAATGAATTTGCACCTCCACTGTAATACCAGCAAGATTATTTTAAATTTAGAAAGTCAACTGCTATTAAAACAAGAAAACTCACTCAGGATGGCAAGTGCAGAGCAAGTTTATTGAGTAAACAATGTATTCTAAGAGAAGAGCTTTCTGAGAGAAACTCCTGGGTCATTATCAAGGGAGGCAGATGTTCTGCTGATCAGAAAGCCCAGCCCATTATAAAAATAAAAGTCCCCTAAAGATAATAAAAGGCTATTATTGAAAGGCACTGTATAAAAATAAAATTAAAACATCAGGCCACAGGGTGGGAGGAGCAGCTACACCACCTGGAAAAAGGAAACTAGGAAAGCTATTTTCTAAGAATTTGCAACTACCTGCTCCAACAGAAGATGATATTTGGATGAACTGCCCTTTATTTGATGACATTCTGATGCAGTCTGAAGAGTTCAGATTAATTTCTTCTTACACCTCCCCTCACATCCTCAGCATATTTTTGCTGTTGTATTGGACTGTACCACAAAAAGCCCAATTAAAAAACCCAAGAACCAACTGATCACAGAGGCTATGCATAAGGTTTTGGCATCAGTGCTTGACTTTGACTTGTACTAACCTCAGGGAAGAGCTCAAAGCTGCTCTAATGCAAGTTAGAAACAAGCATAGGGTGCTGGCTAGTCCATTGTGTGAAAAAGGGCTGCATCCATCAAAAGAGAGAGAAATATGGTGACACAGCACAAAACTAACACACATAACAAACAAACATTGTTAATTGCAAGAACTTTCAGCTAAGCTGCAGCAATGTGACAAGTATGTCCCTACTGGATCCACAGTGGTTTTAAGCTGTACTTAGCTTCCCCCACTAGGAACAGAAACAAAAAGTATTTTTATTCCAATAAAGGGGGGAAATTATATTATTATTTACCTACAGAATCTTTTATACCCCAAATTAGCTACAGACTGTAAAAACAAGCCCATATTTTTTGGAGGCAAAGACAATACACACTACTGCTGCTCTATATCCTTGCCAAGGAAAGTGTTTATGATTCATAGGGTGACAAAGCCTTTGTACCTGAGCACTGTGTGCATTTCAGGACGCGTGCTCTTTGGAACAGCACGTTTCAGGGCAGTTCAGAGATGCCATGGTCCATCATGTCACTCTGAGTCACCTTGACATTTCTGAGATTATGCATCATTGAGATGGTAGCCTCAAGGCTATAAACCTTCTTTTTAATGCATTATTAATGACTATGGTTGTTACAGCCTGACTGCATCATCTTAGCACCTCCTTTTCCTCTCAAAAATCTAACCAAGACTATTGTGTACACTTAATACAATAACATCCTGCTGGTTTAGATTAGATTTTTCAATATCACAGAAGACTTGAGAGATTCAAGTGCCTCAGCATTAGCTAGTGTCTGCACAGGAAAGTGTAGTTTGAATCCCCAGTTCTTTCCTTTGCTATACAAACCAAGAGACATGGGAACTACAAAGCCTTAATAGATCATCTAAATACAGGTCTTGGATACAAGTTTGCTGTTTTAGTTAGCTCTGCAGTTAACCTAAGTTGCCTCTTATCGTTGTAGTGAAAAATCTAGGCAACCTACCCAGTCTACTTTTAGAAGAAAAATATTTGCCTAGCTCTCAAATTGTACACAGAACTGAAGAGTAACACTAGCAGACTGTGAAGGAAACTACACTGAAGCAGCCTTCAGCTTATTTGGCACACCTTAGCTAGGTACAAAAAAAAAAATAAAAATCAATCTGTCTGAAAACTCCCTCCAGAGCCATGGGTGGTTTCCAGAAGCAGAGATGGCATGCAGCTGTAGAGCTTCACATTCCTGGTACCAAGAAAGAGTTCCAAACACATCATCTGACTTTTCCACCTCCCTCCCATTGTCTTAAAGTACATCCTTCTCCAGGACTGCATCCAAGAACACGAGGCTGTGTAGTTTATCCAAAAAAATGTAGTGAGCTGGTCCTATTCCTGCCTGGGGTTGCACCCACACACCCCACCCCAATCCTATTAGGTGAGAAAAGCTTACAAACACCCTCTGTATCCCCCAGTACTAAAACCAACAGTATTGCTATTTGCTCTTCTGAAGCTTTTTTAGCCCATTTAATTTTAGTCCATTATTTTTTAGACCATTTAGTCTATTAGTCCATTATGTAGACTTGGCACTTCAAAAGATGGTTTAGTAGGCATGGTCATTTTGGGTCAATGGTTGGACTTGGTGATCTTAGAGGTCTTTTCCAACCTAGAAGATTCTATAATTCTAAGAAACCTTCTCAGAAGAGCATCAAGCAAATTCCTGCTGCTTGCATGTGCTTTGCTTAGCTGTGAGCAGTGATACAAGTCTGTCTGATGTGGAACCTGCTCTTCTTTTACCTGCCTAATTACATATAGGAGTACAGCTGGGCTGGTTTGGTTTTTCTGATGGAGTGGGGTATTTTTTTTTTTTACAACTATCCTAAATAAAGGTTAAAAATGTCGTATACAGTCCTTTTTCTCTGTGGGTTAGCCCAGCCTAGGTGTTACAAGCAGAAGTGCCTGGCTGAAAGTCTTCCATTATCTTTTGAAAGTCAGTATTATCTGCATATTAACAACATTACATGGATATTCATCTCATGTTCTGATAACATTGTAATCTCCCAGGCTCTTGGCTGTAGAAACAGAGGCTCATACTCCCGGCTCAGCTCTGCACATCAAAGGAAAAGGGACAATAGCATGGCTTTGAAAAATGCCTCCAACTGGCCAAAGTACAGAACTCGTAAGCAGACAGAGTGTTCTGTTTATCTGGCAGAAGGGTGGAGCCCAGGCACTGCAGGCAGCTGCCAGGAACACCCCAACTGCTCTGACTCAGCGGAAAGCAGTGGGAAAGGAAATGTGCTCTTAGAGTTGCAAACCCCACCAAAGCCAGGCTCTCCCTCCTCGGTGCTGTCACAGCAAAATAGGGCAGTACAGAAAGAAACACTGAGACAGTTTTAGGGAAGAGGAAGGGGAAAACCAGAAAAATCAGTCACATGAAAAAAAACCAACCACCATGTCATCAATGCACTTGCTTTCTTTGACTTCGCGCATCTTGTACAATACAAGAAGTGAGGGAGCCACACACCTTCCCTCCCCCAGCAGGGACCTCGGCAGGGCCACAGCAACCCAGAGCTGACGCTGGGAAGTGCTCCGCCTCAGTGCTCTCAGCAGCTGTAAGACACAGGGGTCAATGGGAGGGTGGGACGTGAGTGGCAGACACACACCACACAAAAGACCAAATACATTCTTTTGTGTGTGTGTATTTGCATATGCATATATACACATCGTTAGATTGCTTTTAAATAGCTCTGAGTCACCTGTACCAGGGGGGTTCATTCCTGCAGTATGCTCTAAACAACTGCCAGAGTTCAGAAACGAGGTCAAAAGATTTCCATCTTCTCCTGGCTTATTCCAGAAAGTCTTATTTCACTTTTAAACAGATTTTCACATGATCAGCTGTTTTCTCTACACTAAAATACAGTAGTTTTGATATGTTATGCAAGCAGATGCAGAGACATGACTTTGCAGGGGATGAAAAAAACCCAAACCAACAGGATCATGAAATAAGAGAGCAACATAACCATGTACTTCCTTCTGCCTGCATTTGTTCTGTTCAGAGCACTGCTTCAGAGGTTCAGCTCATCAGCATTCATCAGTAAAACAAGATATCAGGGAGCAGCAAGAGCCCTAGAGGTGTTTATCTTCCCCTTCTCTGAATCGTGAAGCTTTTCAGTAGGTATTTTCACAAGACAAGAGGCTTGTTCATGAATATCTTGTAGATCAGCAGTGTGACTTCGGAGTGATTGTTGAAAAGCAGAAAGGACAATAGAAATTCTGCTTGTCTCAGGAGCCTCTAGCCTTTCCCTGTCTGTCTCATTCTAAATATGTGATTTTTTTTTTGTCCCATATCAAAAGGGCTTGTAACTAGGTACCTAGAGAATCTGGAAAGACTTCTGCAATGCTATAAATAACCAGAGGTTCTCTGGCCAGCAAAAGCAGTCTTGTGTTTATCCCTGGAGAATGTAGACAGAGGAAGATAACGGTTTGTTTTGTTTAAGGTGGAATGAGTTTAGCATAGAACAGCTGTATTTGTTACTAACTTTCTTTACAGATAATGCAATAAAAATCTTAACTGTACATTTCAAGACAGTTAAAACAGACTTAAAAACATCTCTGAAAAAGGGCTTGCATATGCAGTCATCAGCATAAATATGTAGACAGTCATCGTGACTGTAACACTGACAGGGCTTTTTATATTTGCTTTGTTTTGCTAGGGCACTGTTGTGGGTTAGACAGGCACACAACTGTACAGTACTACTCTGAACCTCTTAGACATACCAGAATCTTGCAGAGCTGGGTTGGAGCTGCACATTGCACACATTTGCTCTACAATAACATCACCTACTTCAGAAGTCTGCTCCTGCATAATACCCAGGTTCTTCTCCTCCAAACCACTCTTGTTTCCATCCATTCACCCAGCCACATCTGCCTGGCACTGTTTTAATTCTCCTCCTCATTAAAAAACATAGAAATTTGTTTTAACTTGGCTTTGTCAAGGAGTGGCTTTTTCAAGTCCACTCCTAAATCTTCCTGTTCATTTTGTTTAGGGTTGTATTTGAGGTGGTTTAATTTAAACAGAAAAAAACCAGGAGTTCCAGCTTGGTTTCCAGGTAAGACTTACTCATGAAGTCAGCAACAAGGAGTTACAACTCAGCTAACAGTACACATCACTGCATGACATCACTACATGAACTATGTCATCTTCCTGATAGGGACTGGCAAGCAGCATTCTCACTGTAACTTCAGCACTTCTTGCCATAGTCTCAACTTTGACATTCAATCTGACAAGCTCTGCAGCTTGCAGCATGTTTAAGAATGGTTTCCATGACATTGCAGTACAATACCCTAGAGAAGGCATGAAAGACATCACCAGTGCCCCCAACACCCAGCCAGAATATCTGTGGCCAAAACCAGCCCATAGTGAAATACAGTTCAATAACCAGATCAGCTGCCCCCTATCCCCCTTCTCTTCCACCCACCAAGATACACATGCTGATTTCCTACACCAGCAGAGTGGTGTCATCTGATTAAAATAATAATGCTTACACCCAAAAATCATAAATTAATGCTTAAACTCAGTTTCTTCAATCCATTTTATACCAGACTGTATTATTCAGAAGGGTTCCACCAAGACAGGGATGAGACCAAAACAGAAGAGTGGGAAAACAAATACATACATATAGACACACACTCTTACTATTTTCCCAAACAGTGTCCCTGTTAAAAACAGGAGGTTTCTACTGTGCTCTGTGGGCATATGAGCCACCTTAAAGCCATATAAGAACTCTGAACTTCAGTCCAGAGTGGATACACCCAAATGTTTGCACATTGATGAGGACAAAGTCCATGCAGGTAGTTAAATTCTCTACAGAAACTCTTCGGACTCCATCAAGCTTTTCCACTGGGGTTATAAATTGTAGAGGGTACTTAATAAAACAAGTAAAAATTTTAAAATCACAACTAAAAAAATATCTTCAACCTCATATGGACTCACACTGATTAGTGTGCATTAAATCTTAACCTACAACGGCTTAAGGCAGAGTCATTGTACATACACACACATCCCCGAGCCTCTTACTCAAATCCATTTATAGATTCCACCATTCAGAAGTACAATGACAGGTAGGACCATGTTTTGGCTTTGCTAAACTAGCTTAGATGCCACTATGAAAACAAAGAGACAAAAAAAGAAGCAGCAAACCCCAAGGTAGGTGATATCTAAGGCCAAAGTGTGATTTTTGTTTGGGAAAAACACACACAACACACCAACAAAAAGAACAACAAAAAAAAACCCAGACCAAATGAAGGAAAAATGGCACTTGGAAATGAATTCTCTGTTTGAGGAAGCTTTAACCAAGCATCCCACTTTGGTTTTGGCAGGTCACAGAGTTGAGCCTTGAATTACTCCTTCCCTATGCATTGCACCAACAAAAACTTCTACTCTCCAGTTTCCAGTTTGTTGCCCCTTACTAAAGATGACAAACCAGGTTGTCATCCATGACTACCAGCAGCACAGAGGATGCCAGACATAATACACTGCTGGCTAGAATCTGCCATAAATTGAAGTAACAGACAAATACAGTTGGACACAGGCCAACATTTAATAAAAGTGCTGTCTAACAATGGAAAATACAAGGCTAAACAGAGCTTCCTAAGGTCAAGCAAAGCCCCACGCTGCAGAGACTACCCCTGTAGCTCATACAACATGAACTCTCACAGTGGTCTCACTCATTTCATGTTGGAGTAACACCACTTTGAAGGCAGGTTAATTATAGCAGGATGTGACAAAATAAAAAAAAAGGACAGTAAACAACTGTAAGAGCATAAAGCAATTGAAGCCAAACACCATCCACCCACATATTGCAAAGAGGCCTGTGCAGACAAGAACTCATGGAGCTAGACCTCAGACAGACATCCAGGAAAATAAGCCAGTTTGACAAGTCTGACTCCATACATTCAGTTTAGGTCCAAACTAACAGTGGTCACTACATTGTGGGTGACCTGTTCATTACTGGAAGCCATTTACAGTTCACTGTTTTTCAGAATTAATGTGAAATAGAAAGATTCTCCCACAGGCCCAGTAGCCATCTGGTGCTATTGCTGTACTTCATGAAAAATTCATTGCCATTTTATCATAGCAGGTTATTTCAGAGATAGTAGTGATTTATGTTTTATAAGCAGAATATTTTCTTCACTTTTGATGTTTGCAAATCTGCTTTCAGCATTCAACAGATTATGTTCTTTCTGGCTTCATCCTGTGGATTTTTAGCAGCCTTGAAGGCAGCAGCAGCTAAGAAAAAAAGTTTTAGTAATAGCTTTATAAAATGGATGTCAGAGTAGTCTGTTTTCCCAAGCTAAATAAAGCAAAAATCATCAGTGTCAGTGAAACCTGTCCAGAAATTAAGAGCCACATTACAGCTCCAAACTCTCATTCAGCTCCAGCAGAGCTATCTGTCAAGTAACATGCAGCTTAGTTTAATGTTGATGCTAGCTCAGAGAAATTTTACGTTTCTGTCGTGTTCTACTCTCAGGAGTTTCTGCACCCAGAAGTGTTTCAACAAGCTGTACAGAGACCAAAATTGAGTTAGTGGGTTAAGGAATGCACAGGCTAAATCTCTTCCCAGGAGTGCTGGCGGAAGCTTCAGTAGTATACTAAGTGACTGGACTCCTAATTAGTCATCAAAAACTTGTTTACAAAACCCACCCTGATGTCCTGTACCACACTGGTATGAGCTACCTGTGCTGCGGCTTTTGACTTGGAGCACTTAGTTTTCTTCCTCCCACTAGCTCCCCCAACCCCTTCAGGGCAAAATGAAGTCAAAAGAATTCAGGTAATATAGCCAGGCATTTCCTTTAATCAGAACAAGAGGGCTTGTGCTATTTCACAACCCCTGAAGAATGGTTGCAGAATGTGACCACAACAGTTCAATACACAACAGGCTGCAGTAGAAAGGACCTAGTAAAACTGAGATGGAAATGAGTGAATATTCATAAGTTCTCATCAAAACTAAGATCACTGTTAGCAGTCTCTTTTCATATCTAAAAGTACTTTACCAGCCCACACAAGACTTCAATCTCAAGCTTTACAAGTTACCTCAATCACGGGTATTCATATATGCTACTAGGGTACTTTTTTTTCCCCCCTCAGAAATATTGCCTTTTTTACTCTATTAGTTAAAAAAAACTAAAGAACTATGACAGCCCTGAATGAGCTGATGAGATCCCAGAGAAACATGTAAAAAAAAAAAGTAAAATGATAAAGGGAAAGAGGAACATGCCTGGGTATATAGGGATGGTCCTAGGGAGGTAAACAAGGACTTCTCCTGTTATAGATTCCGCATCAGCTATTTTAAAGAAAACAGTTCTGCTGCTGAATGGGCTGGAGGACTTGGTAACCAAAGCAGAAAAGGCCTTTAGTAGTAAGGTTTGCCCTCAGGCCTTTTTGTTTCCTCTGCCTACTGCAAGAGTTTGGGAGAGTAGACTGAATAATCTCTCTGGTCCTACTGGTTCATGTGACAAATGAGGCCAATGAGACTGCTGGTCAGCACCATTGAGATGCCACTGCCAATCACCTTTAAAAGGTCATGGCAATTCCAGGACACCCATAATAACTACAGAAAATCAAAAAGGTCTCATTCCTCTCCTAACAGGGATGAACTTGGGAAACCAGAAACTTAATTATAGTCCTTGGACAGACTTTGGAGCAAGTCTTCAAAGCCATTTCTAAGTAAGGATAAGAAGGTCACGGGGAACTAGCAACAAGGAGTTACCAAAAGAAAATAGTATTCAACTGACCTGCTCTCCATCTATGAAGAAATGGGTGACTCCAAACAAAAGAAAAGCAGTGCATATCATTTACCTTGACACTGTCAAAGGTTTTAACAGTCTCCCTTAGTATCCAGATCAGGCAAGCCATAGAGGTATAGACTTGCTGAGTGGCATATAAAGGAAGGAGAGAACTGCCTGGGCCATTAGGCTGAAAGAGTCAGCCATCAAAAGCCCTTGGATCTCCTTGGAGGAGAGGGGTTAAAATCTAGGAATGACCCAACAGTAGACCAGACTTCCCAGAGCAGTGTAGAATCTTAGTCCTTTGAGATACTCCCAGCTTGACTGGGAAAAGCCCTGAGCAACTGTACTCAACTGTTGAGCTGGCTCTGCTTTAAGCAGGAAGTCAAACCAGGAATCCTGCAAGAGTTTGATTCAACAATCTTGGGCATCAAGACTTAGGCTCTTTTGTCCAGGGAACAAGATTATATTCAAGTACCACCTCACATGAAATTTCTTTCACCTGAAAGAGCTTGAAGTAGGATTTTCAGAAGCAATCAATTCCCCCTACTTTCCATTTATTTTTAAGATGGAAATTTCTAATCTCCTGGAGATTCTGAACAGAATCCACAAACAGGCAGAAGAAATTATAAACCACCAAGTTTAAAAGAGTAAATTGTGCTAAGTACAGAACAGCTTGAACTTTGAATTTTCCTGCATTACAGACATCTGCATGGTCAGGCTCTAGTTGCTCTATTGAGCTAGCTTTGCAGGAAATACCTACACCTCTAAACAAAACAGTAATTGCAGGAGAGGTAAGAATCCTTTTACCTTATAATTTCTATAGGATCACCTCGAGATGGTCTCAGAATCATTTACATGCAAGCCAGTCTCCAAAACAAATGCTTAAAGATTCAACTGCTCTCAGAACAGTTCTCTCCAGTTTAGGACAGAAAGAGACCATGGTCTCTTTTCACTTATGGCAATCTTCACACACTAACATTATCATCAACTGCTGTGGCATAAGGCAGGTGGCTGGTTTAGTTAGTTATTGCTTTAAGCTGCTCATAAATAATTTCCCAGGGGAGAGAGTGAAGCCAGTGCACCTGCATGAATTCTCACACACTACTAACATCCCTTTTCAAAGTCAGCAACATTAGCATTCAGCTAACAGAAGTGAGAATACTCCCCTACTTTCAGTGTGTCCTCTGGGAACTGTCTTACCCATTCCAGCATCCAAGGGACCAAAACTATGAATAGAGAGGCTTCAGAATGGTTAAGGTGTTTTAAGTTTCTGGTTCAAAAAAAAATTATCACTATAACATTCAGCAGTATTACTGTTGGCATAGGTGTAATTTAAATTACAGCTCTAGGGAGCCTCAGAAACCAGAGCTGGCCTCATGTTTTATATCATTGCCAGCATGCTCTAGCTGCATCCCAATTCTGAAGGGTGCTGGTCTTCCATGAGGCTACATAGCACACCAGTATATGGTCACTCTCTTAGGTTCCTCCTACTTTGCATCATCCTATATTCTTCTTTCTACTCATCTCAAATTACAAGGCTGAGCACTGACATTTGGTTTGCATCTGCATAGCCCTTTGTGCAATGATGTGCAGGTCCACAAGTAGGTCTTAAGCACAATGTTCATACAAATTAGACCAGTTAGATCTAACTGGAAGAGCACTGTTCCCATTAAAACTTCTAACATGTTCTCTTCAGTCACTTTAATTTGTTGTATAGGAAGAGTAATCCAGCTGCTGTCCCAATTCTAAGAACAAAATCACCAGAATGCAAGAGGAATATGCAATAAAATAATAGTCCTTCACTCTACATCTAAACTCCTCTTCCAAAAAAAGGTAAATACTCTGGCTTGGAAAAATTAAGCACTTCAGTCAGTGGCTAACAAAGGACAAGAGATTCAGAGGGCAAAATCCTTTCCAAGGAAAGCTAGTCTCAGCCTTCAGTAACCTGAGAGTCCTTCTGGTTAACTGTCTCCCTGAGTGTCAGGCATGGCTGCTCATCAGTATTCCCAGCACTAGGCAGGTTTGGTTAATAGCCTAAAGCTCCATCTGTGATAGGCAGCAATTACTTAACAAGGAGATAGTTCACAGGCTTCAGTGCACTGCTTATTTTTGCTCATGCTGTAGCAGGCCCCAGACACACAGTACTGATAGAGCAGGAGGAGATAGGATCTGGTCCTCCTCAGCTTACATGAGTCTTTCTGCTAGGAGGGAACAGAACAAGAATCTGAGTCAACACCCAGTGAAATCACTGGAAAGTCTCTCATCCTTTTCTACCCACTTCCTCAATTTCAAATTCAAGGCTTGGTCCAAGTATATGCAAGTAAGTAAAATATGTTTTACTTTTGGCTGCAGACATTGAATCAGACCCAGAACTTCAGTTTTGGCTTCTTCAGTTTAGTTCATGTTGTTTTCCCAACCAGAGCAAGATGGCAATCATTTTAATAGCTTTTATTGCTTACTGGATGTAGATATTTCAGACACCTAGCTCATTTTGAAAACATTCTTCAAACAACACCCCCTCTATGCACACACACAGTTTGTTCATATTACCAAGTTTGTTCCAAGAAATCTCCCTCTTTCACATTTATATGGTCTTAGCTAAATTGAGACTGTTCACAGAGATAAATATAGTGTTTAAGATAAACATATTCTTTCAAGAACATTTAATTACAGTGTTACTGTAGTAACAGTCATACATACTTTTGTACCTCACCACAACTGAAAAAAAATAGGAATATTCTGACTGTCAGACAAATGCTACAGCAAAGTTCTCAGGTCACATCCAAAATGAAGGGGTGGCATTGGCTAAGGAAGCAACAGGCAGTGTGACTTGTAGAGATCAGGGAGACATATTTCAGAGATATTTCAGTAACTCACTTTGGTTTTCATCAGACAAGGAATGCTGATTCATAGAATCGAGCTGTCAGGTTGAGCCAGCTAAACTGCTGCAGAATCTTTTCCTCAGCCTAAAACTGACCATGCTGGACATCCTTGGTACTTATCTGCATCAGGCAGAACAAGTAGGAGTCCAAGAGCCTATTGCACTTTTGAGAGGTACAGAAAAGACAGATTGCATAAGAAAACAATTTAGGTTTAGCAGCAACACTTTTACCTGTCTGTCTGAATGAACAGTAACCAAAAACAACTGGTTTATGTGTACTGTCAGTGTAAAGCCCACCAGTTTTCCTAAAATCCAGCTGCACTACCTGGTTTCATTCAGGCTCCTTATTGGCCCACTTGCCTTTGAAACAGGCAGAGCTTGGCATTTATGGAGAAGACCTAGGCTGAGCTTCCTGAGCCACTCCTGTGATACTGTGGAAAGGACTTTGCCTCCACTGTGCCCTGGCACGTGCCATAAAGTATATGGTATGGGGGTAGGTGGCCACCCTTTCCTCCCAGGTGTGTCAGAGCCACCCTAAGAGCATTCCAGAGGGTGATAATAGACTTGGTTAACAAATGAGGGCTGGAGACAAGCCCCAAGGCCCCTGTACAGAGTCAAGGAGGCAAGCAGTCACAGCAGAGCAATAGCATCAAGACAGTAACCACTCAAGGGAGTAAAACTTAGAAGTCACAATGACAGATGACAGATTAAGGATGCTGGAAAGGAAAGAGCTAACTTCTTAGGCAATGACAAAGATTTCTCCACACATGCAAGTGGTTATAGCTGTGCTAACATATATCAGCACTGGTCCCATATACCTTCACAAACTGCAGAAGGAAAGAGACTCCAGATAACCATTTTGTTTCTAGCAGAAGTCACACTTTTTCCTTTGAACTTAATTTTTTTTTCTAACTGTTTATCATCATTAGCTTACATGATCAGATTCAGATTAGGTAGGATGAGAAAGACCCACTAAGACTACAAACATACCCAAGACAGACCAGTAAAACTGGAAGGTCCTTCCTTATCAGCAACTTCATGCTATGAGCAAAAGCACTTGTTGTGGTAAAATGTTTTAAGTTCTCTTACCTCACCAGCATAATTATACCAGCACAAGCATTTATTCTGTTGTGATGAAGTCCACAACATCAGTACACATAAAACACTGCCAAGGTGTCATCCTGCATCAGTGCTTTGCTAGAGAAAATTCCAAAGGTGGAAGCACGAAGCCCAACACGTACAAGGAGAAACACAGATGCAGAGATACAACTACATCCTTGTTGGACCTGCCTTTTTAATACTTCCTACTCCTCACCAAAGGTTGGTTCCTGAAGAAAAGATTACAAGAAGAACAGGTGTAGGAGATACTGACAATGCACCAGTAAGAGCAACAGCTGGGGACAGCAAGCAAACAAGTCTCCCACGAGAAGGAGCGAGAGAAATATTCCCAAAGGCAATACTGATCCCTTACATTTGATCTTATCCCCACATCACAAACTACACAGCTTTTGGCAAGATGACAGAACAGGGAGCAAGTTAACTTCTCCATCAGTGGGATGGTTTGGCATGGTGCAGGAGACACATAGTAAAACTACAAAGTCAGAAAGCTTAGCAGAACCACCCTATTTACTTAATGAAGTGACGTAAGCCACAGAACCATGCAAGCACAGCCTTTGTTCTTCTCTCCAGCTAGCCCTGTTTTACCTCAATGCCCTCCCACTAATTTCAAGTCAAGCAGAGTAGTCTAAACACTGAAGCAGGGACTACATCTTTTTAATGTCCAAGTGTAGTCTGAGTAGGTACCAAGTACTTAGCCACAATAAACTTGACTATAATTGTGGGCAAATAGAATGTTCCTAGAAATTCTGTGTAATAAATTCTGTTTTAGAAATGATCATCCTTAACAAAGTATATATGAACATCTCTTTACACTAAGGAGTTACCAAACAATTAACAGATGGTGTAGTACTCAATTCTTTATAATGATGTACATAAAGATGGTGAAGCTTTCTATTGATGTGCTTAAGACATGCTAGCCACATGTGTAACAAGATCATGGCATCTGTTAATCAGTTCTATTGAGGATAAAGTCCCAAACTATAAAGTGTGACAAAAAACAATTACCTAATACAACAGCAGATGAGGTGGAATGCAGCTCAACTGAACTGTAAGCTATTGGCCTGTACACCACAAGACAGGCAATTAGGATAATAAAGACAAACAAACAAGTTTTATTATATTCTAAGTCTCAGCAGGCTTGTTTTCTGTCACTTCAAGAACTTTTGTCATTTCACTACCCAAAGAGACACAGATTACAGTCGAGTTAGGCAGATTTAAAGGCAATTCACATCACTCAGCTAAGACTGGTTTCACTTTAGATAAAGCAGCACAACATCATAATTTATCTATTCTTGCCCAAATAAAATATACAAAAGTGAGACTAGACAAAAAACTATGAGGCACCAAATATGGGTTGTGATTGTATTTATTAAATAATTAATACTTTATTACTGTTTTCTACATATAAGCTTCTGGCCTGGATACAAAGGGGTGACCCCCAAGTAAGGGGTCTGGCTGCGCAGGGGAAAGAGGAATGTTGTGGGCTAGAGGCAGCTCCCCTGGCTGCCAGCACTCTCAGGGAGGCTGTGAACCTGCTGCATCTGACAGGGACAGCCCAAGCTCCTAGTGGTGTCAAAACAACGTGTTAATTTAGAAGGGAGTGAAGAAGAGGCTGAAACTTACTTAGCTGTACACACACACCCATTTAAACCCTAATAAATCTACACACTGGAAGCAAGACAATAGTTTACCATGAAAGAGGGAGCTCATCTGTGTAAGTTCCAGTTTACATAGTCACCAGAGCTGGAGATGCCTCCACAGTGAGTCACCAGTTCCCATGAGCCAGAAGTGACCAGCAAGACAGAGAGATGCTCTCTGCCAGAGTGCTTCCTCATGCCATAGGGAAGGCACCTAAACCATTCAAGGCACCTTGCAGAAAGTGTCACCTTACAGGCAGCTATTTGGCCTCTGCAGAAGCCCTGATGCAGTAGCCTTCCAGCACACCGGTATTTCCCAGCCCTGGGAACAGCCACTGCTGTCCCTTGCCTCATGGGTTGCCCAGCTGGCATGTGAAGTGAGGGAATGGCATGACTGTGTATGTCAGGGGAGAAAAATAAGAATCTGACAGACTGACAGTAGCCTACCCTGCCATTACTGTGTCTTTTAAAGAGTTATTTATATCCATCTCAAAGAAGCTACAGCTCATCTCCTTATGAAAGGAAAATAAACACCATCTGAGCCAAACAAATAATGTCTCGCTCCAAACATTTAATTAAAAAAGGTAAAGAAACTGGAAGTAAAAGTGACATTTGCTTCATGAGCATCATAAACATTCATCCACATCTAAAATTCTGTAGCCAAGAACTGGGTTGACCAAGATGATTTGAAGGAGACATTTGAAGACAAAGAATTTCACATCAGAATTTAAGATGCAAACACTGCTTAGTACTCAGGTATTGTGTATGTTGAACAACTCCATACTAAGTGAAGAAAAACAAGTTAAAAGGTAAGGCACCTAGAAATCACTTAAGCAAGCATGACATTTTCTAAGGTATCTTTCCCTACAGCATTGGTGGGGGGAACAAGAAGAGAGAAAGGAAGCAGCATGGGTACCATAAAGATCAAGGCCTGCCTTTCTTACACACCACATCAAGAATCAAGCAGGCTGAAATACTGTAGCATGACCCTCAGAAGAGACAGTTCCTTGTCTTGAGCCACCATAAGGTCTCCAGCCTTTATTTGTCAGCCTTTATGAAGAAGAAAACAAACAATAACACACACACACAAAAAAGCCAACCACAACAATCCACATACAAAACACCACCACCACCCAACCACCACACACACACTTCCCAAAACAGAAATATCACAAAAAAATACCTAAAATATTTTTGGTACCCCAGAAATTATTAAGCATAAGAGTTTTCACTCTACAAGTCCACTATTTTTTTCTTTCCATATAGTTGTTCTGAAGCTTAAAGCAGATTTCTAGCATTAGAGCCTACCAAATTTCCCTGTTCTGCAGAGACAAGCTTGTGTTTGGATCAATAAATCAGAGTGAATCACTATAAATAAGTACAATAATTGCAGACTTACAAAGTTTTCAGAGACTTAGAATCACTGCTTTGAGACTGAAAAAAGGACACAGTGCAGTGATATAACAGAGATGAATGTGTTAGGAAATATCAAAACAACAACCAGAAGAAAACTACAGATTAAGGCAGATACTGTTAAGAAATGAGGTTCACCTCTGACTCTTGCTTAAAGCTATTTCAGCTCCTTATTTGCAGTGATGGCAGCCAGTGAGACCAATGACACCTATCTAGGAATCCTTCAGAGACAGTAATATAGTAAATTTTTGCAGCTTTTCTAAACAAGCAAATAAGAGTGCCATTTTACTGAATTATGTCTTGTGCATGTTATCACTTAGCAAACACCAACACTGATTTCACTACCCAGAATTCTTCAGCAGCAACAGCACTTGTTTAAGGTATTGCCACCATTCAGCCCCATCTTTTGAATCTGCATGACCTCCTCTACTTGTGCTGGCATGTGAGCCCAGCCAGCTGCAGTCTGAACTGATAAACTGGAAGGTAACAGAGAAATGTGACTGAAGCCAGAGCAACTCACTGTAATGGTCACAATCCAGCTGCACAGACAACTGTGCCAGCACAGCAACAGGATGTAAGGTAGTATTTTTACTGAAGAATTCATACCCTAATGGAACAGCCAAAGAATCTAGCAGCTTATTTTTAAGATCTTCTGCCTCATTCTACAAATATAAGAGTCAGAGATGATTAAGTCAGAGATTCCACTTCTAAAAAAAATCCAGTCTTAACATTGGAAGAGAGTTTGACAAATAATTAGGAAGACCATAGCCAAAAAAGTTTAATAAAAATCCTAAGGTATTTTAAGGATCATTAACCACTGATAAGACAATGCTAACACTGGAAATAACATTCATAAAAGACTACAAACTTTGTATACAGGAAAGCCTTTATCCAGGCAACGTTCCCCTGGGAGAAGCAGCACTCCACCTGATTATATCCCCTTCACTTAGTCACAGTGAAGAAATTCAGAAGTTGTTGATACCTGGAAGCCACAGAAAAGCATCCAAGAAGAGACACTGAAGGAGATTACCATAACAAGACCAGGCACACAGTACAAGCCACAGAAACATCATTGTGCTTTGTTAAAGCACTAGGAGAAAGGGTTGGTTGTGTACTGTCTGAACCAGACACACACACACACCTTGGACAGGTGGTTGGGAGCAGCAGAGCCATGTCTCCTTCTGTTCCAGAAGATCCTGATGCAAGATCACACCAACTGTGATATCCAGGACTTGCAGAAGGGGAGGCAGCAATGCCCCTTGGGGCTGCACTGTGGAAGTGTTGTTCAGCTATGAGCTGCAATGGGACCTACTGTTCAGGGCAAGTCTCAGGTTTTGTCATCTCTGCATTTCCACCAAAGGAAGTGGTTTACTGTCTACCAATTATCAAAAGAAAAAGAAACCCAAACAAACCCAAAACCAAACAAATGGGCCCTGCCTGATGTTTCCATCTGAACACTTCCCAAAGCAAGAATAATTTATACTAGTCTGCAAAGAGCCCCAGAGCAAGCCCTGCATGGAGTCAGTCTCCAGCTTCACCTACCAAGGCTAGGCAGAAGCATTACACACAACATCCACAGTGTCCCTAGCTTGAGGCAGACTCTCACACTGGTCAGGCTCTCAAGGTAAGACTGTCAAGGGCTGAGTACACAGGGTGGCCTCTCCCACCCCTCCCAAGGCACAACTGCTCTACAGAAGCAGAGGACTTTGAACCACAGGACTGCCTCCTGAAGCTCCAGCTGTGTGTGGCTGTATACCAGGGCTGCACTCCAGGTACATTGGCATGGGACTGCCAGGGGACCTCAAGCCTTGCTGAGGAGAAGAGGAAGACAGGAGAGCATGCTGACATTGGCATCACCGGGACATACCCTAGGACAGGGCTACAACTGCAGTCCAGTCACCCAGGGGGTCACCATACCCTTAGATTTGCATGTTTTTTTCCCTGGAGGAGAGCACATCCATCTGTAACCAGAGCCTCTCCAGGCACCTAGAGGCCTGAGAGTCACCAGTAAAAGTATCCAAATAGGAGACATAAGAAACATTCTCTGCTTTTTCCAAGGATAGATCATTTCACCAAACCATCACAAATTGAAATAGAGCACCATGGTGCACAGAAAGAAAAGCATCAACTCCTGCCAGTGGCAGCAACAACCACCTCACCACCAGTCCTTGAGAGAGACAGAAAATATTACACTTCTCATTATGCAAAAGCCTATGTCAAAGTCACTTTAACCACTTTCCCCAAGAGATATTTTTATGAGCAGTACAGCACATTCCAGAGCCCACAGAGGTCAGAGGAAGCCTCTGGCTGGTCATGTAGAGAAGAGTGATGTGGATAACGTTGCTCTGCAGACCCAGAGACACCACCAACACTAAAAGCCTCCAGCTCAAGACACGACTGACAACTGACCAAAGAAATGCAGGGAAAGACTCTTCCAACACAGTAACAACAAACTAGCCATTAGTCTCTGTATCAAAATATTTCTCAAGAGATATAGCAATATCTCAAGAGATATAGCAATAACCTTGCTGCTCTTCCTTAAGGACTAGTTTTTATAGTTCTTAAGGAAGAGCAGCAAGGTTATTGCTATACCCTCAGTGTTCTCTTGGAGCTTTTTTAAAGGCAAGAAAGAGGGAGAAAATTCAACAATCTGCTTCAATATATGACTATTTGATCCCATCAGGATTTCAAACAAGCCTTTCAGAATCACAGCACAGGACACAGGTGGAAACATGCCAGAGGCCAACACCATTGCTTCAGAGAGAGGAGTCCAGAGTATAGGGGAGAGAAATACACAAATTGGATCTCCATTTGCATTGAACTGCTATTGGCACTGTAAGAGCTTTTTAGTGCATAGAGAGCATACTGTTTTGGGAATTCCCACAACCAAGCTGGCTAGGGCAGACTACCACAGCCCAAGTGAGCTCAGAGCTTCTAGAGCTTCAACAGAGGGTTCTCAGGCCCTAGCACACAAACCCTGGTTTTGCAACAAAAGTAACCTAGTGCCTATCTCAACTCAGCATGCTGAATACAAGTTCTCCCAGGGTTGCTGCCTTGTTCACCAGGCCTGTTCCAGAGCATCTGAGCAGTCACATGCACAACATTCTGTGAAGTTTTACTATTACCAAACAAAGCCTCAAGTAACTTATTTACTGCAGTTTATTAGAAGGCAGAGAGAATAATTAGAGTCAAATAAACAGATATGAGAACAGCTTCTATAATTAACCAGTCACCTACCAAGTAGTGTTAAATAAGTTTCTGGGCTTTGGTGGTTTGTTTGGGGAGGTTTGGTTTTGGTTTGTGTTTTGGGGGGTTTGGGGTTTTTTGTATGTTTTATGGTTTTTTTGTTTGTTTGTAAGCTATTATTAAAATAACCAAACCACTGTGTTTTCTTGCAAACTGCAGTTTTGGGGTTTCTTATTTGCTCATTTTAAGTCTTTGTTCACCTATCTCTACATCTCAACGTGTAATAATAATCACAGCAAGCTCAAAAAAGGAAAAAAATTAATAGCCCAACAAACATTACTACACACATTAAAAAGGAGATGAATGCTTGTCAGGTTCCCATCCCAGGAACATGGAAATTCATAACCCCTCTGCCCCAAACATCCAAATGTAGCCCTCTTGGTCTTCTAGTCTTCTGCAGGATCATACCTCTGTACCACTTTCCTCTTTTTCAGGAGTGAAAACTCTCTGAATCCCAACAAATTTAGCACTAGTAAGTGCTTGCACTATCTATGCATTATTAATTCACTGCCACAGGCCCAAGAAGCAATAGGCAAGTGCTTTCTATGCACATTTACAGTGGAAGACAGAAAGCAAGCTAAGAAGCACAATGCACCTGCTCTGCAGCAGTCTCAGTTCCAGCTTAGATGTCTTCACAACTCTAGCTTAATCCACACAACACAGAGTAACAGGATGTTTACAGAAGCAGATATCATCTTCTTTGGAGTCTATATACAGTTATTTTCTCACTAGAGATAACTGATAGGACGTCATAGCACCTGGCCTCACATCAGAGATAAGCCTCCAAAAGGTACACCCTTACTGTGCTTTCACATGATAATATGGTGATATAGGGAAGGCAGATCTCACAGTAAGACTATATAATTAAGATCAAGCAAGTACCTCAACAAAAAGTCTCACACTTTCCCCCAAGACTGCAGAAGTGCACAATATACTGTTTAGTCATGCACTAAACAACAGACTTCATAGCAACACACCCTAAGATCTCTACTTCCTAGGTCTCTTCCTTCCTCCTACTAACCTCCTAGCATTTCACTTTGGCCTCCTGAAGAATTAAGTAATATGTGATTTCAGAGCACTGGCTATAGTGGCTTTTGAACCCTTTAACCAACAAGAAATTTGACTATAAAATACACTTCAGAAAAAAAATGATTACAATTTCTACAACACACAAACAAGGGAGAGCCCTTTTCATACCATCTCCTAAGAGTTTTCTCATAAAAGGTTAACAGTTGCTCATACCTTGTTAGACAGAAGAAAACCTGAAGACACCAGAACAGCTCAGAATTTTCTCTGCTTACAGAGCTCCTTACTCACATCTTGCTGCTCTGCCTAGGTCATCCTTAAATACCAGCTAGCAAACTTTCTTTTAAGAAATCCCTCTCAGCCTCTAGTAATTTCAGCCTGATTGCTGGTAGCCTTTCTGTAGTCACACCAAAGTGACTGCAACTCCCAACACATGCAGAAACAGGCACAGGTGCTGCTAGACTCAATTACAGGCTCCACAAGTAGGTGAGGACTTACTTTCATTTTCAAAAAAAAATAAATAAAAGAACCAAAGTTTAATATCTAAAAGCTTTTATAGATGGCAGTTTTGTTGCACAATTCTACAGCCATATCTCACTCCCACTGAGTTCAGTGAAGAATCTACCTTTGCATACACAAGTAGTTTGAGTGAGCCATAAAACACTGTAAGAGGAAGTAATTTGGTTTACTGGCAAGAATATCTGGACTGTGAAATGTAGTGTTCACTGTAAATAAAAGCTTTCACTTCACTTCTTAATATATATTACTTAATAAACCAGTCTTCATATTTTCCTTCTACCAGCAGTGAGGTGACTGACCAGCAGCCAGGAGCACTGAAGTGGCTTTGCTAAGAAAAGGCACAGCAAGAGCCTCTCAGCTGCTCTAGATTGACACAGATTTCAAATGGCAGACACCAGCATTCTCAAGCAGAGTAGCTGGCACAGAATTGGGACTATCATTTAGGATATAAATATAGACAGTTGGTGTAAAAGGCAGGTGTCTCTACTTGAGTTAATCAGCTTAGGCTTTCTGTAGATCAGAGAGAGAAACAAGCCACACCACAGGGCAATTTATCTGCCTTAGATACCACTCCTGAAGTAAAGAGAATCATGCCCTAGACAAACACATCTCTTTCCATGAACAGTAAAAAGATTTAGAGATGCCTAAATTGGACAAGAATGCATAATTTTTGGAGGCCTACTGTTAGGTAAAATTAATCCTGGCTTTTACGTCTGTATTGTACTGCTCCTGGAAGAGCATTAGAGACATGGCAAACTTTCCTTACAGAGATAAATAAGGAAAGGAAATCAGATTGTGTGGAAGGATACTCTAAACTTGATCAAAGCACTTCAAAAGAGTAAGGATTTTCCAGCATAAAACAGATAACTATGGCCATCCCACTAAAAGAGGGAGTCACTATTTGAAAAGGAGGAAGAAGGAAAAAAAAGTGCTGCTGCTTTAGCTTTTTTGTTCTGGTTTTGGTTTGGTTTTTTGACTACACAAGGTTTGTGCTCTCTGTCAGATTGTCTGGGAAAAGAAAGAATGAAGAGCATGTCTAGTCTTCTGAGCAGAGCAATGCTCCCTGGTAAGGAAAGGTAAGAGCTGCTTTGTGCAGGCATGTACGTGCTGCTAAAATGAATGGAAAGGGAGAATAAAATCTTGCAGACTCAGCTGGATTCTACACTCACTGTGCAAAGGCTTAACTGAATCCAGAAGGAAAAAGCCAGAAGTGATTTAGGTCAGACTAAAGCCATCATTAATACAGGATCCCTGTATTAGTTCTACCTTTAAGGAAAAAAAAAATGCACCCTTAGTAACCCTGAGGATAATCTGAGAGTTATCTAGATGGAGTGAGAAAGCATCAAAGGATTCAGCACTTCTACTGAGTCTAGAGCCTTCTGCAATTTTATTATTATTACTATTATTGATAGTTTAGAAAACAGCCTGGAAATGTTACAAGTACAGGTTTTTCCACAAGCCAGAGAAAATCCTCTCTTTTATTTACTTTTAAACTTTACCACTGTTAATAAAATGCACTTAGCAAATAAGAGGACTTGAAAATATACACTGAAGAAACTAAGGAAAGACATGTCCATCTTCCTGTTCTCTGTGTATATCCAATCCTGCAACCACAGCTGCATAGGAATAGCTCTACTGACACTGATCAGAAGCTTCCACTCACCTTGAGAGAGCTCCACAGGTTTGTGTGATGTGTGTAGGTCTGAGCTGCAAATGCTAACAACTGCAACTTTGAACTGAAGAACAAATTTTCAAAGGTTTCTATTTGGAACTGTGGGTTCATGCCACTTCATTTCAGAAAAACAAAATTAACCTTGAGACAGAAAAGGCAGGAGAACACAGTAAGCTCACGTTTTTTATTTACATTCCCCTCTAATATATATTTTTATTTAATGTGGTAAGAAAGAACAATTAATACTCTGTGCCAAGTTTCAGACAAGCATGAAATTTCAAGGCTTATTAGGTTATTAAGCTTCTGAAATAAGGATTTATATTTATAAAAGAAGTGCTGCCAACCTGGACTCTAAGCCACAGTAATGCAGCCACAACAGAATGGTTCATATGCAGGTGAACAGCCCAGATTACCTTCTCCTAATAAAAGGAAAGATTTTAAACAGAGAAAATTATTGCACATTTCTAATGCTGTCATGTTTGCAGTCACATCTGGGTTTAAATGATGGGAAAACATGAATCTATGTTCTCAAGTTACACCCACAGAAGATCATCCCAGGGAAGTTCTCACAGACAAGCTTTGTCAGGATACCACAAGCGTGGTGTGTGCCTAGATGGATTATGCATGTAATCAACATGTAAAGCTACCTAATGCTAAAAATAATAAATAGTTGTGAATGTGTAAGGGTGGAAAGTGCATTTTACATGGATTATCTGCCCTAGTTCCTGTTCTTATTTTTGGAAAGCAATCAGCTCTTCGTGAGAACTCCGCACCACGCTGAGCCACCCTGGGGCTTTTCACGGCCCAGCCCTTCACTTTGCATTATCATCTGCTAGCAGCCACATCCTGTGTAGACCGATTCATTACAGCCAAGGAAGGCAGCCAGAACAGGAGACCCTCTGGATCCTGAGCTCTGAAATCCCTCTAACAAACTTCTCTCACTGCACTACATAAAATAAAGCTACCTTTTCAAAGGAATGTCCAGCCATCTTGGTTACTATTCCAAATACAAGCTTATTCTAAGATGATGTGTTAATCTTAACTCAAGATCTTTGCACATCACCTTTACTTGAAAACTTTCAAATGTCTGAGCTGGAAAACCATATATTCACCTCAATTTAATTCAAAGATAAAACTGAATGATTTTGACCACTTCTGCTCAATAGCTATGGTCAAATGCAAAGAAAAATCAGGTACAGATGATCCTATTTATGAATATTTATTCACTGATGAATATGAAACACATTCTTATTTTCAACCACAGTAACATGTTTGTTTTCTGTGATGCTGAAGCTCATGCAGAGATAATACAGTATGTTAAGCTTGTCTTTTTAAACTCTCCAATGCATTGCTTTCGAAATAATGGTTTCCTGATGCCTAACTATTGAACACAAATGTTACAAGTCAGTTGAAAAATCCAAATTAATGGTACAGTCTTTCTGTTACCTTCCATCATGCTGTATTTCTGCAATATTCCACTGCACTTTTAAGCATAAATGTAAGATGCTTAATGCTCTAAAATGTAAGAGCAACTATGAGATTCTTGCTTTACACACAGATGAAGCGAGTTCAGGGACAAAATGACCACCACTCAGAGGCTGAGCTGGACATTCCAGTCTTCAGTTTCAAACCTCCAGCTATCAGCATTAACTCCAGTACTTCAAATTATGTTAGTTTGATGTGTTTGTTTTGAAGTCTTTGTATAGATCTTTTTCAAACAGTCCTCTATCATGTTTACAGCAATAGCAGGACATAAGCAAATGTTGTATATAAGCAAGTTATATGACAGAGTGGCAGAAATATAGCTGCTGAACCATAGAGAAATATAGTTTGATGGTACCAGTGCAACACACAGTGAGGGATGTGTATTGATGTGGCAATAGGAGATCTGTCAAAAAGCATCAGTGTGGGCCAGTCTGTGAATCCCATTTGTCTCTAGCATAACATGACTGATTACAGCTGAATTACAGTGACTTTAAACATACAAGTCCATTTTGTAAGCTAATTGAAATCAGGGAGGCTAGTATTTCTAAGGTTAGCACAACTCAGCTTCTATACAAAACACAGTGTAATCAAGAAAAATGGAATATCTATCTCAGATTCAAACAGAACCTCAAGTTCAAGGGAAATAGAGCTACTAATAATCTGTAGCCTGCCACTTCAGTGTATCACTTACAACAGGAACCAAATAGGAATAAACTGTGTTTGCAGAGGTATTGATACATTAATCTACATTTCACAAAGAATCAAGTTTCTTTGAGAAACTAAACTGACCCACAGAAACACCTCAAGCAGATAGCTAAAAACATAACACATGGATATACAAATTCAGTATTACTGTGGAGGTCTTACACTCATGGCCTGAAAATTGTTAAGAGCATCTTAAGAGATCATCATGCAACCAGTGTCAAAATCCAGCAGCAGACCATGCTTACAACAGAATCCAGTAACTGTAGGACCAGCAGAATTCAACTAATGTTAAAATAAGGAGATATTTTTGAAGATTTCCCTCTTCTAGGCCATCTTTGTCCATGTTAAGCCAGTTTTACAAAAAGACTGGTTTTAGCTAATCAAGTCACTGCAGCAAAAGTGAACACTTTTCCTGACCCTCTTCACTCATGAATTCCCCCTTGTGAAGCTCAACTCAGTGATGTTCCAATATGAAAACCTGTTAAAACTTTCATGGCAAATGACACTGGAACTGGAAAGGGATGAAAATGTTTTGCTCCAAAGGAAATTATTCTTATTTCTCATTCATAAAGTGGTAACAGAAGATAAGCAGTTATGGGTTTGGTGGTACAGCTAGACTGTGTGTAGTGTCTGAGGTATTTGGCTTCACATCTGTACCTCACCTGACCTAAATTCTACCATTCTGCTATTTTTAGAAAAGACCTTGAAATACAGCAGCTTGTGAGCCAGCCAGTTCAGCAAGACTCAACACCCCTACTAACCTCCTTTGTCAGTGGACTCAGAGATTAATGTAGCGATTAGGTGGCTTTCTTAAATGAAGTATTGTTTAATTTCAGCAATAGGAAAACTACAGTGCATAAACCAAAGATTTTTAAACCAATTAAGCAGCCTAGAAACATATCTATTTCCCTTAGGGCTCAATGTGTCTTGAAAAGCTAGGAAAACTCAGTGGTTTCAAATCCTCTCCCTCCACACGTCCTAGAGCCAACAACTGTACTCGACCTTCTCCTTCCTAACTCTTCTGTCATCTTTAGCTCTTAATTCTAGTGGAGCAGCTGAGTAAACACAGCTGGAACTAAGAAACCGTAATCTTCACAGCTCAGGGATTACCATCTCTTACCTTCCTGAGCTTTTGCAAGCAGGTATTTCATCTGGAAGCACTGTCTGGTGCCCCTGCCTACTTCTTAGATTTTGTTTGCCTTTGAATGAAATCAGGATGTGAATACTCTGTGCCTGTGCCACTCACCAGTCCCGCAGCAAACTGCAGGCAGCAGCTCTCAGGCACTGCACAGCTACCTCAGATCACAGCCAGCAACGACAGGGCACTGGCAGGGAGGAAACTCAAGTCATAGAATTATAGAATTGTCAGAATTGGAAGAGACCTCAAAGATCATCTAGTTCCAACCCCCCTGCCATGGGCAGGTGCACCTCCCACTAGATCAGGTTGCCCAGAACCCCATCTAGCCTGGCCTTAAAAGCTTCCAGGGATGGGGCTTCCACAACCTCTCTGGGCAACCTGTTCCACTGTCTAAACAACCTAATAGTAAAAAACTTCTTCCTAATGTCTAAACTAAATCTACCCTCCTCTAGTTTGCATGCATTCCCCCTAGTCTTATCACTACCTGACATGCTAAAAAGCCCCTCACCAGCTTTCTTGTAGGCACCCTTCAGATACTGGAAGTCCTTAATATATTGCTTGGGAGTTTTTTCAGCTATGTCTTAGAAAATGCATTTCTACTTCTTTACAGCTAGTTTAAGATGACCAACTAATTCTCTAAAGGGCAAGGTACCAGCTCTATATCAGCCTTTTATTTTGTTCTCAGATATGGGAGCCCATATGACAACCTCAAGCATCACTCTGCTGCGAGTCAGGCTGTGTATTTCCCTTCAGTTTAAAAACACATGCAAGAGCTTATCCATACAGCTCTGCAGTCTTGTGCTGCTCTTAAAAATACTCACAGCCTGCAGAGCAACGTGATGGGGGCAGGCCTTCTCATAGCTATGTCAGTCAGGATTAAAAAAATAAATAATAAAATGCTTTCCTCACCCCACAGAGTAAAGGAACAGCAGATGATGCCCATTCATAGCTCCCTACACATCCCTTCCAGCAGCAAGAGTTGTTCAGGCTCAAGGACACTGAAGCTGTCAGCTCTCAGATCAGGGCTGTAAGCTGTGACCCTCTCAAAAGATGAGTCACCCACCAGTACAGTGAAATCAGATCCAAAAAGCACTGATTCATGCCTAGATTTCTCTCTCAGAAGTAGTTAAAGGAAGACAGCATTCTAAGCAAACATTTGCTATCCTTCATGCATTGCAATCCATGCAGCTGAACCAAGACTGCACGTTAGGGTTGGTGTCCTACATACAGCGTATACAGATCGCCTGCATTTTCCACATCCTGCCTCACCAAGTCCTTTGCAGCATCAATCCAGTATCTAAATTCTCCTCTGACACCAAGAACTACACTCATCTCTCACCAAAGTTTCAGCCAGACACTACTTAACATCCTGCTATTTGTAAACAACTGATCCAAGATGCAGTTAACCCCTCCAAGAAGGCAGAGCTGCCTTCACTTAGACCTGCTGGGGTACAGAAGGGCTTGCACCCTGAGCAGCCTGCCTGCAGCTCCTTGCTGCTCTGCAACTCACATAACAAACCCTTGAAGGACCAAAGTAGAACAGAAGCACCTCTCTAAGGCTGGGAACTGTGGGACTGGCTGCAAGTATTGCTTTCCAACAAAGGATCAATCATGTCTCAATAAAACATTGAAATTGGAAGAGAGAAAGGTTTCACACACCACCTGCCTGAAAACAAGTTTTTATATATATAAAAATGTAAATGCACACTCAGCATAATACAACTTAAAACTTTCCAGCTGAAACAGTCATAAAATACATAGCTACACAACTAGAAAGCAGAGACCAGATCCTGAAGGTTGGTTAACCTTAAACAACTGCACGTGCATAAGCAGCTGAGGCAATGCCACACCAGCTTTTTTAAGTGATAAGGTAACATTAACTTGCTGCTTGTCCATTTTTACCAGTGCTGCACTGATTTAAATGCAATTCCACAGCTCCTCAAAGCAGAAGCATTTTAAGTTGTTTAACTTACCTAATGCCATGCAGAGTGTCATTTGCAGACCACTTCAGCAAAACTATTTTAAAGTCTGTGTAACTCCAGCACTGCAATAGAACTACACTTGTCTTTTCAGCTCCTCTAAAGATTTTCTTACACATAACATACTTGGGCCAGGACTTGTCAACTCATCACATGTAAGAAAGTGATTCTAGGCTGACAGAACTATGCCAGAAGAATGTCCATCAGCTGAGATACCAAGCGCTCTACTGCCAGCACTATTTTGTTCATAGCTGAAGACTTTGTCACAGTAATACAAAACACAGGTTCAGATATAGCTACATTTGTATATTTTACTCAGAACAGTTACTGTAATATTCCAGCAAAACAGTTCTAGTACAGATAAAGGTATAGCTGGAAAGTAAAACTCATCCCCCACACAGTTTTCTACTTCCAAGTCAGTATTGAATATTGCAGGGTAACAAACATGACATTTTAGAAGCACTGCTCTCCATTGCCTCTCACTTCTTCCTCCAGAGTGCTACAGTACAATCAGTCATGTCTTTCTATTTGAAATCACTTTTATTTCCTCTTATAAAAACTTCTTGGAAAGCCAAATGGAAGTTTTCTGCCTTTGGATGTAAAAAGGCTCAGTGATGGACATGTTCCTCTGTGACCTGCTCTAGGGAATCCTGCTCTGGCGGGGGGGTTGGACTAGGTAATCTTCCAACCCCTAACGTTCTGTGATTCACTGAAGATACAAACACTGAACAGTTTAGGGATACTGTCATCAGATAAACACTAGCAAGTTTAATACTAAGAACAAAATACAATTGACTTTCTCAAGCAGGATTCCTTTTCAATTATTCAAAAAAACCCAACCCCTAATGAATACTCCAAATGAAGCAATTATTATTTGGTATTGTACAGTTTGTTTACTGGGTACAAATAGCCAGCCCGTCATCTCACCTTCCTCAGCCTAGTATGCACCTGATAGGAAGAAAAAAATGTTAGCCAGATCATACCAATTACATCCCAAATTCACAGGGCTCAGCACCCCTGATACAGCTTTTGCTCAAGCTTGACTGCTAGTAACCTACATTTTGATGTACCATCAGTTACATAAACATAAGTGAAAATATCACAGTTTTGAGAAACAGGTTTGGATATTCTTGTTCACACTTAGCAGTTTTGATTTTCAGGCTAAGGGAGGTTTGTCTTGTCTATGTTCCACATTCTTTATAATCCGAGGAGGAAATTCACCAAGGCTTAAGTACATGTGAATCCCTCAGCCAGCTTCAGATAAGTGAGCCTGAAGATACTAAATTAAGTACCACGTGTGAGCACATGTGACAAATCCCCAACATCACCTATTGAACACTGGACCTAGCACAAAACAGTTTCAGCCACACAAAAGATTTTTCAAACCATGCAAAATCCATCACTTCAGAAAGGAGTCACTGCAGTTAATATTTCTTCTGAGAATATACAGACATGCCATTGATTTAGAGGTTTTAATGACATACCTGCAATTTATAACACCATGACACCTATGAGCCTCACCACATTTATGAGACTTTGGTTTTCAACAGAAATAGTTCTACTGTTATTAGAATCAATACAGGCACAGAGGTTGTTGAGAACATATCACTGCAGTACAAGTCAGACACCTTCTCTCTGCAGGCTTGTTTTGAATTGTTTATTGAGGTTTAAGAAGTCATCCACATTTCTATAAATATAGACATTACTTGAGTAAGTGACTTACAATGTCACCAGTGCAGGTACATATATAACCAACATACAAAAGCTCCACTGGAAGCTACTTCAGTTCATTCAAAAAGGACCAAGATGTCATAGAAAAAAAACCAGCTGTCACTTTCAGTTCTTGAAGACACTAAAGTGCATTTTTGGTTACTTCCTGGACAAACAGCTGCTGGTTAAAAAGTTTGATTTTGATTTCTTTTTTAAACATACCTAAGTTACATTAATTGACATTCAGGTGTGTAGCTGTCATCCTCCTGATACATGGCAGCATGTTAAGAAAAACTGTACTACTACTTTGCTGGTTGAGTAAGAGGAGGAAATAGATTTTGCTATTTTTTTTTCCATTTTTTTAAATTCATTATTTCCAACAAAAATTTAAAGAGAATCTAACATTCTGATGAATTTTTACAGCACCACTAAAGTTAGTCTTAAAAATCCAGGCTCTGTTTTAGCCCTTTCAGATGGCTAGCCACATATCTAAAGAGTCATTTGAAGCTCTGTACCAGTAAGGAAAACTACCCTCCCTTTTCTGTCAAGCACTATCCTGCCCAGTTAACACTGTTTGCACACTCTGTAAACAAGAACAGCTTAAAGCATAATTAAAGCAGAACACAGGCCCACCTTGAAACTCCTCCCCCACCCACCCCCGGCAGTGTCAAATGTTTGAGTGTATAAAGCATCATTACATTCCTAACCACATAATACTTTGAAGAGTCACAATAAAAAAAGCATACATTGAAAGTGACATAGCATTACCACTTTAATAAAATGGGGTATTTTGGGGAGATACAAGATGTGTTCTGCTAATTTGAACTCCACCTTTAATTCATTATAGTTTTGTCTTATTGCCAGAAAAGTCACCAGTAGAGTAAAGAAGGCTGCACTGGTTAAACCCACAACAGCCAGAGTTGTTCTTTATAGCTCCTTTACTGCAATTAATTTACTTTTAACTTGATAGGAGGAGGACATAATACTCATCATTCAGAAACAATTTTAAGTAACAGTTCAAAACCTGATTAGCACTGTATAAGGATGAATGGCTACTTCTAAAAAAGAAAAACCTTACATACCAAAAACATGCTATATGTTGGAAACCACTTTTTCATGCTCCAGCGTGTTGTTTACATTTTTTACTTATCAAAAAGTCTTTTATCAGTTGAAGAATCCACAGCACTTAAATTTCAAGTATTTGAACTGAATAGGATTCAATTTCCAAAAGTGCCAAATTAAAAAACACTACACATGTAGCCAACCTTTCATAGAAATCCCCTAAGTAAAAAAAAACCAGCGTCTTGAAATAATGGGTTACTAGCTTCATACATGTTTTTAAAGCTGTATAATGTTCACCTAAACACTCCACTAAGTTTAAAAACACAGAACACCTTCAATGCAAATTGCTTGCAGAGGGCACCCTCAAACATAGGAATACAATACTAAGCAGAAAACCCTCATTTTATTTGGCTATTTAGACATCCATGTCACAGATACCCACCCATCCATTTCCTGATAGTATTACATCATCTACTGGGGCTTCTGAAATAATGCAGAGCCATAAAACTCTGAAGAGACTAGTTAAAAAAAAAAAAAAAAGAGTTCCCTAACTGCACAGCCTTTCACACAGCAAGGTTGTGCAACTGATTGTTTTAACATAACTAAGCTTAACGGCATCCAAACAAGCAGGCCTGGGTTTGGAATCTGTCTTATGTCAAATTTTGACCATGTAACTACTTTAAAAGAGAAAGGTCAAAATAGAACTCATCTCTTCTTCTTCTGCTGCCTCAACATTTTCCTTCGCTTAATTATCATATCATGTAGCTTCTCCAGTCCCTCTTTCAGTCCATCTCCAATGATTGCACAGGTAGGTTGCAAATGCCAGGGAGTTGAAGAACTCAGCTCGCTCATCGCTAACATTTTCTCAATTTCAGAAAGGGAGAGAGAGTTCCTTAAGTCCTGCTTGTTAGCAATAATAAGTACAGGCACTCCTTGATTTTCTGATATCCTAGTAATCTTATGAAGTTCTGTTTTGGCCTCCTCCATTCTCTCAACGTCGACAGAGTCCACCACAAACACAATGCCATCGGTGCACCTTGTGTACGACTTCCACAGCGGCCTTAGCTTCTCCTGGCCGCCTACATCCCAGAAGTGGAAAGTGACCGTTTTGGAGTTGCCCAGCGTCACTTTGATTTTCTCCGTATTAAATCCTTTAGTGGGGACGGTGTTGACGAACTCATTGAACTGCAGTCTGTAGAGCACGGTCGTCTTTCCAGCGCAGTCCAGTCCCAAGATGACAATGTGGAAACTCTGGAAGGAAGGCAGGCTGGAGAGGATCGGCGTCTGGTCTGAGAGTCCATTCCCCATCGCCAGGGGGGAAGGTGACAGCAGGCTGCCACACGCTGAGGCCGGCTCCCACGGCTACGCTCGTCGCCGCGCTAGGCTCCGATCCTACCAACGACACAGCGGCGTTAGCTCGCAGCTGACCCCCCTCCGCCTCCGCCTCTCCGGGGGATTCGCGGCCACAACGCGCCGGCCACAGCGCCGCCGCCGCCCCGACTGCAAAGGAGGCCGCAGGCAGCGCGACGCGGAACGGCACACGTTCCCCGCCCGGCTCGGCGGGCTCTGTCACCCAGCGACACAGCGCAGCGGCGGCGGTCACTACCGACACTGCGGCTCGCCGAGCACCTGCGCCCCTTCACCACCACCACCGCCGCCCCTCGCCTACCGCTTGGCTCCGCCGCGGGCACGTCCCTCAGCGCGGAGAGGCGAAAGCAGCCCACGGCCCCATGCTTATGCCGCACGCCAACTACACCGCACAAGCCACCGCTGCTCCTTCTGCTGCTGCTAATACTACTGCCGCTGCTTCTCCTGCCGCCACTGCGACTTCCCCGCATCTGCCGGCCAGGCACCTCCCAGCCCGCGCCTAGCCCCGCGCGCCCCGCCCCGCGTTCTTCATTCGCTCCGCCGCGAAGAGGGGGCGGGTACAAGGGCGCGCTACGCCTCGACCATTTGCGAACACCACCGGCCACTCATCGGGGAAATTCGTTTTTACCTCTTTCCGAAGGCTGGAGCCGAGCAAGGTTGGGAAGGGGGTCGTAGCCTCCGCAACTGCAAGGGTTGCACGGCTCTTTGTCCAGGCACGCCCACCTGCCTGAACCACTCCACTGCTCCCGCGGCGGGGAGGAGTCACTGCCTAGCACGGCCGGCGCGGGAAAAGCCGGCGCGGCTTCTCCATCCGCCCACGGTATGCGGGCCCGTGCCCCGGAGGGCGTGCGGCAGCGACCCCACCAGCCTTAGCGCCTGCGCTCATTGGATGCGGCTGCTGTCACTCTCTCTCCGCCCTCTGGCGGCCTGTGAGGGCGGCTCAGGGGCGCCTTACAGAGTACCTGCGCAACTGCTGGGGGTGCGCAGCCTGCTGGTGGGGGGCGAGGTCTTGGCTGCAACGCTCTTGTCCGGCCTTCCCTTCCTGCTGAGAGCCCTCAGGAAAGCCTCCCGCCGCGGGACGACTGCCACAGGCTGCCGTCTGCCTGCCTCTGGCGGCAAGAGGGTGCTCTTCTGAGGCTGTTCCGCTCGTGCGGCTCTTGCGTCACCACCACCCCCCCCNAGTTCAAAGCTGCAGCTCGCGGGCTGCCCCTCCATGGCGGCGCCTCGCCCACGTGACCCGCCGCGGCCTGAGCTCTCGAAGCGCCGCCTGGGGGGTGCGGTCGTGGCCAGGCCGGGTAGGCCTCTGGAGGCAGCCGCAGCGCGGCTCTGGGAAGGTGCGGGTGTAGAGCACAGCCCAGCGAGGAAAGGGGAGAAGAGGGCTGGACGCACATCTTTTGATACAGCCCAGGAAAAGTTTAGTCTTCTGGTCTGCGAGCCCACATTGCAAGCTCACGTCCTGTCTTTATCTGCTAGTTATTTATATCCCTATCTTGCACAGAATAATAGAATCGTTAAGGTTGGAAAAGACTTTAAAGATCATCGAGTCCAACCATCGAGCCAACACCACCGTGTACAGGTGACTGTCTTGGAGGAAGTGGCCTGTTTGTACGGGAAAGTGATTTTACACCTATAGAGAACGAGGAGGAAAGGTTTCTGATTTGGCATCATTTTATACTATTGCATAACATGAAGTACTGCCCAGCATACAATGTAATAAAGTGTTTAAAGTGACACTAAAAGTGGGCCTTAATTATTTCAGGGGTGGTTTTCAGGAATTTAAAATTGGTGGAAACCAGATAGAAATACCTTGTAAAGGAATATTACTAGAGATAATAAATTTATTCATAAAACTGGACAACCTGAAATAAATCAAACTGACCTTTATCTCCACTGACAAAATTATGTATTCTCTATTTTAATGGAAAAATAAGCCTATTAGGTTTTACAATCCTCTAAGCTTTAATGTCTGATTGTCACTAAGATCTGTTCACACTTTAACACAGCTTTAGAATAACATATTTTACAGTTAATTCCCCAAGGAGGGATATGGGCCTGTTCATACTTTCATTGGAGGTGCTTTAATTTTAAACATAAAATGTAGGAAGATTGCTTTTATCTCCTGCTCTGCTCAAAAGCAATCAATACATAATAACAGATTTCAATGCCCTTGAAGAGGGAGAGATACAGAACTGATGATTTGTGGGACTATAGCATATCCAACACACTCGGTGGAGAAGGAATCTCATAGATTATGTGTTTCTATGGAAGATGAGTTTTATGACATGGAGGAGATCATTAGAGAGAAATTGACATCTTCAGCAAAATGATTATATCTGGATTTCTAAATAGATACATGAAAGTAAGCCACACTGCCCTGAAAATGCTTGGAGAAGTAGATTGTTCTCTTTCCCTCCCTGCAGTTAATTTGTCTGATCCACCTGTTGTAACTTGCTATAAAGTGAATTATGAACTCTCTGGGGCAGGAACTATTTTTCATTGTAAGTCATCTTAGTGTTTAGCACCTTGATCTTAATGAATGCCTGTAGGCATTTCTGCAAAACAGCTATTAAATAACAATCCAAGTTGATCAACTCCTCCCATGCACTTCATGCTCCTTTAGAAGTCAAACGTGCAGACCGGGCAGGTGTTCCAGGTGTTATGGAGTAATGGTGTCTAAATTGGGGAGTGTGTAAGGAAGCTGACACATCCAACCTCTGATCATGGAAGGGAAGGGTGAAGCAAGGCTTTGATTATCTTGTAGAAGTCTTGAATGAAGGAGGTGTACAGCTAGAAGTATACTTTCCTTCCAAGTATGTAGCTAAATGGGGGAGTGAGCTGTTGTTAGATGCTAGGTGAAGATAAGTGCAAGATACATTTATGAGGAAGCAATGGAAAATGGCTTGAGCCATGTGCAGACTTTGTAATGCAAAATAAGGAGCTCCCTAATTTCTCTGTTGAGGTCATTTCACATACTGATAATTTTCTCACTTCCTATCTAACTTGTCTATGGCTGTAAATTTTTTCTGGCTCAGCATTCCTGAGCTCCTGAAAACAACTGCAACTGGGCTAAAAGCTTTCTCCCCTTTCTTTGACACTGATTTACCAGGGTAAATGGCAGTGTATTCTTTTCTACATATATTCCATACATACAGTCTACATATATTTTCCACACAAAAAAGGTAGCAAAGGAACAAACCTTTGTGTTTCAAGAAAAAGAAGCTGCAACTGAGTAACATGATTATCTTTTTTAATCCCTAAATGGTCCAGGGATAATTTTGATTCAGGGCAGGTTCAGGAGGGCAAGTCTCCAATGCTGCAGCTATTAACTGCCTCTGTGAAACTTAAATAGTCCTTATTGGGGGATACAGACCATGAAACTGGTTGAAACTTTGCCAAGAAAGAATTGGCATACAGTGGAAAGAGATGACTCTTGAAAATTTTAATATTGGTAGTGTTACCCAGCAGAAACTTAAGTTATCTTTTAACACACATCACCTCATGGACTGTAGGAGCTATCTCAGAGTGGCCAGGTAACACAGTGTGAGGCTGCACATGCACTTCATAGATACCATCTTTCATATGGAAGTAGCAATTTATGGAAATGAAAAGCTAGCAATTCATAAGAGGTTCACTGTAGCAAAACATTAAGTCAGAACTTTCACTTAGTACTGGTCATTTTATAGGTAAATTCCATTCAAGTAAATCTGACAGTTGTTACACAATCATATCTGGTGACACAGCAGATGAGACATTATTTCCAAAGCAAAGTCAGAGAGCTTGAATTTCCTTGTCCAGATAAGCACAATATTCATTTTGTTTTGGCTAAATATCATCATTCTGTAAAACAGGCTCATGACATTTATTATCCAGCCCAATAACTAATCACCTTAGCAGTTATTTTTTACCAATGGCATGTGTTGTGAGTAGCCTGCAGATCAAATGAGAAGTGAAACAAAAAAAAAAAATGACCCAAATCCCATATACTGCAGGGGTACAGACAGAACTACAGAACCAAAATGGCTGGGGTTGGAAAGGACCTTAAAGATTAGCTAGTTCCAACCCCCATCATGGACAGGGATGCCACCCACTAGCCCAGGTTGCTCAGAGCCCTATCCCACCTGACCTTGAACACTTCCAAGGATGGGCATCCACAACTTCTCCAGGTAACCTGTTCCAGTCCCTCACCACCTTCTGAATAAAGTATTTCTAACCATCTAATCTACATCTCCCCTCTTTCAGTTTAAAACTCTATTACTAGTCATATCCCTGTCTGCCTGTGAAGGAAGGCAGATATCTGCCTATCTCTTTTATAAGCTCCCTTTAAGTAATGAAAAGCTGCAATAAGGTCTCCCTTGAAGCTTCTCTTCTCCAGACTGAACCACACCAACTCTCTCAGCCTATCCTCATAATAGAAGTGTTCCATCCCTCTGATCATTTTTGTGGCCTCCTCTTGACCTTCTCCAACAGGTCCATGTCTTTCCTATGCTGAGAACTCCAGAGCTGGACACAGTACTGCAGGTGAGGTCTCATCAGAGTGGAGTACAGTATGTGTGCAAATCAATTGCATTTCAGCACAGTGACATGGCTGACACAGGTTAGGGCAATATCTATTAACAGATGCATAAAACTAACAACATTTATTTGTTATTACAATAACCAGCAGTAGCCTGGTTGTACATTCAAAAATTGAAGTTACTCTTCTTCAACTATACCCTAAGATCTAAGGACAGAGCTAACAAAGTATTGCTTTGAGACGATCTTGTATGGTTCTAAAAGAAAAATCAAGTTCCTATATAAAATACTTCAGCAATTTCACCACAGATTTTAAGAACCCCCCTGAAAGTAAGCAGTAACAAGACATTGCTGACAAATTGCAACACATGAAGTTTTGTTCTTAAAGACTGTCTCTTAAATTGACATACAAAATGTTTGGCACAAAGAAGCCTTTTATCATCTTTGCTACATCTGCTGGATTCTTTTATAACTTACAGGCAGCATGAATTATTTTGTTTGATTATTAAAAAGTAGTCAGTGCTAGAAAATCCAATTTATTTCCTCATAATAAATAACAAAGCTTAGAGCAGTAGGACATGGAGTCACAGTGTGTTACAATTTAAGTTGCCATTCTGATTAGACCAGTTAATTAAACCTATTCTCATTTCATCCATACCTTCACGTGGAGTCAACATTTACATTTTGCTGCTTCCATTTTCATAAATAAACATTATGCCTTATAGCAGGTTAACAAACAAAAAGCCTTGTTCTTTGATACTGACAGTCACACTGAGTTGCATCTTCAATGCTGCTTATGTTTGTTAGCTGAAAAAGGAAAGGTTGAGGGAGCTGGATCTCTTTAGCTTGGAGAAGAGGAGACTAAGGGGTGACCTCACCTATGCTTTTAAATACATGAAGGGTGGGTGTCAGGAGGATGGGGTCAGGCTCTTCTCAGTGAAGCCCAGTGACAGGACAAGGGGCAATGGCTGTAAGCTGAAGCATAGGAGGTTCTGTGTGAACACAAGGAAAATTTTTTTTCCCAGTTGAGGTGCCAAAGCACTGGCACAGACTGCCCAGAGAGGCTGGGGAGTCTCCTTCTCTGGAGAGATTCAAAACCCGTCTGGACGCGCTTCTGTATGACCTGGTCTAGGGAATCCTGCTGTGGCAGGGGGGTTGGACTAGATGTTCTTTCGAGGTCCCTTCCAACTCCTAGCATTCTGTGATTCTGTGAAAGTGGTACTAGCTCATAGATGTTTAGTCATACTGAGCAAGTGTAGTCTCAGGGTGACTAAAATGATAATCTCCCCCTTCCAAGTTCTGTGAAGTTTGGTTACTTTGCCCGAGGACAGGATGCCTGTAAGGACAGTGACTCCAGGTTTGCAGAGCACAGGGAACACTCTGACCACTTTCTGTACCTGTGGTTGTGTAAGTAGCACACCTTCTTCCTGAGATCAGGTGGAACAGCAGGTGGCCTGACCCCAACAACACCTGTCTGTTATGGACTTGTATTGCAAAACTCTGCCATACTCATCCTTCATTTAATAGCAGCATGTAACTAATAAAGGTTAAGCATAGATCCTGTCTTCATATGGTACAAACTGTATAGTCACAAAATCCAAACCTAGATACATGTAGCTAGCTATGGGGCAGTTTTAAAGAGCAGAAAAAAGCATTAGTGTAGCAGTAATGGTACTCCTGTTGTCCAGTCTCCTTACCCCTATTTGGTAGTCCTACCAAAAAAAAGCAGCAAGGATGTTTCTTTAATAAATGGAAAAAATACCTCCTACCTCAATCCTTCATTATGTGAGGGCAGACTTCTGCACCATGAGAAACTGAAAAGCATTCAATCTGTAATACTACATAAAAGCTTTACAACATTGGCTTGCATAGTTTCTTCAATGGTTTTATACTGGCCAGAGAAATCTGTACTTTTATCCAGCACAGCAACAGCTTCCCCACCCCCTGCCCTGAGTCCATGACACCATTTTTGGTTTTTTCTAGAACTATTAATTTCAGTCAAATATACTCTCTTGCTGCAAATACTGGACCACTCAATGCTGCTATTTGCAAAACTCACTGGTTACTACACTGGTTCCAAGAGCTTTATGCTTTTCCCAACCTTTTTTCCCCCTCAGAAAAGCTACAGGCACTTCAGAGCTTTTTTGTATGCCAGAGTTCTTCCAAACAGTTTAAAATTCTACCAAGCTGAGGTTTCAGTATCACCTACTGTCTCCTCACAATGTTTCCTCTGAAGAGGGCTGCACAATTTTTAAGTATATTGCTTTTCTACAATGGAAGCAGATTGCAAGAAGGCTTTGGTTTGTGATATTGCTAGCACAAAGTAATGAATAAAAGAGAAAAATACAATCATGTTTTTGCTTTTCTAAAGAACTTTCTAAATATTGTCTAAGTATTTAACATTTATAAGGGTGCAGAGATTTGCTGGAATTACAAAAGATGAAGATCAGATAAACAAACAGACTCTGAATATCAGAAGTAAGAAGGCTTATTTTTTGATTAATTTGTATCTTGGTTGATCATGGTGGTAAAAGAGATGCAAGTCCTGACTGAGACTTCTGACTGTTTGTGGGATGAAACCCTCATTTAAGCCAGTTATTCATAATAATCCATCTGCTTGCAAGGGCTCCTTATTTAAAAGCTATGCTTTGTCCTTCAGGTAATGCCTATATTCAAAAGGAAGTGCAAGGACAAGAAGCATAAAGCTAGTTAACAGGATAGGACTTTGCATACAGTTAATGAATGCTTAAGTGACAAGTACAGTGCACTCAAACCTGCTATGACAGAATTTAAGTGATGGTCACAAAGACAAAGCTCTGCAGCTCCACTAATTTGCAGGGTCTGGTGAGTCAACAGCCAATATAGGTCCCTACTGAGACAAAGACCTAGAGCACAAACAATTTGTTTGATGTTCTCTAACCATTGTTCTGTGCTTTATCAGTGCTCCTAACAACAGGAGCACTCTCTTTAGAACTTCTGGTCACCTACAGAAAAAGTATGTATGGAATATAGCTAGTCTCTAGCCTTCCCAAAGCATCTCTTCCTTAGATGAGTAAAAAGAAAGAGCTGCTGGCTCCCTAGGTATGAATTGATATGAATTGGCTTTTCATCTGCAGATTACCTGGGAACTAGGAGTTTTGTGCAGCATGCACAAACCATGATGTAGTAGTAGCTGTGCAGGTTTACATCTTCTCCAGGTGTATGGCAGTTGTATTCAGCCCCTGAATGTGTTTGGATTTTGACCAATACATGGAATTCTGGTTTGGAACAGAAGGGTGTTAAAAATCTGCTTGAGAGGATGGAGTAGAAAGAGAAAACAGTCCCTTGCTTTGATTTCTACTATCAAAACTAGACTTCAGTTAAGCAGAATATGAACCAGAGCTAAGCATCTAGGTTGGATTTTTCTCAAGCCTAAACAGTGTTGTTTGGCTGCAGGTGATAAGAACTAGTTTCAGTGCAGTTAAAGGAGTTCTCCTGCAGGGTGATGGGCAGTTTCACCAGAGAGCATGAACTGCTGCATGAAGATTCCAGTCTCTTACATGGAGACACAATGGGGATCTGATACTTGTGTAAGCAGTGGATATTTGTTGCAGTCATAGAAACTTCAAGGGAAAAAAAAAAGAAGAAAAACAAAAAAGAGTAATTATTCTTCTTGGTCATGATACTTAAGAGTGGCAGTGAGGTATTCAAGCCCATTATTATGTGCTATATGAACATAGCAAAAGAAAACCCAACCCTTAGCCTAGGGAGCGCACAAGCTTGTGTTATGGTTAGGTGAAAAGAGGAGGAAGAAACAAACCAAAGAGGAGGATGAAAGAACATGGTTTCAGGGAAGACAAACATTGTGTAGGTGGAGAACAGTAATTTCAGATCATTGTTCAGCTATAGTCTAGAAATTTTAAGTCTTATCAGCTCACCATGTCTTCTTTTTAAGTTAACAGTAAATCTCAAAATTACTCCAATGAATGCAAGATTGGGCCTACTGCTTGCTGATGTTTAAAAGCTAACCCAATTGAAAATTGATTTGAAAGCTGATCATGAGTGTTCTAGGCAGAAAGCTTTCTTTCATGCTTCTAGGTTTCAATTCTTGGATGGAAACAATAGTAAACTCACTTTGAAGACCTTATAAAAGTTGTCTCTGCAAAATCAGTTTTGCTTTCATCTCACAGAGGATACAATTCAAAGAAACCTTAATATACCTCCCAATTTCATAACAATGAAAAAGAGTAAAATCCTTTCAGAGAATCTGGCACCTAACAGCTGATGCCACTCAAGTTGTAAACTCTTATGTAAAACCCTGGAAAAACATTAATCTTTAAATACATACACTTTAAAGCATTATGTTGACATCACAGCTTTTTCTCAGAATATAGGTCTCCCTTGTTCTGGCTCTCACAGCCACATCACACTACTTAGCAGGCTTTAAACAAAGTAAGGAAGGCAGATAAACAAACTTAGGGAGGAACAGATTGTTTAGCTGAGATTTTAATCACATGACTTAACTCCAGTGAATGGAGACAATGCTGCAAGAGCCAGTAGTTCTGAGTTCTGAAAGAGTAAAGTGCAGTTTTCATCTTATCTTTGAATGCCTTTCTCTACATCTCTACCAGGACAGAACACAGAATGATTAAGGAAGAGTCCAGACAGGACTCTAAGAAGCAAAAGCAGCAGGATACTATAAATCTAATCTAATTTTTTTCCAATTTACTTATTGCATTCAAAGCCTCTCTACAAAAGGGAAATAAAACATAGAACCTCTTCATGTAAGGAAAAAATAATCATGGACATACTGTAAGCAGAAAGGGACTATTTAGGGAATTGTTCATGCTTTGAAGTTCAGATGGCAAGTGATGTGATAGGTATATGATGCATACAGCAATCTACATCTTCATGCAATCTAAATCTTCAAAGGAAGCATCAGAAAGTTTTAAAGAGGACAAATGGTTGCATCTCTTCCTCCTGTTTTAATGACAGAAAGCCTCTGAAACCAGAAGTCATTCTGCAATAGCCTCTTAGTAAGTCTTAGAGATCTTGCCTGCTGAGTCTCACTTCAGAGCCCAGCCCTTTTGTTTAGGGACATGGACATCTGTATGGTCTTTCAGCTCAGCAGAACTCCAGATAGAAGGGTTTTTAGGTGAGCACCACTGCACTCCTTTCAAATCACTAATCTTTGAGGACTGATTGAAGGCCCAACACTCTAGCACATAAAACATATACATCTTCCTGTGTTTTTCAGACCTGTGATCATTCAGCTAAGATAAAATGAAAGCCCCTAGCAGTCACCATGGAGTCCCTAACTCCATCCTTTCACTGTTACAGAACTATGAAGTTCTTCCTTTTATGTGAAACCAATAGCAGCAGCCAGGAAACATTTCAAGAGTAGAGATACCATTAAAATGCAAAACTAAAGCTTCCAAATGAACAAGATATTTGGCAGTTATTGTCATCCTTCCACCTACAGTCAGCAGGGATTTTTTGTTCCTCTCAATTCATATAGTTTACCATGGACAGGACCCCTCAGCCTCTGGACTGAAGCCATGCCAGCAAATGTCTGTTATCCAGTGTAATTCAGTAAGGAAAGAAGAAAAATCCAATAAACTATCAACAGCCACAATCCATGAGTCACCCAGTAAATCCAAATTACCAGAAACAAAATGAGCTGTACTGCAGAGAGACCTTGTGTCTTAAATAGCAGCAGAAAAATTTAAGGACACAGGAGGTCAGATAAATTGACTCACCTTTCTAAAGGCAAAGGTTCTCATTCTCCAGGTCAAACAGGCATCTGAGGTTGTTACTATTCCTTTGTAAACACAGCAGAGCCTTGTCTTCCCCTCACCCTTCTTTATCCCCAGAGCAACTGCTCCTGAGCTGTTTTACTCAGGATTACTGCTGTAGCTGGTTCTTCTGTAGGAAGAGAGCATTTGCAGGAGGGAAATGTGGATGCTTTTAGGAAGAAGCTTGGTACAGGCTGGTTCCCTTTCTGTCTGCTCCCCTGGAACAGCTCAGTTAGCTATTATTTAGAAGAAAAATAAAAATCAAGTTATGTCTTTTGCTCCACAGGGAAAGATTTTATTTTTTCCTCTCCTGTAATGTAAATAGGCTTTAATGTCAAGAGGAAAATGACATGCAGGGGGAGAGGGGCCAGAGCAGTCATTAACTAATTTTATGGCATGGTGAGCTTCCCAACTCCCATTGGTCTGCCCTTCTCCCTCTTGCACCTTGGAAGCTTTAATTGACATGAGTGTAGTTAATTGATTTTAGCATAAGGCAATGTGTTAATAGTCAGAAGAGGTCAAAGTAACTTTAGGCCAGTCTAGAGAAGATGTAATGAGACATGAAGATGTGTAGTGGATTAAAGATCTGACTGTGTTTTCAATTAAATCAGAAGTTCCTTTGATTTTAGCATCAAAATGCCTGTAAGAAGGGGAAAATGTGTTATTTCTTTGTCTAAAGACAAAAGCAAGGATTTGGAAAGTCAGCACATTAAAGTATTATCTAACTCTCATTTTATGATTTGTCTTATATACTTAGATGTGGCTCAATTAAGGCCATAAAGGTACAACTTTAGTGTGATGCTGAGGAAACAATTGTATTCTAAAGCAAAGTTTGAAGGTTCTTTCAAGCTTTCCTATAGAGAAGTAGACTTTGAAGAGCTACTTCAGTCCATGGAAAATGGGCTTGTTTTGGCTCTTTTTTTTTTTACCCTTAGAATTTTTAATTACAGTAAAAAGAAAGACTACAAAAGATCACAATATTTATAGTAAGAAATGTTCCTGCAGCCTATAGAGAGCTCCAACCTCCTTCTGTTGTCCAGTGGGGAAAATATTTTCTGTGCAATTCCTTCATTCTCCTCTGAGGGATAGCAGCACAATCCCACAGTCTTCATGATTTTCTCATTTTTGCAGGTGAAACCTATGTGAGTCTGAAGTGGCAAAAGATCAAACTGTTTGATGGACCTTAGCTACCTTTAACATAATCATTTACAGCACATCTGATGTGATATAGCACTATGTGCTATGAGCAAAATGATATTTAGAGCAGTGATTCCAGAGGCTGGCTTCTCTCCTGTGTACAATCTGTAGTTATAGTCTAAGAATATGCTGGTTTATGCAAACTATCAATACCATATAACATTATGATGTCCTGTTGGCTCTAAGGATTTCTAACATCTTTCTGTGACAATGAAATTCTATAAAACCAAGCTGAAAAATGATGCTTGCTGCTTGGCACTCTTAATAAAACTGCTAACTCAGGATCTAATTTTGCTATTACAAATAGAGTGAGTCTGCTATTACTGTGTGATAATAACACAAGATAGAGCTTATTCTTGACTGAACTGGATGGCACTCTATATATCTGCACCTTTTTTTTCTATTTTTTCAGAAAACAAGGGAGGTTTGCTATGTGTATTCATAAAGCTATTTGCTTCAATATTTTCTGGAGAACAGCTTAATCTTTAATATTCCCAAGCACTCATAGTCCATCCTGTCTGTCCTCCCTCCCTTTCTTCAGAGAGGGGGAGAGGAAGAAATGTATCTTTGTGTGTACTGCACATAAATGTATGAAAAATAAACTTCCTTGCTAGCAAGTAAACCCAAGAACAATGTTGCTAGCAGCTGTTGTGCTTAAAGCCCAGCTGAGAACACTGCTCTGTTATGAGCTCTCAATGCTCTTCTCAACATCAGTAATCAACTTGCCAGGACAATGTACTGTAAAACCAAATGCCCAGGCCAGGGGACCACAAAAGCTCCTCTGTCTTGTGGAAGGGAACTGAAAAGAGGCTTTCACAGTGTTGCAGAATATGCTGGCAGACTGTGGCAGTTCAGAGCCCTCAATGTTCTGGAAGATGTTTATGTACAAGGAGGGCAAATCTTGTCAAATCCTTGCTTAAGAAACTAAAATAACTGTTATTTTTAAAAAATGACAGGAATCATATGTATGGATTGAGGACAACCACCAGACAATCACAGGCTGCTCAGTGGCAGTAGCTGAGGAACTGAAAAGGTCTTTTTGTGCCTTCCAGCAGGAAAAAGACACCTTAAAAAGCAAGACTTGCCCTTTAAAAACAAACACACCCCTGTTTCCTCCTGGTTTATAAAATAGGCATTTCTACAGTCAATCATCTTTGCAAGCAGAAAGTTACAAAGCCAAAGAGTTTCATGACAACAATGGTAGTTTTTCCTAAAAGATGAAATCACAAGCTCATAAGCACTTGGTTCTTTCATCCTCACTTAGGTTTGTAACCAAACAACTTCTCCTTGCACTCTTCACCTAAAAAGGAAGGTACCTGCTGGGTTTTTAGGATGTTTGGCTAGATATCAGTGGAAGCATTGACCAGTATGTCAGAAAGAGGAAGATCAGCTCAGCATATAAAACACTAGGGTTTGTAATTTTATTTTAAATGGAATTACATTCAGATACAGCCCAGTTATATTAGCAGAGATTTAAACAAAGTTTTAAAGCTCTTAGCTTCACAATTCTTTTGTCATTGATATTATGAGCTCAGACCAAATTCACTCTTTTACAATACCTAGATTTAAGACCACAATCATGTTAAAAAACTACAAAAAAGTCTAAAAATTGCACTTTTCAACCTAACTTGTAAGAATAATAAGCCCATTGAAATATCTTCATTAAAAAGCCACAGACATGATTTACAGCTGTACAAACTGCTGTTTAAAACAAGCATTATAAGTAATCAAAACAGTGCTAAAGATTTGAAGCAGAATTTTTCCCACTGCCTTTATGTAGACTTTTCTGGATAAATTACAAATAAAAAACTCTATGAAAAGGTACTCTTAAATTCACTAGAATAAAAAAAGCTCAAGTAACTGTGTCTGAGAGTAAAGGCCATATTCTATAGTGCATACTCACACTCCAAATTCCCAGATGTGCAATGCCTCTGAAACAAGGTGTTTCCTTGTGCTTCATGTACTTGATATTTGAATGAGACCTGCATAGAGAATGAGTAGAAATACATCCTGCACCTGATGAGCTGTCTGCATGCTGGAAAAGACCTGAGTACTGCTGAGTAAGGCAGTTGAGACAAAGTATGGCTTAAGTGCAATCTGGTTAAGGCAGAGTACACATTTCCAAAGCTGTTACTTCTGTTTCCACATAAAAACACTAGTGCACTAGAATGTGTTAAAGAGCTTTGGTTAAAAAGACCTAGTGGAGCTGGTTCACAGAGGTAAGTCTAAAGAAATTCATAACAAGTCCCTCAAAAAAATCTCTGTACACTTCATTCTTCAGCCCAAAGCTCCAAGTACATGTATTAACAAGACAAACACACATGTTGAGCACAGCTTTCTCAAAATACCCATCCCTTATTTGCCCCATGCAAGACACAGCTCCCATTCTGGATCAGGCATTATCTGAAATTTTACCTGAGTGAGTGAATGTGGCAATATTTTGGCCTAAAAAGTAAATCATGTCCAGTCCTACCCTTGCAACAGATGTAGAATTAGTCCTTTATCAGGCCAAATTCTGTGTAATATTATGCTGACCTTAATCTAAAGGAATTTCTGTGGCATTAGTTTGGATTTTTAAGTGCAGGCAGAACTTGGCCCATTTTAGCATATTAAAATAATCTAATCCACAGCTTCTTTAATCAATAGATTAAGCAAAATATTGGTAGCACTTTCCATATTTACTAGATGAAGAGCCCCACTCACCCCCTCTGACCAGTTTGCAGCTCTCATTGATCCTTTCCAGCACTAAGAATTTCTAGGTTACTCACAGAAATCTATCAAAGCTCAGGAAAGTGTAACAACAGGCACATCATATTGTTGCACAAGCTTATGCTTAAAAATACTAGAAAGTAGCTGGGCTCTGATCATTCTTTGGCTTGAAGCTGCAGCCTCTTGGGATAGATCAGTTCTTCCACCTGTTGGAGTCCCAAGCCAGGAACCAGCCTGTGAATGTTGGGGGTTCATGCCCCTGCTTCACAATTACCACAGGGGTGCCCTTATCTCTGCCAGAAGGATCTGTCTCAATATAGCGTTTGGCTGAAAACAGAAAGGAAAGAGAACATGTCATGGATGGTTTTATTCCTTTGGAATAAGAAATACACTAAAAGCCCTTCTGAAAGAGCCCAGGGCTACTATACTATAATACAGCATTCAAAGAAATTATTTCAGTGGCAATGAAAGGATCAGGTAATTGCTGATTTCACCCAGCTGCTATTGAAGGAACGTTCCGTGAGGTTAAAAGAGAGGGATTGTTCTGATCAGTTTGTTGCCATACAGCTGGGTTTTGGCTTTTCAACAGAAGAAAGAATTTGCTGGTGCTGTGCAGATGCACAAGCTTCATTCCCATTTTTCCTGTGTAAAAGCTCACAGTTTCCCTTCACATTGCAGCATGATGTCAGCACGTATCAGAAACACAGCTAGCCAGCCCTGGCTGCTCTGGGGAAATATCTCCAAGTGTTCTTGGCACAAATACTGTCAGAATGGCTCAGCTATGTGAAATCACACTGGAGGTTACATAAGATTTTTCAAGGAGGTGCACTCCATGTGAGTTGTCTTCATCTGTTCTCCAATTGGAATTTCCTCCTCCAAATTTAACCCAGTGAAGGGTGGCAGTGTAAGGACTTGAGGATTTGTTGGCACTCCTTTGACTATATACATTAGTGTAGGGTGCAGCTCAGTAGGTATCTCCTTTTAAATTCTTTTCATGGAGCTCTCACATATATTCTTTAAAAAGTAACATTGATTAATGTTACCTTTCATAAATGTACAGCTAAGAAAGATAAAATGAGTTTTAAAGCATATTTAATGGAGAAAATAATCTTCTCCAGCATGAAATCCTAATAAGCTCTGTAACCCTTGTAAACACTGTAAGCATGCCTAGGTTTCTTCTACATCAGCTTTTCCATTTCTTTAGGTAATATTGATACTACTTCACTCAGAATTCTGCCAAATTGATTTTATTTACCAGATTTAAGAGATTCCTGTCTCTCAGTTTCATTAGCATCCTTCCCAATCCAGACAAAAACCTGCAGAGAACAGAAAGATACAGCTCTCATGTTGTTATAAGGATCTTCTGTACAGCAGGTAAAGTACAAAATAGCTGATTCTACTAGAAAAAAAAATACTATTAAAAGAGTGCAGAGATACACAGCTCTTACAAACCACAACTGATGATATTTTATTCCCTTATAAGAGACTGTAGTTCTATCCTCTGAAATCTCACTACTCTCTTGACCTTGGAAGGCCAGACCTTCACACAAGGTGTGATGAAAGAAACTTTAATTACTTCTTTCCATGCACATATTTTACAATTTGCCAATGAAACTTGTCTTTAGCTGCAGGTAAAACAGTGAACAGGAGCTGTCTCTGGTTTGAGTTCTGCATGCAAACCAATGTATATGCCCTGTGATCAATGCACTTGGGGCAACTGCTAGAAATCTACTAGACAACCCAATAACCAGAGCCTCCATCTGCAATTTTAATTTTTTATTAGAATTTTCTTTAATTTATAAAAGAAAAACTTTTATTTTTCTGTCAAGGATCCTTTTTGGAAACAAGCTACCTGTCCCTGACTTCTTTCCTTCTTACCTGAGCCAGTATGTCCCAACTACTTTTCATCCAGCTCTTCCACCCACCTTCCTCCTTCACTCCTTCCCACATTGACCTTGGGTGTTCCTTTTTATTCCCAAAAACCTCAGCCTTTTTTTCCTTAAGGGTTAGGCTGAAGAAGACAAAGTGTTGGATCTGTGGCCTCCACTCCCTTTCTCTCCAAGGAGAGAGGAAGGGTAGAGAGAATATACTGTAAGAAACAGATGTGTCCTCTGCACCTGCAGAAAGTTTGCCTGTCATCCAAAAAGCTCTCAACACTATCAGTTTTCAGTGAACCTGGGAAAAAGGCAGAGACTGTTTCTGTCTGCCTTCACCCAATTTTTCTGGAGAAAACTGTAAGGGTCTAGTGTTTGTCCCATTCTCTAGTAGGAGTTTTTATAGGTCCTGCTGCTGCTACATGTATTCAGTGGCTTCAACATACCTTTTATGCAATAACTTTTAAAAAAACCCCTAATAATTGTTAGTGGTAAAGTCAAGAACATTCTTGAGAGCCTTTCAGAACATTGCCAGGGCTTATACTCCTGCAGCATCCATTGGTTTTGATGGGAAGTGCCTGCTGGGGTCTCACATTACACTTGCCAGTTCAATTGTGTTTGTTACTAGCACACCATATAGCTCAAAAAGTATAGTTCCCTCTAGTATAAATTAAACAAAACTTCTTCCATTCTCATAAGGATGATTTTTCCTCCCATCTTATGATCTAAGTGGTTAAGGATAAATTATCCTTGTTACCACAACAAGCAGTGGTCAAGTACACAGCTTACCTGATCCCAAGCATCCAGCAACATGACATCATCTTCTGCCAAGTCATCCTGAGTGAACTCTCCTGGGACCTCCTCAATCTAAAAAGGATATTATGTTTGGGTTTGTGTTTTTGTTGTTGTCTTTGTTTTGGTTTTGTTGTTGTTTTTTCATTATTTATGTGGCTAATCTGATTTTTCACAAAGCAAAGGTATTTTTAAAAGGGCAAGTCCAGAAGTTGCAATTCTTTTTGCTCCCAAAGGGTCAAGTCCTAAACTGATTTGATGAATGTGTCAGAGGTGTTTCACTGAAAGAAAACAAATCACATGTCCTATAAAATCATTTCTCAGTTTGTCAGAAATGATAGGACATCCTCAGAAGAGACAGAGGTTTACATTGTAATTGTGACTATTGTTAAGCTGGGACTGAGGTCTGCCAGAAGAAGGGGACAGGAAAATTTCCACAGAGCACCTTGTACCAAGCAAGTTAAATCAATCAGCTGATATCAGCTGATATATTCATGCAGTTTACATTCATTCAGAGGGAAAAGAAACTGCTTTGGTTTGCAATGGGTGAGCTCAGTGATCAAGTACACACCCAAGTAAGCTTTGCAGTCACTTGACGATGAGACATTACAATTGATTAAGCCACTGAGGATTAGTTCCCAAAGGAAAGGTCAACTGCTTGCTTCTTCCAAAGTGTGCAGGCAGATAGGAAAGCAGTTTAATGATATTATGGATGAGAAGAAGTGGTAATAATGTAGCTAGAGGTCAGCCCCCCTACTTTCAAAGGCCTGCCAAGGGCTTGGCTGTGCTTGGTCATGTGGAAGTGCTAAAGGGATGGTAAGCAGATGGTGCAAAAGACATTCCTCTTTGCCTTAGGGTGGTCAGGATGTCAGAGTGATCTGACCTACCACTTCTGGTGAGCTCTAAATGGTGGTGATTCTGTTACTAGAGAAATGCTACAGGAAAGAGGGGATATTTCACAGAATTTGGAGGGAATTTAAAACAAACTCCAAAGCTCCCAGCAGACTACCATAGAGAGGTTGGTTCCTATGACTGTATTTCACAGGAGTGGTTTAGAAGCTTGCTAGGAGAACACACTGCACTACTCTCATAAGATTTTAAAGCCCTTATTAAAGGATCCTACTTGTTTTATCCCTCTCCAAGTGAATGGGCTGTGCCTTAAGGAGACAGCAGAGAAGGCAGCCAACTATGTCCCCTACCTAAAAATTAGTGCATCCTTGCCTAATGTTGACACAGCATTGCCCTCCCAGAATATGGTAAGTAATTAAGCCTGAATCACAGTCTTAATACTAAGTGCAATGCTCTGGGTATTTCTGCTAAGGATATAAGTCTTTATACATCCTTAAGCATAGGCCAAGACCCTGGAGGCATAGTTACATGTCTTAAATCTCTATGGAAAATTTCAGGCTGCTGTGGATTCTTGGCAAGGGACATTGCTTTTCCTCACCACCACAATCAAAGAAGGGGCAAGGCACTGACCTGCACTTTCTCAGTGAAATGGTAACAGTCTGGCAACACTCTGCAAGAACACAGTTGCTCTTGACTAAGCATCTGCAAGCCTTTAGTCCCAGACTGGAGCATGCAAATGGCTGCAGTATGAATTCTGTCCATCCTTTGCACTTGAATTGATTTAAAGCACCAAACCTTAACTCTCTATTTCTTGCCAAGAATGCCTGACTAAGCCAGATCTCTAAATTATTTAAGATCTGCTGATTCTCAAGACAAAATATACCAGAAAATATGTAACTAAACAGAGAGGAAAGTATAACCCTCATACTCACAATAAATCTGCCAGTCTTATTAGAACAACCATACAGGCGAGGGGGATGATCTTCAGCCTTTGTCAAGAGCTGTGGTGAAGTCTGATATCTTTTTTTACCACCAAGTGCTTTCCAGAATTCCTCTGAAATACACAGTAGATAATACATCCATGGATTTAACAGCTGATGTTTTAGCCTGTTAGGTACTGTTTCAAGAATCCCCAAACATTATCACCTTCCTGTCTCAAAGATGGGTGCATTTTCTTACAGCTCTTCAGCAGTTTGTCAAAGTAACAGTAAAGATACCACCTGCACACCTAGAAAGTACAATGCACTATTTCCTTCTCCCCTCCTAGTCACTCAGGGGGAAGAAAGGACCACATTCCTCTGCAGCTTCTGGTACTGTCTTACAGAGAGTAGCTTGTGCATCAGTCAATCCCATATAGACCTCCATGGTAAAATGTCAGGTTGGATTTTCAAAGGGAGAGAGTGAGCATATACTTCTACCTATAATATATATGATTGCAAAGATCATTTAGGCTGTGTTTCCATGTACTGTGTATTTTCAGTTGCCTACTAGCAACCTACTAGCAATGTAGCTTCATACTAACCTGGTTCCTGGCCCTCATTAATCTGAACAGTCTGGCATTTAAGAACACTGGCAATGTATTGAGCCCCTTGTTCTTCTTCTTTGTTTGCTCCTTTTCCTACCCAGGTGTAGCCAGAGTTGTTTGGCAGTTTCAGAACAAAGACATCATTAGAGTTGAGTGACATTGCATCAACATCAACCTAGATCAAAAAAGAAATTGTTTTATTCTTCATATTTTTAAATAATGTGGTCACTATTTTGCATGTTTATATAAAATGTGCTGATAGGTGTCTATCAGCTTTGGGTTTCTTTCAACTTCTCACTAGATTTATGTTAATATAAATTAGAGAAGACCTTGAGACAGGGAACTGATTTGAAGGGCAAAACTTAGGACTGTTTGGCAGTAGGAAAGATTGTCTCACAATGTAGGAAAGGCTGTCTCATAAGGGTTGCTGATTTCTTATCCACTTTTTGCCAGCTGACTGTTCACAGTTTCCTCTGAAACATGCAGATCAGTTGCAGCCAGCTACAGCAAACTCTCCTTCATTTATTAGATGTGTTGGGCCCATAAAGCCAAGGATTTGGTTTGGAGTTCTATCTTCCTACCCAACAAGTCACAGCTGTGACTACCCAAGAAGTCACAGTTAGTCAGAGAGGCTTGTGAGCTACAGGGTTTGCCATGGGGATCTGGTTTACTCAGCAGGTGACCTTACCTCTGCAATCCTAGTGACGGCTGCCAGGTTCCTGCGGATTTGGAAGAGTCGTGTGGGTGGAGCAGGTTTCTGACCTTCTTCCTTAGATGTCCCATCCTTGTAGACAATAAGTGGTTTGTTTTTGAACAAGCTCAGCAAATGTGCAGGCTCTTTGCCTTGGCTGACTCGGATCTGTGCATATGTAAAGCAATGCAATGAAAGAAACAAAAGGAGACAGGTATTGTTGGTCTTTGCTGACTAGCAGAGGGGCTGGGAGCCAGTAACAGTAAGTACCTTAACAAGAATGAGAAGTGGCAAGCCAAGAAGAATCTAAAAATACAGTTCCAGACACAGTAAAGCTGGAGTATTTATAAGATTTTTTGTCAATCATGCTGACACAAGAGCAAGATTCAAACTTGTAACACAATGTTTAGCTGATTAAAGTGGCTGCTATCTACTGTAAGAAAAAAATGATTCTTTTTCAAAAGAACTGTCATTTCATAGAGTTTTATAGAATGATTTCATTCCCTTGAAAAACTATCCTGGAAGTTTAGATGCCCTGTATTTAAGCAGAAGAGAATAGTTTTTCATCCTGCTGATTATTTCTGTGTGTATTTTACTTGCCAGAGGATGAAAAACATGAGCTTAAATCTATCCCACAGAGGATAACATGGATAACAAAAATGAACTTCCATTATAGATGCAAAAGGCATTACTGAAATCTCAAAAAAAACACCCCAAACCCACTCAGCTATGAAGAATGACAGTTTTTAGGTTAATGTATGATATAAGTTACTTTTATACAGCCATTTGTTCTTCCTTCATAACAGTACCACCCACCAAGGTGGAGGGCTGCAACTCCCTGCCTTTCAGTCCAGGAGAGAAAAGACAGTAAAGGGAATGAGGAATGCTGCATAGCTAGCAGAGTAGTGGAGAGCCTCAGCCCTTCAGCCCTGGGGCAGCTGGGAGCAGGTGCTTTTGCTTATCTCACCCTTGGATAGACTGGTCCAGTTAAGGTATGATAAGGATACCCTAGGACATGCATCCTTGTAAGTGCCAAACTGCAGCAGGATTTTACACGTCAAAAAAAGCCCCACAAAACCCAAACCCAAACCAGAAAAATAACAACCCCAACTGCTGAGGGGAAACATTCCTGCAACATAAATAAGGGAATGGCTTTTTAAAAGTCATTTGTACTGTAGTGCCATCTAGTGCCCACAAAATAGTACCTTTAAACCTTTCAAATCATGTTAAAACAGACGTTAAGCACAGGTAATATGTTCTAGGTAGCCACATACATGCATGTAAATGCACACATGCATATATACATATGTGAGTATATATATACACATACATAGATATATAAATATATATATCTATATGTTTCTAAATTCACTGCAGGCTAAAAGTACTTTTAAGTACCATGTCCATTGCAGTGAGATGGAACTCCTTCAGCTTTAATAAAAAGGCTTTTAAAGCACATTATTATTGCATCTGTTAGTAGTAATATTATATTACTTTAGTGTTAGTATTGGCCTTAGGTATGAGGCAGGACCATAATGTGCTGAACTCTGGCCAAATATAGAACATGTGCTAGGAATATTTCAAGGAGTAATTACTTACTTAGAAGTGTTCTAATTTTTCCTTAATAAAATTTCTATCATAAATCATAACTGATTAATAGCTAAAAGTATAGCCTACCATCTAAATTAACTGTACCTTTGGTGGGAGGGGAAAGCCCTTTACTTTGGTAATTAAGAAATGGGAAGCACAGAATTGCCTCCTGCTGCCTAGAAAATCTCTGCCTCTCCCTAGTCATCTTCCAGCTCAAGCTTTTCTATGAAAAGATGCAATTTCTCATCTCTCCACCTGCCCACCACACCTCACTAGAGATGAAAGGAGAGAACACACCCTAGTCATTCTAGGAGTAGCTTATCTTTTCACACCTTCTAACTGGCAATGTCCTGCACCTTGCCTTGCACACACCATTTCTGCAAGTGAGATGTGCATCCTGCTTTTATGGAGCTGCAAGCCCTATGGGTTGAGAAAACCTAAATGACATTCATCACTAAGGCAGGAACAAGCCAGATTCTGTGACACAATTCTGGTAGGCTCTCCTGTTCTGCCTGTCATATGACTTTCATGCCTCCCAGTTTTGGGCTCTCTAAAAGTTAGGTGTCTTGCTGGGCTAAACATCACAGCTTCCCACATAAGCAAAAAGAGACAGAGGAGTTGACACAGGGCTACTGCCCTTTCAGAAACTTGTTTCAGAGTGAGCTGACCTGGGAGGATCTTATCATTTGGGCTCTGCTGACCATGTACAGAGTCTGTAAGGCTAGGCAGGATTAAACCCCAATTTTTAGACAGTGAAAGTTGAAAGGGGGAAAAAAAGGCAGTTTTAGGTTATGTTACATCTGTGTTCTTTTGAACATTAGACTTAGAAAGGTTGATTCAAATGGGAAATCTCTGGTGGTTTTTAAAGGAGCCCATGGTGGTTGGCTTGGTAAGACCATGAGCAGTTGATACTCCCAGCCTTCAAACACCACTTCCTCTTTGCAGTTCTCAGTGAAACTTACAAATGCTACCTGCTCTGTTGAGTTTTACCCAGAAGGCACTAACCTGCACAGCCTGATCGTTCAGTGACCGATCCAGCTGAACAGTCAGAAATGCAGAGGCAGTCAGTTCATCCTTTGTAGCATGAGCTCCTTGCCTGAGAAAAACATGGAGAAAGACAATGGTTAAGCCCAGTTTCAAAATAATCCAGAGCTTATACTGCATGACAAACACACTATAAACAACCTTGCATGTACATGTTGTGCTGCTCAAAAGGACATAAAGTTAGCATAAAATAATATCCACGTGCTGGGGGTCTGTGCAAAGCCAACCAAACATACCATGTGTAGATGATCTGCCCTTTAGGGTAAGTGTAGAGGATGATGTAGCAGTCACCACCATAAAACTGTCCATATGTCTCAGGGCCCACAGGAACTCTGCCACTGCTTTCCACACGCCAAATCTGGGGAAAGAGAAATCACTGGAGGATGCTGAACTGTATCTGGAGATTTTTCAAGAAGCAATTTATTGTGTCATCCCTTGAGTGACCTTTGCTTCTGTTCTCAAGTGTTTTGGAACAAAACCAGGGAGGATTCATGTGTTTCTTCAGGGGATGATTTAGGGGTAAGAGTAGTGTAGGGCTATCGGTTGGACTAGATGATCTTGAGGCTCCTTTCCAACCATAATGATTCTGTGATTCTTCATGAAGTAGATAGAAACACCCTGCATCCACTGACTGAAAGAATAATGACCATCAACAAGCTGTTGCAGTACACTTTTCTTTGTCCTGATGCTTTAATACCACATGCTTACCTCATACTGCTATGTTGAACTTACTTTAACATCTTAAGATCATAACATGACATGAATGGCACAACATTATGACTCATCATAGAACTATCATTTCATTTGAGAGGCACACTGTAGTCAGATAACAGGCAGATTTCTTCCTAGTTGATCCTCTAGAGCCCAGGTCAGTTAACAACTACTCTCCAAAAACATACTGATAAAATTATACAGCCAAAAATGCTTCAGATCTAAGCTGCTTTGGCTCAATCTTACTGACAATCCTAAATATGAGATTAGAACCTAGAAAACACACCAATTAGACTGTAGGTAATTATCCCTTCTTTTTTTTTTTTCCAGAATCCCAACAGACAGACCTGTATTCAGCAGGCTGTGTTGGTACAATGCCAAGCCAGCCCTGTGTAGTCCAAAGATATTCCTGCAGAGGGATATGGATAGATCTAGAAAGACTGTACAGTCATCTTTTTCTCTCCAAGTCCAGACTACCTGAGAGACTAGAGACACTGGGGGCAAAGAAGGTTCCTCTAGAAATGCAGATTGGATCCATACATAAAGACACAGAATGAATTTTTGACTCTGAAGAGCAAGTATTCCCATTCCAGATTTCAAGCTGATGTGAGCTAGAAATTTTTCTTTAGGCTAAAGATCATATTTAAAGTATATCTTGAAAAGGTATTATGTAAAAGGGGAAGTATTTCTGGTGTTTGATTTTACTGATGACTAGTACAACATCTTTCATAATCACCAAAAATCCTCACCCAGCACACAGCTGACAAAGAGGTTCACCTCCTACTTCAATGTGCCTTCTTCTACTGGTAGAAGTAGCATTACCACTACTGTAGTGTTACTCTACACAACAGTTTATATGGTAAAACAGAGTAGCAGCTTATCCCATTACAAGTAACAGAATACATTAGGTAGGTGGGATGACATTTAATACAAGACAAAAATTACCTGTACTTTCCCTGAACCATCATCTACCATGTTATGCTGGGCAGCCATTTGTGGAGACTCATGTAACTTGGTAGCATCAAATTCAATCTGCTCAATTTTAGCCACTCTCTCTGTGACATATACTTTGCCAAAGCCATCACTCTCATCTTTATCCTTCCAGTCTTTGAAAAATTGTTTGAACATTGGTGTTTCACCTCCTTCAGGAAGGACTTGAATCTGAAATGAAGCATGCCACATGAAACAGAAGAACAAAACTTACACAGTTAAACAGAAACTTTTCTGACTTATCCATTAGTGAAACATTGTCTTTATTGTCTTCTAAGCCCTTAAAAATAGAGGGTTTTTTCTGACTTAAAAACAGACTTTAACAGAGCTCATGGTCTCCTGGTATCATCTCACACCTGTGTGTTGGCAGGATAATTCATCTGCTGTATGAATTGTTCAGCATTCTTCATGGCAGCCTTTCTCTCTTGTGGGTTAGCATCTTTGCCTGGTTAAAACAGAAGGATAACAATACATGGGAAAGGGCAATGAGCTCACAGATCCTGAAAGAAAACAAGAGGTCCTTGAGCCAGGTTCTCTTCAACATTGCTTTTGCCTCAGCCTTGAACAAACAGAAATGCTGGACATAACATGAGCTAGAAGACTCACACCAGGGCTCCCAGGTCTTTTTCCACAGAGCTGCTTTCCAGCAGGTCAGTCCCTAACCTGTCCTGCTCCCTGGGGTTATTCCTCCTCAGGTGCATTACCCTACGCTTGCCCTGGCTGAACTTCAGAAGGTTTTTCTCTGCCCAGCTCTCCAGCCTGACCAGGTCATGCTGGATGGCAGCACAGCCTTCTGGTGAGTCAGCCACTCCTCCCAGTTTTGTGTCATCAGCAAAAAAATACAATGCCTTAGACTGAAAAGAGGAGATACTTGGCACTGGATGCCAGCAGCACCACAACAACTCAGCTACCATTTGTCTAGAACTGATTCCCCAGCAGAAGTGTTCTCCTGGGAAATGTCCAGTCAAGGCAACTGCAGACTCTCCTACAGGCATTGGTGATGCCACACAGAAATATTCACAAGTTAAAAAGAAGCAAAGTATTTACAAGTATTTACAAGCTTATGCTTTTAGCTGATGCCTGGGACACTCACCTTTCAATTTCACACATCTATGGAGTAACATATGGAAATCGAGTATCTACCTACCATCAAACCTTCAGTGTCCAGATTCTTTTTCAGAAGATAGGTATTTTATGTCAATATAGAAAACCTGTAAGACTCTATGTTTCCTCTATAATTGTAATTAGATAAATATTTAAGCACCTAAGCTTACAGATGCCTCAAAATAGCCAGGATCCACAGACAGGACTTGGTCTTGAGGCCCTTACTCAGATGAGCAATCATTGTTCATGGACCACACCAAGAACTGTGTGCAGGGTGCTGTGCCCAGCCAATATGGAACTCCTGCTGGAGTCCCTAGTGTGTCACTTGACTCCTTAGGTATATGTCTGTGTAGCTTCTGCAGTTGCAACAGAACTGATCTCTTACCTTTCCACACAAAGATCTTCCTTGCAGCACCATTGTCCAGAATGAAGCACTCCTGAGACAAAAGCATAGCCATGGAGAAGGGGTTTTCCTCTGCTACCATGGTCACCTTCATGGATCCACTTGCATCTGACACCTAAGAAAGCAATCATTTCAAATTTAGATCAGCTTTGGCTTTTATAACCAAACTACCTTCTGCCCCCCAAATTACTATAAAAGTCAGTTGCCCTTCCTATATAAATGGTTGTATGAAATTTGTGTACTGCTGGAATGGAAGCTAAGCAATATTTTGAAATCCATTCCATTTTACACCCAACAGAGGGAGCTGTACTGTTAATTTTAGTGAGTTCATTTGCTCTCTCTCTCTCTCTCTCTCTCACAACTAACTCCATTTCTCGTCTCCTTTCAATTCAACTGCTCATTCCGTGAACACCTCACAGTTAAAAGATGTATTTTCTTTAGCCTGCTCTATGCTCAGCTGAACTAGTGCAGTCCTTAGGTTTCATCTTCTGCTACCAAACAACTGAAGGTACCTATACATGCTGAACAAGAGCACTGAACAAGCAAAATTTACATTTCGCAGAATCACAGAATGTTAGGAGTTGGAAGGGACCTCAAAAGATCATCTAGTCCAACCCCCCTGCCACAGCAGGATTCCCTAGACCAGGTCACACAGAAGCATGTCTGGACAGTTTTGAATATCCCCAGGGAAGGAGACTCCTCACCTGAACTGGGAAAAAACATTGTCCTGTATTCACACAGAACCTCCTATGCTTCAGCTTACAAACATTGCCCTTTGTCTTGTCACTGGGCTTCACTGAGAAGAGCCTGACCCCATCCCCCTGACACCCACCCTTCACATATTTAAAAGCATAAATTGGAAACTGTCACATAAGACCTGTTGCAGAATCTGCTTTGTAACCTCTACCACCACTGTTAGTTCATGTAGATCTTTTTCACTATTTAAAATTCACTCCTGCATGGCTGAAAAGACCAATTATTCCTACTGAAAAGAAGTTACTACTACTGTGGCTTCCAATTTTCTAGCAGTCTTTATTTCTTTTCATAACTAAATATTGATTTTAAATACACCATTATATCTTATCTTGTATATTATGGAAGCACAAGACAGAAATTATCACTGCATACAATAACTAAAAATCAACTATTATACCTACTGTGAAGGCTCAATGTACACCTGCCTCCTGATTTTGATACCCACAGTTGTATTCCAGCACATTACATTTAGTTAACAGAGCTCTGTTAGCAGGACCTGTGCACTTAGAGGAATTTATCAGATATCCACAGCATTTTCTGAGAGTTCTTAAGATTCCAAACTTCACTGCAAGCACTTTTCTCTAGCACTATCTTACAGCAATGGTCTTGATGATGTGTGACACAGCCCATAGACAACAAGGACTGAAAATGCCTTGTAACAGCAGTGGCTTCTTGTAAACCCTGGTCACACACAGGGGAGGGGAATGACCACATAACAGGCAGGGAGAGGTGGTTCCATCCTGCTGTGGTCTGTGGAGGGAGTGAGTGACTCATCCTCTCTCACACTTGACAGCAGCTTCAAAACTCCCATAGATGGCAACCCAAAAGGTCACACTCATGGGGATCCAGTAGCAATTAGTGCTGTCAGACTGTTGCCACTTGTTGACCAAACCTTTCTTGTTAAGTGACTGTGGGGAAGGGAAGAAATTGCATGGTATGTCAGTGAAAGATTATTTTTGTCATACAAGGCAACCTCATTGCAGCATGCTGGAGAGAAAGGTCCAGATCTCAGTGCTAATGAAAGTGTGTAAAAAACCCACTCCTCTTGCAGTCTTCAAGAGAACATGATTTTTTTTGGTTTTAATGGGGAAGGGAGAGGACAAAGTCTTCTGTAGATTTCATTAAAAACACCACCCTTTCCTAAATTAATTTCTTACTTCTTTTCTTAGCTGGGAGAATATGAAGAAAAGGGAGCTGGGGGTGGGAAGGAAGAGTAAATATAGGCCTGGAAATAGTTTGGGTTTTTTTCAGAAAAAGAAATGGTTGGTGCACCCTTATATATAGCTAAGATACTGTATTGCTAGGGTGAAGAATAAATTCCATGCCCAGTCTAGGAAAGAGCAGTATGCCTAGCATGGCATGGGGGAAAATCATAACTTAGTGTAAACTCCTACTGATTTAAATGAAGTAGATTATTTTTCCATTTTGTTTATAGGCAATTTTTCTGGCTCTGGCACTGCCCTAGTCAGTATTAAGCCATTGCAGGTGAGGAAGGAGGAGGAGTGTATTGCAAAAGAAAGGAGTTTTGCATACAGATTCTTCAGGTTTTTATACAAAATATAACATAACTGTTCATCTCTCAGACTCTGCTAAGAATAATGAAATTATATATGACTACTAAAACTCTTACTGTTGTAATCAAGAAGGTAAGAAACATAGTTTGATTTCAGACCACTTAATTCTTCTTTGACCTGCACCAAGTGGTTCATAGGCCATGTTTAACTTGATTCCTGAGTAAACAGGAGTGGAATCCATTTTTTCCCTCCTATTACCTGGGCTATTGACATCATTTGAGAAACTTGTCCATTGGCTGTAAATCAACTGACACAACTGCAGTTCTATAACTGAAGGCAGAACTCCCTATATGAGGGCACTACATGCATGAATATGGTTGAGTGCACCTAACTTAAAAAAGTAAAGAAATTACCTACCATATACAGTTGAGCACTTCTCCTGTTTGTTACATCAGCCAGTTCATCATCATTGTCATCACACTCAGGAAGCTCTGGCTTGCTCCCTAAAACCTATACAACAAGAGAATAAGAAATTCAATGCAGAGAAAGAGTAGGTTCTGTATTACCTAAACACTGTAATGTGTTGTCCCAGTAATCAATTAATCAGGATCACCTTGACATAGAATCCAATCTAAAGCCAAGCTCTTGGGTGGCTTGTTCACAAAAGTATGAGTAAGTTTAAATGATTGTGTCAAATCTCCAGCAGCTTTAGATCTAAATACTGTCTTTCCTGCAAGCCAACTTGCTGCTCATCTGTAGGCTAGGGTAAGAAATGATAACAGAGAAAAAAGCTTCAAAGGATATATATGCACATGCACACATACACAGAATAGAGAGGATCCCATGATCCTGCTCTATGTGTGTGTTTATATGTCTGTCATCCCATTTCCCCCAAGTAACTTCTAAATTGTTGGAAAGCAAGTCTTTCAGTTTTTGGAATACATTATTCTTACAATATTTGACAATACTAAACATTGAAGAAGACAGTGAAATGATGAGTTGAAATTATCTTTTAAATGTTTCAATTGTCAATACAAAATACCAGATTATGGGCACAAAAATCTTTAAAAATACAGATTCTGAATCCCATTTTAAGAAGGAAAAAATAGTTAAGGTCCTGGGGGAAAAAAAAAACCCCAAACATTTTCTTTTTCTACCAGCAGAATGTCAATTTTAGCACTGTGGTGGTTTTACAGCAGAGTGTTTTTACACCATGGATAACCTTACAACAACTACCACTGCAAGAATTTTACAGAAGCTCAGCAAGAATGTTATGGCCAGGTAGTCATTATTAAATCCTAATTACTGATTCTTATTGATCTTTCTTTATTGAATAACCAGATCTAAATGTTCCATACCAAATTTTATGGACTTGTATGAAATTATGTCCCAGAGAGAAGGCAGTAGTAATTGACACATCTAAGTAACTAAACATTAACACCAAGTATCAGGGCAGTGTCTTCCTATTGACACAGTGTATTTGCCTATAACATGCAGTCACATGCAAAAACATTGTAAATATTTGATAAGAGGGAAGCCTGACAAAGCATACAGCTGTAATTTGGAAAAACCAACCCCACAATATACCCTTAAATATTTAATATAAATCTGCCATTTGTGGAGTTTCCTGACCTGGTAAAGTCAGTAAAATATTGGAGAAGGCCCCTGAGGGTGCCCTCTTCTCCTGCCTTTGAAGTCACAGTTGCTTGTAGATCTTGGTGTTTTGGTGACCCTTGTTAAGAAGGAACAGGATGTGCTTCTCCTCCCACCAGGTAAGAAAATCTAGGACTTGTGAGGGGGGCTGTGCAGCCAACACAGGCATTGGAATAAACTTTCAGCTGAATCACTAACTAGTATGTATACCTGTGTGTGTTGGTATCAAAATCAGAAGATGAGACAAGGTCAAAAGGACTTAAAACAAGTGAAGAGACCACCCACAGTGTGAAGTAATACAGCATGCACTGTATTATATACATTATATATATATATTCTATGCAGGAAATCATGTAGAATGAAATACATAGTCAGTACACATAACTGGAAAAGCCAGCTCTGCATCATAAAATACTTGATATTGACTTAATGGGAGTAAGAAGTTTAAGAAGTTCAGTGAGGCTGAAAATCCACTTAGGAAAACAATACTTGAAGAACATGCCAGGTGAAGGTTAATTAAGACAGAAAACCAGTTTAGTACAGTTTAACTTGTGCACACTAGCACTGTGTTTGTGTTTCTTATTACTATAAACAGTTTGGGTTAGGTTTCTGGGTCTGAAACTGAACTATTTGTGGTGGCTGTGATCCCAAGTGTCAGATCTCAAACAACCCTCAGATTCCCCTCTTTACATGCCAAGAGGGCTTGAGAGAAAAGACAGATATTAAGAGAGTTTGAAGATGTCTTGTGGGCCTCACAACTTAGTATTCTTGGAAGACAATCAGGATTAATACTCACTTCCTTGCACACTCTGACATAAGCAAGTATCTCCTGCCCTCGCAAACTCAAAGTACACATGTAGGCTGTGTCAGAGAATAAACCCTCTGTGCAGAACAACAGGTCTGAGCTATAGATACACAGTGAACACACTGGAAGATAAAGGGTGGGATTTTTATTAACCTTCAAAGTAGAGAAGAATATGACAAGAAACATCTCCCTGAAACAAATACTGCCTCAAATATCTACTCCAGCAGCCTGTAAAAGGAAAAAAGAATTCAGCAGAAGAGAGGAAAGGATAAATGTGATGCAGCAACCTTATTGAGTCTGGGTACCAGTGCAGACACATATCCTGAGGCTCACCTGGCAAAGGTGAATTTCAGGGCTCCACTGCTTAAGTAACTGGCCAAAGTTTCATTTCTAATCATTTTGACTTACTGTTTTTCCTGCCAGAGCACAACCACTGCAGAGGATGTTCTGGTCCAGACAAAAATTACTTTTGACATTGGTCAGATTATGACCAGCTGAATGTGCTTATTTCACTGGTTAATGCAATTTGGAGCAATCTCCCATCATCCTAAACAAACATTCATAGTCTTACCAAAAAATTACACTCCAATCAGGAAAAAAACCTGCTCCTAAGTAGCTAGCATGATTTCTGCCTGAAATTGCCTGTCACTAGCAATTCCAGCAACAGATGTCATTACATGCTCACTTTGAGCCTGAAAAGAGACTGAACATCAGATGGAACCAGCCATAATAGAATGAGAAGCCAACAGATGGATGTTTTATGCTAACAAGTAGTTCTGTCATGTTGTTAACTTTGTTTGGTTTTACCTCATAATTTATCAGAAGGACTTTCTGGTGCTAAGGTCTAAACTGGATCTGTATGCATTTGGCTTGCTATAAAATAGCACAAGGCATCAGTTGCTCACGGCACTTTTGAGGCATAAATTCTGACCTACATTTTTAGCCAGTTTCTGTTGTCTCAGGAATTTCAAATGCAAATCATGTTTTTATTCATAGCTCTGTGCTTAACTTCCTAAAAATAGGGCATTAGGCTTTGGCAGCTTTTCATTCAATATTTGCAACTTTGTATTTCTGTCTGGGATAATTTGAATACAACCTTTACTAGCAAGATAACAATACTCTAACTTAATTTTCCACTCTGTGGAACAGGCCACAGATAACATGTTCACACAAAAACATTATCTAGATCAGCCTTGAGAGCACAAATTTTATGTTTTTCAGTAGTTTGCCTCCATGGTAAAACAAGCTACATTCTGTCCTGCTGGGACTGCACAGCTTGCAGTATCAAAGGTAACTATTTACCCTGAGACCAGATGTGCATGAAATGAGTTGAGGAAATGCCCAGCCTGTATTATCTTCATATGTCTGGCTTTTAAGATGCCTCCAAGATGAACAGTGATCCCACACTAAAGAAACAGGGAGGGTGGATGGCAGTCACTATGCAAACAGACTCTTTGAAACCATTACTGCTGCTGAAGATGGAGAGTTGAGCTGTTCAGTGACCTGCCTATCTGCAGCATAATTAAAAATGCAACAACTAATCACCCTGACATCTTTTTTGAATCTATATTAATCCTTTCTACCTCATTTTTTAAATCTTGCTCCTTTGTTACACCTTCCTCTGATACCAGCAGAAGCATTAGGAATTAAATCCAAATCCTGCAGACTTGCACATGTGCTTGAAATGTCTGGGTTTTTTCTGAGACAAAGTTAGGCACATGCAGGAGTCTTTGTAGCTTTGAAGATCTTGGTTTGAATGCCTTGTGGATAAAAAAAGCCCAACACTTAGGTGCTGCATGACAGTACATGCTAAAGTGTTGGAAAATAATGGAAATAAATCAGTAACTAAGGCCAACAGGGAGTCTCAAACACAAGCAATATTTATCTGCTAAAACCCACAAAACTATCAGCCTTTTGTCCCTTAAAGTGCCTTTTGCAGCAGGGCATCTGCAGTCCCATCATGCAGGCTGGCCCCAAGGCTGTGGCAGGCTGGACCATAGCAATACTGGCATAAAAAAGAGGAATATGGTAAATAGTCTGTGAAGGCTGAAACAGTTGGGAATGAGCTGGAGGCAGCAGCAGGCAACTGGCAGCCAGTGATCCTGCCAGAAAACCAGTGTTCCAAGGGGATGTATAGTGGCTGTAGGGGGAAGCAGGCAGCTGTAATACACACAGCATCAGGGTGAGCAGTCAGCTGTAGCAAGGTGTTTCAGCAGACAGCCCATGAGATGAGAGGTGGAAAAAGTTACTTAGAGTACTGAAATACTTTCCCAGTGCACCACTGTCTGTATTCACAAGGTCAGCATTTCCAGTCCCACACAGGCCAATAGATCAGGTGTGGCACGGGATCCTCTCTGGTATGACATCCAAACTCTTGCATTCAAGACAAGAGCATAGATTTGGATCATAATTTTTAACAGAGCAAACCAGAGTCTTTTGATAGATTTTCCCTAGTACCTGCTGATGAAGCTTGAAATGAATTAAATATTTATTAGGAGAGAAAAAGAGAAAGAGCAAGGATATTTCTTTCACCTTGTGGTATACGAGATGCAACCTGCTTAGCTTTTGAAAATCATTTCCTCTGGCTAGTTTAGGTGCCCCCCACTAACTGATTTCTGGTTTAAGTTCCTACACTTCCTCAAAATTAGTTCAAAGGAGACAATATGTTCAAAGGGGCTATGATTTACAAATTAGAACTTGCACCACTGATTACCCCAATATTTAAATCAGTCTCACGTAATTTTATCTGCCTTTCATTTTTAAAGGCACAGCCAGGTTATATCAAAGTCATAGGTAGTTATGTAAGCAAAAGACTTGGCTCTCATCACCTGCTTTGCAGTAAATACACCAATTATATTTACATATTTCTTCAGCATTACACTCTCAGTGGTGTGGAAATACTGAACTGATCCCATGACACATGCAACCCTTCTATACAGCTGTTCCTCACCCTTGCCCACATGTAAGGACTTTTACTCCAGTGCTGTATGGTCTGGATAAAGAACATCAATCTGTACATCAAAATATATCTACAAAGTTTTCCTCCCTGAATCCTTTCTACACTGCAGAAATTTCACTTAAGAGAATTCAAAAACAACCTTGACAGTTGCTTTGCACAAGGGCTGGGATGAGGTAGACCTACAGGGGCAAAAAAAAAAGAATCCTTTCAAGCTGGGTCTCTTTAGCTTGGAGAAGAGGAGACTAAGGGGTGACCTCATTTATGCTTTTAAATATGAGAAGGGTGTGTGTCAGGAGGATGGGGTCAGGCTCTTCTCAGTGAAGCCCAGTGACAGGACAAGGGGCAATGGCTCTAAGCTGAAGCATAGGAGGTCCTGTGTGAAAATGAGACAAATTTTTTTTCCCAGTGCGGGTGTCAGAGCACTGGCACAGACTGCCCAGAGAGGCTGGGGAGTCAACTTCTCTGACAGATTCAAAACCCATCTGGACACTCTTCTGTGTGACCTGGTCTAGGGAATCCTGCTGTGGCAGGGGGGTTGGACTAGATGATCTTTCAAGGTCCCTTCCAGCTCCTAACATTCTGTGATGTGATTCTGTGATTTGACTTGGGGAGATGTAGGACTCTAGGGACAGCATATAGCTGGGCTTTCCATACAGCAAGGAAACTAACTATGCCCTTTCAGCTCTTCTCCACGAAATCCCCATGTTGCTAGAAAACACATGGAAATAACTGCCAACAACTCCATGTGGAGATAGCTGCTAACAACTCTTTTCTTTGGCCTTGTCTTCTTAATTATGCTGGCTTAATAACTCAAAATTATAGTGGTTTTTCATCAATAGATTTCTTGATAGTCTAGCACAGAAAGGAAAAAAGCCATTAGAAACTCCATTAATATTCTAACATGTAATTACAAGATTATAATTGACTAACGTGGTAACCCTGCAAGTGCTACAGCTGCTGAAGAAACCATAACAAAGATGAGTGGCTTTCTCACCCACAAGAATGCATATGAGATATGTTATAATTTAACTGCAAAGCACTTCAGAAATTCATTATGATTTTAGAAAGTCACTGAAATACATACTATAGAAGCATTTTTCCTAACACAAGAATTTAAGTTTTCAACCATCTGTTATTAGAACTGCTCATGAACAACTTATCTCATGCCATGCCTGAACATTTTCTAATGCAGGCACTGAAATTCATATTTAGAGACTTAATGAAAAGCTTGACATTTAGATGTACTTGCCACCTGCAGCTCCTATTCAGATCCCTGTCATTTAAGGACCTGACTTCAGGTAGCTAAGACTGAAAACTGCAGCTTGAGGAACATTACAGATAAGCCACAGGGTTGCTGAGGAGTTCTCCTTACCAATCTCTGCTGGAGTTAAAAACCCTGCTGAACTACCAGGGAAAACACTGGGTCAAATGCTCAGCTGGTGCAAAGCACCTAAGCTGTACTGAAATCCAGGCCATGCACATTTTGTCTAAGCACAGATTGCATAATTAAGTCCTTTAAATGGTAATTTGCATCAGGAAAAAAAGAACTGTCCTTAATGGAGGAGAGAGTAATTACAACGAAAACAGGATACCTGGTTTCGACAGCTTGAAACTGTCTCCCTGCAAAGCAAAAGCCTTGTACTTTGTATCCACACTCCTAGCCCATCCTAACCTTCAATTAAAGAGTGTAATGATTAATAAACAGCCACTGCTCAGAACAGGCAGATGTTGTGTGAAAGGTGCACGAGCATATGTAGTATTTTTCCCTTTGGACTACTGTCTTACTGTTCAAAATGGTGAGCTCCAAATTGCATTCTTCCTGATACCTGCATATATCCAAAACTGTTCCAGTGAAGAGGCATATTCATCTTCCTGGGGGGTAAATTTGAGCCATAGTTCCAAAGCAGCCTGAGAAAATTGTTCATCTGAGTAGCCAGTGCAACTACAGCTGGTAATTACAGCTAGCAGTTCTATTTTCTGCCCATTAGTCTTTGCATTCTCATGAGAACATAGTTAACTTCTCTGTGTTTGTCTGACTGCAGAGCTGAGTCTTTGCATTGTCCTCACCCCTCAATACATTCATTTTTCCTTTGTAGCTGACTGTTCAATACTGCCTCTACCCTGGAACTGAAATTCACTTCTAGTATTTATTTCACAAAATTCCCTGGAAGCTTGTTCATTTTTCCAACAACCTCAAATCAGGTAGAAGATATTACTGTGGTTTAGACATTCCCAAAACCATGGATAATTTGGCCTAATATAACTTCATTAAGGTATTTTTCATCCTGGGCATTTTCTTGCTGGTAAACAGGTCAGGCTGGACCATAATAGTTACTTGCAATTAATTGCTTATGAACTCAGGGCATTTGACTAAAACTATGTACAAGCTATACAATTAAACAACTTTTAATCCCTAACAAATGCCTTGAGTTTGTATTGGGCAAAAGAAGTTGCGCCTCCTCCACCTGCATCACCCTCACTCCCACTATCCCTCCACTCCTCTGTATACAAACCAAACAAACCTCTCCTTAGCATGACTTGACCTCCCAGAACAACCAAAAGCAGGGGAACAAGAAGACACACAAATGTTAGGAGAGCAGCAGCAAGAGTTTTTTACTTTTGCAGAGTTGTGATGGCAGATCCTACTCCTGGGAAAAGACTAGGCACCAAACCAGCTGGGCATGCATTGCTCTTCAAGCTTTATGCAACAATCCCTGTGACAGGAACAGAGATTGCAAGAACCTGCCTAGCTCCTTCAGAGCTTGCACTGTTAAATTCACTTATGCCAGCTACAAGTCACAGCAAGTTTTAGTTTTTCCTAGGTACCTCAATGTGCTTGATGCTGCTCTTGGAAATTATCTGGTTTGCAGCAAATAATTTTCATGGCCTTGAATTTAACGAGGAGAGAGGGAGTGGCCCTGCTCATCTGTTATGTGTACAGACACCTATCCACTTAATTTAAGGTTTACTGTAGCTTGATGTTGCAGTGATGTTGGCATTATTTGGGTGTCTAGAGAAGCAGCCTCTGTAACTTGCATTTCATAGAATCCTAAAATCGATGTGGTTGGAAAAGACCTCTGAGTGTAGCAGAACACTCTGCCTAAGGAGGGGCTAACAGCTCAAACTTTGCCCCTCAGCAAATGTTACCAGTGATGGAGGAGGAAGGATTAAGCTGGTTTTGCCACTGAAGGATGCTAAAATCAGCCTCACCCCACAAATACCAGAAGTCATCATTATATGACAAAGTAATTAGCACTGATAACTTACCTAAAACTGTGGAGACAAGATTCTTGAGCTGGCACATCTAGGCCATTTGACAGTCAACCACTTTATACTATAAAAGCCTAGTCCCACTTCTCCACTATAGGAACTTCTGATACACCTCATCTAGGGTGTGCAGATACTTCTCTTGTGGAGAGGATGCTCCCCAAGGTTACCACTTGAGGTTGAGAGAAAGAGGATTCTCCAGTGGTCATTGCTATGGGTGAGTGACATCAATCTCTACTAAATTATTTTACTAGCTTTAATATTGTAGCTTGAGTACTCCTTCAAATGAATTGTGCACTGTATTAGTAAATGACAGCTATCTACTCTGTGTAGTAAAGAATTCTGATTCATGCCTTTCTTCTTTCTTATTAAGCTCTCTGAGAAGGAGTTAGAAAGCAAGGGGATCCTTTCTGATTCTCATAATTTGACAGGGGCATTCCTTTAATAAACTTCATCCAAAGCAACCATTTGGCCCATGAATCCAACAATTAACCTAACGCTACCATGCTCACCACTAAGTTGATACTGTGCCAACCATGTCCCCATGTACCACATCTACACAGTTTTTGAATGCTTCCAGGGACAACAGTTCCACCCACCACTTCCCTGGGCAGCCTGTTCCAATACTTGATAACCCTCTCAGTGAAGAAATTCTTTCTAGTATCAAATATGAAGCTCGCCTGGTGCAACTTGAAGTCATTTCCTCTTGCCCTATCACTTGTTATTTGAGAGAAGAGATCAACTCCCACCTCACCACATCCTCCCTTCAGGTAGTTGTAGAGAGGAAGAAGGTCTGCCCTGAGCCTCATTTTTTCCAGGCTGAGCAACCCCACTTATGCTCTAGACCCTTCACCAGCTTTGCTGCCCTTCTCTGGACACACTCCAGCAACAGAATGTCTTCCTTATAGTGAGGGACCCAAAAGTCAGCAGAGTGTTCGAGGTGTGGCCTCACCAGTGCTGAGTACTGAGTGACAATCCCTTCCCTAGTCCTGCTGGCCACACTATTTACAATGAGATCTTTTTTTCCCATGCTCTTGAGATTTTAGCCACATGCTTGCATTAGCACTGGTTAGTGCTACCAGTCCCTTTCTAGTTACAGAGGGGGGAAGGTGTGACTGGCTGCAGTATGATCTAACCATCCCCATATCTCCATGTGTAGTATTTATTTACATTGTTGGCAAAACCAATCATCACTGAACACAGAGGCATTCAGGAAACCTGAGGATTAAGCATTGCTTGGGAGCTTTAAAGAGAAAGGAGGGAGGAGAAAGGCTGTGTTATCAGAAAGAAGGAAGAGGTTCCCTCTGTTGCTCAATAGGTAAACCAGCTGAATATTTATACAAGCATTTTATGAGAAATGAGTTTGTGCTCATCTGTCGTAAGGCCACCAGGACTTTAAACACAACCAGGCACAAGACAATTGCAAGTGCTGAGTAAACAAAAAGTCCTAGCATTTCTTGCCTAAAGGCAGAAGAGTGATTTCAAAGGTGTTTACTAATATGATCCTTCATTCTCTTGTGTTTTCAGACCTCAGCAGTCACATTTCTCAGGTTTCATTGTTTCAGCCATGAACATCAAAAACCTTTACAAAACTGAAACCAAAGCCAAAAGCCTCAGCAGTAAAAACTGCAACAACAGGCTACCCTCAGCTGCTGTTTTAAGGGAATAGTTTGTAGAGAAATGACAAAGGGTGGAGTGGGGGGAAGAATCATGGTTAGCTCCAAACCTAAAGTGGTCACTCTAAAGCAACCAAACTGACTCAAGCATTGCTAAGACCTTTTTTTGGATTGTTCTCATGCAGATGGGAAAATTTCTGTAACACAATTTGAACACTCAGGCCTAAGACCCAACAGAATGAGTAACTGTGTTGGAAGTCAGAGCAGAGCTGGCATCTGGTGGATTTTACTACTTGCAGCTGCAACTGTGGAGAGCAGCCACAGTTACTGAGCAGCAGCAACAGCAATTTGCCCAAGGTGATCAGTTTAATTTTTTCACTTCCAAGGCAGCAACCCTAGAGAACACTGCTTATTTAAACCTGTCAGACAGCACCTCACCTGAAGTGCAAACATGGAGGTAAAAATCAGGAAGAGTTCTAGTGATTCCCATAGTATCTGAAGACATGTCCTGTGTACTGACTGAAGGTCTGAGCTTTCCAGATACACTGGGTTCCTAAATGCAAGCACAGGATGGTCCCTGTGAGTTCCCAAGTAGCCTCTGGTCACTACAGCTGATGACAAAAGGGCTTGCTACTGTTAAAACTTCTCATGTACTCAGCTTCTAGCCATGCTTATTTGCTAGGGCAAGGGAGCTCTATCTTGCTGGCCAACCACAGCAATTCATCCAGCCCCACAGCATGCTCCAGGCAGCTCTCTCTCATAGGCAAATTGTACAAGCAGTGCCAACCTCTTCCCAGTTCTTGCTAAAAATTGTTAGTTGGAAGCAGGCAACCACCCCTGTCAGACTAGTTCACCTCATCCACAGGTCCCCAGCTCTCAAGGGGAAACACCAGTCCAGCACAGCCACTGCTGCCTCTGCTAATCCCAGAGCAGGAAAGAAGTCTGGCAGGGTTTGTTGAATCAGCCTGTGTCTTGCCTCCATGGTGAAGCGTATGCTCAGCAGTCTTGCTTTACTGGCTGCTAGTCAGGACTCTGTGTTTATGGAGTTAGGGGTAAGATCACTATCAGCAACTTACACTGGTATTCATGGTGGGTGTGTCAGCCCCTGCCTGCTGAACACCTTTCTAGCAGTGTTACACAAGCAAGTTTAGCAACTGATACAGAAGCAGATTTCTACTTTACAGGAGGTAGAATCATTCCTGACATTTATCAGAGAAGATAATTTTAGGAAATCTCATCCTGACTTCAGTGTCATGCTGGGTGACAAAATGAGTATTTAAACTATATAATACTTTTCCCTAGAAAATAAATCAACCTTTTTTCTAAGAAAGATAGAGAAGGTAAAAATCCATCCATGAAGTGAAGGAACATGCACAGTGCTAGTTTCAGAGCAGTCAGCCCGAGCAAGAGCTACAGCAAGTTAATAGTTTTGTGGGAGCAAGGAGAAATCAAAATGGAGAGCACCAGGAACTGGATACATTTGAGCAGGAATAGGGATTAACAGGTTTTCTGTGTTTGTGAGCTTAACTACTCTTACACTGCTTATTAGCAATGCATTTCAGAGCTTGGATTGGGACAGCTACAGCTGAGCTGCAAACCCTGTTATGTGAGCAGCACTTCCAAAAGCAAGGCTACCTAGCACAATGCTGGCTAGAATGCAAGTCCTGGCTGCTGACAAACTGATTCAAATCATGCTTATTAGAGTGGTGCCAATAAAAGCCATGAACCTACTTGCATTGAGCCACCCATTTTTCTCCCCTCTACCTTCACAGTCCAAGAGGAAAAGCAGAAACCTCTTCACATAACTTTAAGCAAGTGAAGAAAAGATTTATTCTCTGATACAGTAACAATGCACTACAGGATCAAAATGAAGCCTTGGCATTTCTCCTGCTCTTAGTCATTTGTCAAGGTTGCTACAAAACAACAGTTGCACACATCTGAAAAGTCTGGCAAACAGATGCAGGGGTGAGGCCAGTATACCCCTGCTGCTGATAGCCTGCCAGGAGCCTGTGTCCTTGCTGTGGTGGCACAGAAGTCTGCCTTTGCATCTGCAGCTGGACCTGAATCAGATAAGAGAAGCAAAGTGCATCTGTTCTGATCAATGGTCCCAACTCACATGAGCTTATCAGAAACCTCGTGCAGTGCCTTGAGCAGTAACCCCAGGATGGGCTTGGCAGTGGGAGGCTGGGCCAGGGAACCATGCCAGCAGGTTCCCATGGCACTACCCAGCCATGGCCCACAGCCACATCAAGCTGGTGTGAGACATCTGTACAAGGAAGTAAAAAGCCAGATAGAGGACTGGGGTTTGGTTTGTTTTTTCCCCTTCAAAAATCTGTAGTGGACTTGAGTGTCACCTCCCCTACTTCTGAGCACAGCCACATCTGTACTTACGCTCACAGGCAAAAAGTCTTTGCAAGCAGAAGGACAGATCACCCAAAGACATCACCACAGCTAGCATGGCCAGGGGCTAGTGGCTCAGCAACTGGCTTGTTTTGCTGCTTAGGCAATAATTAAACTCCATGTGACAAAACTGAAAGTCAGCACCATCAGAAATAATGGCATACCTGCATGCATCATTAGCACTGCTTCCTGAAGTTAATCTGAAGTACAAGTTCATATTCTCATTGTACATTTTAAATTTTATTGAAGCATTGCTTTATAACCCTACTTCCCTCTTTTTAGAGGGTGACTGGAAAAAGCTTAATTTAACAGGCAAATGCCAAGAAATAATGGGTTTATTAGCATATGGTCTCTGACAACACAGTGCTCAATATTTCTTCCAAGAACTGAAAACTCCATAAATGTTTTTTTGGTGGGGGTTTTTTTGTGTTTTGGTTTTGGTTTTGTTTTTAACTTCTTCCTTTTTTTGTTTGTTGGTTTGGGGTTTTTTTTTTGTTTTGGCACTCTACTTTGTCAGCTCAGTTCTGAAATCCAAGTTCTGTTTTTCAACTAAATGGTTACACTTTCTAACCATATGAGGAAGGGGTTTAGTAGGGTTAACTAGAGGTTAGGTTTATAGGGGTTTGTAGTGGAAGTGGTGGTGCAAACCAGTGTCCTTGGCCCTGTGCATCTCCACACAGTTTGCTACATCTGTTGACATTCTGGAGGTAGACATTCTCTGTACTCTCTCGTGTAGTGCTGTCCCACCTTGAAACTGCTTTACTCATACAGAGGAGCGGATAGTGTGGTTCAGGTATGAGTGCTGGTGTTAATTCAGTCACCCCATAGCTAATTCAAAAAAGCAAATATTCAGTTCTTGAAAAAGAACTCAGACTCTATTGATCAATAAACTTAGACCTGCTTGGATAAGGAGGGAAGAGAAGTATAAACTGCTCTACAGTCACCTAAATCTGACTTCCTGGAGTCCTTGAGGAAGATCAAGTTTGAGCCCAATCGTATTTAGTTCCTGAGATGTAAAAACATTTTATTCACAGCCATGTCAGTAACTGGTATGCATATCACAATACCTCTATGAGCTGGTCTGGTTCACTTCCTTCTTCCACAGTAATTAGTTTAGCCCTTCCATTTCGTTCATTGTCCCGAATGCCAACAGCAACTTGAGTAGCCTTCAGCCGCTCGTATTTATTGCATGCTGAGCCACACCACTGGTAGATTTCCTAAAGTCATGAAAAGCACACACACATTAGCAACAAGATTCAAAATGATGGAATTAATATTTCACTAATCATTATCTTACTGGATCTAACCCACCAGAACATCAGTAAAGCTACACCTTTCAGAAGAGTTTTGCTAAGTCACCTCGATATTTGTAATACATAAGACATTTACATCATGTAATTCAGCATCAACATATCAAAAGATCACTTCACCCCATAATCACAGTATGTTAGAAGTTGGAAGGGACCTTGAAAGATCATCTAGTCCAACCCCCCTGCCACAGCAGGATTCTCTAAGATTAGGTCATAATAGTAGTTTTGGTTTGACTGAGTTTTATCCCAACTATAGATGTATCTTCAAGCTACCTAAAGAATCTGAAACTCCTAAATTTACTACTACAAATTGGTTTTATTTTCTATCTGGCAGTTCCTCTTCTATGCTACTTCAGCACTGCTGGGTCTCATCTGTGTCAGGAAACAAAGTAATTTCAAAATCTCTAGGAAAATCCTGATTGTATGCACTACTCAAAAGTAAATTTAGATCTTTGAATACAGTTTTTGTTTTGGTGACTTTTTGCTGTGGAATGGTATTTCCTCCACACACTGCTGCATCAAGCCACAACAAATGGGTGACCTAAGTTTCTTCAATAAAATTCCTCACTGGAAGACTTTTCCTTAGTGTACAGTTGATCCAATGCCCACAAAATTTAATTACTCTCAGATTAATACAAGCCTTTAACAACTGTTATCTTAGAATCATAAAATCACCAGAGTTGGAAGGGACCTCAAAGATCATCTAGTTCCATAAACATCTTTACAAATTACTTCTAAAGATTTGAAGATGTAAAAGATGCCTCCACTCAGGAAAAGCAGCAGTTAGGAGTAAGCTACTGCCACATGGTCAATCCACCCCACCACGCTTGCCACCTTGACAAGGAGCTCCTCAGACACCATAGCAGTGGCTCTTCATGTTGATGCATGTTGATGTAGCAGTAGCCCACTCTTAGATACCATCTTATGGGCCTTCAAGGCCTTCCTCTCAACTGGCAAAATAGGTAGTAAACAGGTATGCCCTGCACACAACAGGGAAAGCACAATCCAAACAGAATGCAACATGTTTCCAAGGCACCTCTCAGAAAGGAGCACCACCAGAACCCAAGACAGATCACCTAACCCAGTCCCAGATCACAGACCAAGCCCCCCCCATTTTGGCAAGGCTCATTATTCATCCTGAATGCAAAGCATTTCAGAATAAGGAATTTAGAGGAGGCAGAAGATAAGCTGCAAAAGGCTGAGCTGGAAGGAGTAGTCAAAGGAAATTAATCAGCTTGGCTAGTTGCTTTTTTCCCCCTTCTCTCTTCTTCTGGAAGAAAAGAATTTGAGTCTTCTTCACATGACTAACAAATAGTTCAAATGGTACAGAAAAAGGCACACAGTCATTTTCAGCTTTAAGAAAGGCTGAACTGGTTTGTGTTCATCTACAATGCAAAGCCCTCACTGAATACATTACTGGGGCCTCAGTTATGTAGACACAACATCATAAAACTTAGGTTCAAAACCAGCTTTTTAAGCTATTTCTGCTGACCACTATATTTAATAGTACTTGAAATGGTGGTTTGAGACAAGTGAGAGATGAAGGGCAGCTTCTCAGTACTAGCAGATGCAAGCCTTTAGAAGACAGCTAGCATGAATGCTGTTTGCATGTGAACCAGTGCTAGTAACTTCTGATAGTCACTTTTCACAAGCTTGAACACAAAAAAACCCCCCAAACTCTGTGATCTCACAGCCAAGTTCCTTTCCCTTTGGAAGCATCCTTCAAACACAAAGTTTTAAGCTTACATCAGAATTACAGAGATTCCCAGAGCTGGATCCCTTTTAGCCTGCAGATGTTACACAATGAAAGCAGTGAGATTTTCAGCTTGCCTTTACCAACCTGACTGCAGGCTTAAGATAAGAAAAAAAAGTCTGCTTCTAAGTTCTGGTTTAAATACTGTCAGCTTCCTAAGTATCCAGAATCTGGAGATACACTTGGTTTCTGGTCTGAAGTTTATCTTGAATGTGACTTTTGACATTTCCACAGGACAAGAAAATATGCATACTAAGGGAAACAGGTTTTTTTTAAAGAATTAACAAAAGACTGCCTGGACTGCATAGAAAGTCAAAGGCTTAAATTTGAGCAGATTTTTAAATACAGTTATTATAGCCATGTGCTGCTTCAGCCATCTTCTCCCAGATTTTGGGAGACTGCCCAAATCAGACTCCTTTAGTTAGAGAATTTTAGCACCCAAACTTACTCATCTTCATCTTGGCCTGCCTCCTAATAATTGAGATTATTGGAAATTATGTGAGAAAACAGGAGTCACTAGAGATAGAGCAGCAATAAATAGAAGTCCCTTGATTCCCACAGTAAGAAGGAGTAAGACAAACAATAAGGAAGCAACTGCTTCCAAGCAATAGGGAAGATGAAGACATGTACAGAGAATTAGCTGAAGAGGTTAGGCAGCTATTGCCTTATCTCAGTGTATGCTGCAATTCATGGAGATTACTTGTTCAGAAAGGTTAAAAGTTCAGTTACATTGCATATTAGCTTTCTCTTAGCCTTTTGGTAACTGGCCATGCAACCTCAGACAAGTATTCTCATCTACAGAATGATCAGTGTTTACTGTACTGACCACAAAGCATATAGTGAGACTTAAATTGTCACTGGACATTATAAACACCTTTATTCTCAGACAATACATTCAAATTTTCTTTTCTTAGCATCTCCTAAAGGTCCCACTGCACCCCAGCTATCACAACATCATAGCATATCCTCCTAGTTTGCATTCAGTCAGCAAGTGACTAAACTGAGCTCTCCTGCAGTCTGCTGCCTCTAGGCTTAAAATCAGCCTAAGGAAGAAGAAAAACCTTTAAAAAAAATCTACATTCATGGGGTTTGGAATTTTTTATTTGCAGACTCCACAATTACATGGAAATGTTTCTGCAGTTTAATAATGCAGACTCCAAAAGGAAAATAATGTGGCCACAATACACTTGTCTAACCTAAATCTCTTTTCAGCACAAGAGAATAAAGACTATTCTTTGTTAAACTCCTGAAAGTTAAACTTCACATAGTGTTATCATTTAACAGAAGGAAGCGAGCAGCCACATGAAAGTCATGAAAGTGCCCCAAAGTATAATATTTCACTGTATTTACTATAAGCAGTAAACATCTCTTAAGCATTCAATGCTACAATCTTTCAGGAGCTTAGGTGTAGTTAATTTTCTCTTCTGAAGTAGTATCTTAATTTTAAATGTATTTAATTTTGAGCCCTCATAGAAGAAGTTCAGCTGGATATCTAGAAGTTTGTCTTCCTGATGTGACTTCCCCATTTCAACCTCTAGGAAAGATTGGGTTTAACAATTTAAAGCCAGAAACAAGATTTTTAAAAGTTAAAGCCATTTCTTGAGAAGGCTAATATTTAGATCTGGATTTACCTAGCTAGTTGTCTTACCATGTCCAACAGACCACAAAGCTTTTGGCTTCTATTTTATTATTCATATATTTATTTTTAGACAGACAAATAATTATAGTGCTCAGCTAGGGCCATAATATGGTATTTAGCTTCAGCTCACTCAGAGCTTTCACAATTTTAGCTGTGCTGCACCTCCACTATTTTTAGGCTTGTTTTGCTAACTTTATTTTGAATTGGCAGGCTGACAAAAAAAACTGTTTCCATTGACATGAAAACAGACTTCAAGTGTTCACTCCTCAAATAAAAAAAGGAACTTTTATTCATCAGTAATTCCTGTGCCAAGCCCAGTTCATGTTCAGAAGTTTGTACTAGCATTATATATGTATTTTTTTAATCTAACAGAGTTTGAGAGATGCTGTAGAAGAATTCTGCTGGTTGTTATAAAGGGTTGTTATAATGTAATTGTCATGTCACAGTGGGACAATTAGCAACTGAGGGTGAGAAAATATTAAAGATAATTACAATGAGTATCCTAGAACTCCTGAAGGAGGTCAGGAGGGCAAACCAGGTCTGTGCCACACAAGCTGCAGCCATAGCAAGGTCTCTCCCCACCTGCATGTTTTGGGGATATGGTGTGGTCTTCAAGTTACAGAATAGTAGGATTTACTGCTTTTATCCCTGATAGCTTCTGACCTGCAGAGTGACCTTGAGCAAGTCACATGAGATTTCTACAGCACATTAAAAATGACCCAACCTTTAGCTTCTGTATAGAAGTGTGCAGCAGGGTGATTATGCATGGCTTGTGTAACTGAGTAAGATCACTTTGGCACTTTTCCCTGTATGGAGGGGGATTGTGAAAGTACACCTCCTGCCTTCCTGCTCCAGCCCCAAATGGCATGTAGAGCAAGAGAAGGAAAAGCAAACAAAAATGTGCTTATTTCAGAAGTGACAAAACCAAATTTTCCCTTCTAACACATAGCCATCTCTGTATTCAATTGGCAGCCTGCTCAGTTTGGAGGCAAATGAAAATATACTCTGCAACCTGGTGTTCCTTCTGTCACTCAGCCAGGCCAATAAAAGCAAAAGCCAAATCTAAATCTGTGAAGAACTCAGTTTTGTTCTATTTACCAACATGTCCTGAACATACAAGTGTTTTAAACCTATATCTTTGTTGAAATACCTAGTAATTTCCAGGCTCACACTGTAATTGCCAGCTTGCATTGAAGAGATTAAAAAGCTAAACAAAGTAGGTTTCAAAACTCTAATTTGAAGCCAATTTGTTGCAAAACTTCAATTTTGGTAGAAAAATCTCTGAAACATTTCACTGTTAAGTCTCACTAGTCTTTAAATAAAAATTTAAGCTTTCATGAAGGAAAGACTAAGTCAAGCATCACAAGCTGGTATACTTCCATTCTTTGATGGTAGGCCCTGATGCACCCTAAACCTGTCCACCTTTGCCTACATCTACACCAAAAAATGCTCTTAGAATGTAATGGCACCTCAAAAAAATAATTAACTCTTAGGTGAGAGTCAGCTAGATCTCTAGTGTGGATCCTGTCATGTCAACATGACACAACTTATGTTGACCTAATGTACGTCAGTCAGGATGTTGTTTTCTGTTACTCTAAACTACAGCATTAGATACAGAGGATACAGAGGCATGGCTATGAAGCAGAAGACCTCAACACACACAAAAAAAAAAGGCCTTCATCTAAGTGTCCTTCCTCATGTGAAACACTACTGTGTTCTCTTTAACCCCATGAACTCATACAGAAGGGCTAAAAGCAAGACAGGAAGGTTTATAAAGATATTGCTGCCTTAATTCCTCCCTTCTCTTAGGCTTAGCTGCTTTTGTTCATTAGATAGAAGCAGATCAGAGCATGGGCAAGTAACTACCTTACAGAAAGCCACCATAGTGGTTTCACAGTGGGTAGGTAGGGAAGGATTGTATAGAAAGGTGGAGAGGAGCTGAGATGCCCAAAGGAGCCTGCATTCCTAATGCTCACATGTCACTGAGCCTAAAATCCTACTTCTTGAACAAAAAAAACCCAGCAAAGCCAGAGGCAGATTGAACATGCACAAATATTGACAAAGCTACACATATGCTACTACCAAAAGAATTGGCACACACTCAGCTAAGACTCCATTCTTTTACTGGTCATTAATAAACAGCTATTCTGATAAGGCAACAGTTCATTTTAGCTGAAACTGTTCTTTGTTAAAGACTAGTCTCTTAAATTAAAGGTAACAGATTTAAAGAAAGAAATAGAAGAACTGCAAACAGAAATACTTCCAGTACTTCAGTTCTCAGTAAAAAGTATTTGTAAAATAAATGGACATTAACTTGGTGGTAGTAATTCAAACACTAAGTTTTTGGAAATAAAATGGAGAGCCCTTAAGCAAGAGCATGGAGCTTTTTTTTTTTAGGTAACAAAAATGAGTGCTAAATCAAGAAAAAGTTCAAGTGATGGGGAACATAACAATAAAACTCAACAAAAATGACCAGGATACAACACTGTCAGTTTACTGACATTCAGTTCTTTAGGAACTTATATATATTAAGAATGATTGTATTGAACCATGTTAATATAGGCTTCTAGAGATATATTTCTTCTTAAATTATTCAATGTTTTTTTCCTGTCTTGACTACTTGGTTCTTGATACAGGGAGGGGAAAAAATTTCCCATTCATCAAATCTGCCTTTTACATTTGTTAAAGCTGTAACACAGTGAACCATTGAAAGTTGTGGAGTTTTGACAATCCAAAACAAACTCTGAATTCAACAGCGTTCTCCCTGCATGAGGCCACTATCCCTGGCCCTGGTATAATTACAATAGTGGTTTTGTAACCAGTCTTGGAGTCTTCCACTTGATTTAACAGAAAAATTGTCAGAATAAAAATAAGTCACATGTACCACAGTCATACACTTACTACATTCATTTTTCCTCACATCTGTTTTGCTAGTACATTCTAGGAATAGCTGTTGCTATACCACAATGCATTAAAGGGTGAGTAGCAGGAGGATATTCATTCTAAACAACAGCAGCTCAAGCAGTACAAATGGATTTCCTATAGCATCAAAAAGCTTAACTGAATCCTTGTGCATACATGTATCTCCTGTCAACCTGAAGCTTTTCTGATTGTCTGTTTTAGCCACTTTTCTCCATACAAGTAGGGGCAAGGGGAAGCTTTCCAGTTCATTGAGTATGAAGGCAAACTACATCCCCCCCCTTTCAATGAGAGGATTCAGGGTAAGACAATTTTTTTTCTCATCTGAAGGCTCCAGAATAGAGTTTACTGGAGCTGTAAAAATAATTTGTTCACAGATTTACAGGAAAATTAGATGCTTCCTTACTAGGATACACTGTACATAGATATAACCACACTTAAGTTGTTAACAAGTCCATGAAGTTAATAAAGAACAAAAGCAGTTGTAGTTTAGCATCTTTCTGCTACAGCATAAGCAACAGTTTAACTCTTAGCTAAGGGATACTGGGAAAAGGTTCACAGTAGGAGAAACATGAATGAAAAACATGGAAAAAGTTAAGTTTTTAGTGCCAGGGAAGGCAACTAGAAAGAGAAACTTACAGTGATGAATTCCAACAGACAATGATCTGCCCTTCCAGTCCTGTTTATACCTAAACAATCATTGTATTAAAGTGAGTAATATACTGATTGTGAACTGGTTTCTCTAAAGGATAAACACCTAGAAGAGACACTGCAGGCAAGAAGGCAGGGATATTACAGAGGAAAGCAATATGACAACTGTGCCTGAGGTTGCAACATGATGCTAAATCACATCTCATAGTCATAATCATAAAGCAAGTATCTATCCCTAGTTTTTTACTGTTAAAAACCAGAAGTCTATTTTCTTCTTGGAAGCATAATTTAATTTGTAGCAAATGAACAGTTTTTATGAAAAGCAGCTGTAATAAAAAAGAGCCTTTTTGCCCAATATTTCTTTCTAGTGTCTTTGTGCAAGACAGCAATCTTTTTCCTTTTGACATACCTATTATGTCAGGAGTTCAAGTAGCAGCATACTGACAGACACATGATCACAACAGCTTTATTCAGTCTCATTCTTTAGAGTTCTAACATCATAATTTGCACTTATGATTCATGGAGCCCTTGAAAAGTACATACATTGATGGCTGGGTGGCTTGTAAGCACATCACAGGATCTTAACATTTCAAATCAGCAACCTCTTGGCTGTTTATAAATCAGTTTATAAGCACCACTATAAGAATAGGAAGAATGGACAATGAGTGCAGTTTACCTTCAGTCTTCATTTATAAGATATAGTTATCACCTCACCATCTGCATTCTTCTTTTGGGTATCACAGAATTATGAAGGTTGGAAGAAACCTTTAAGATCATCAAGTCCAACCACCAACCTATCATCCCCAGGCCACTAAACTATGTCCCCAAGTACTACATCTATATGCATTTTGAATACCTCCAGGTATGGTGACTCCACCACCTCCCTGGACAGCTTTTTTCAATGTCTAACAACTCTTACAGTGAAGCAATTTTTCCTGGTATCCAAAGTAGTAGAAGGGTAACATTTTGTTAGCAGAACTTTGATTTTACTGACAAAACTTTCCAGTCCCAATCAGGCTCAAGCTCAGAACTGTTTGTATTTATGACACATCCTCCCCTCTCCTTATTTACAATTGTCTCCTAATTTCTTCCAGGAGGCTGAGTAGTATGCAGCTCTCTGCAGTCACTTGGCTGACAGCACTGCTGCTGCTTCCCATCAAGAGGGAAGTCAGACAGAGAGAATCAAGCCTTACATTTTACAAAGCTCTTATTTGAACATTCTCTGTATTTTCTATTTTGCTATTCTCAATAGCATTCTCTGTTTTTTCTGGTCACTAAGGATACAACTTCCAACAGCCTTCATACAGCAGAGCTTCCCAAACATGAGTTGAGAAGCTTTCAACAAAATCAGCTCATCACTTCATGTTGGTTTGTTCTATTCTTGTTCCCCTTAATTCTGTTCCATATTTGATAACTACCTAAATTATGAACACATCAACATTCATATTTTGTACATCCCCAGTGTATGCTAATGTACATAGAGTGAACATACTGGTAAGTTTTCTTCCTACTTTAAACCAATCACTTAGAAAATTTACAAGAGATTAAAATCTTCAGCATATCTTATCAGACATATACATATGTAAGCTAGATATGCATCTGGAGAATACAAAAATAGCCTGGGAAACAGTATGTTATTCACTGAATGGTACAATGATTAACTTTTTTCCTTCCTTTCCATGGTCATTTTCCATGCCTTCTCATGCTCCTTGCTGTTTTGAGAATGTCTTAGAGGAAGAAACAGTGATGTGGCTAAGGGGAGGTGGCTGGAAGATGGGGTGATGCAGGGAAAGCTGCAACTGGAGGTAAAGGTGACAGCATAGAACAAGGCTGGAGAGTTTATGACCCTCAAAAACTGCCAAAGCAATTCTGATGCCTCTCAGGTGGGACACAAGGAAGAGCTCAGCACCCTCCAGTCAAAAATATGGTATGGGAAGTATGGCAGAAGACAATGCCTTCTGGGCTGGAGGGCTTGAACACAGTTATGCCAGGACATGACACAATAAGCAGCACATGGCATGTACAAAGCCTTCTCAGCAACTGCTCTGCCCCGTCCCAAAGGCTCCCTTACAGGTTCAGCATAGAGATAGCATGGAAATCCCTTGTAGAAACAAATAACAGGATCTGGTACCCAGACACCCTCCTGGATCACTCACTGCACTGGAACAGTGTGGTGATCACAGTGCTCATGTCACTGTCTTACAGAAGACAGAGTTAAAAGGTCTTTACGCATTACCCTCAGCTTATGACTCCCCTCATAGCAAAGACTGCTTTCTGCCTCCTGCAGCTATTTTCTGCTCCAGTCTATAGAGTTCAAAAGAGGCAAGATAAGACCTGAGCAGGATATGTGAAGTGCTGTAAATGTAGTTTAGTAACCTATCTAGATGTTAGGTAACCACCAGAACCTGATCTGTAAGTATATGAAGCTAGTTGGAAATGCACAAAAATGCTTTCTACTTAATGCATTTTCACCAGGAGGGAAACCTTGGTGACCAATAATGATTTAATTCCTGATAATTTTTACCTTTCTTCATTTTCCCATACCTGCTCAAGTCACAGGTTTAAAACACTGCAGTAATTAAGCTTAATGGGAAAACTGAAATGACTTTTCATTAGGTAAGTGGCTTTATAAAATGTAACAGGCAATGGACAGCATTAGCAGTTTTGCAGTGCCATGGAGAACACCATTCTGGTTAGTTAAGAGACTGAGGAAAGCAAGTCTTGGAAATACATCTTATTTCACATGCTACAATAATTTGATATTAAAAGCACTAAGTTCATTTATTATTTTATGCAATTACTGCCCATTATTCTCAGATTTTTAGTCAGCAGTGTCCTGCAGTAAGTCCCAAGACTCAAAAGTAACCCTATTTAAGATTCATTTTATTAAGTAAAAGGAATGGACTTGAGCCAAAATTTTTTTTTAAGAACACCTAAATTCAATTAAGGGTTCCTGTAAAGGCTCTCCCATTTACAGTGGACCTCTAGTCATGGAATATTTCAGCCTGAAATAGTTATTTTCTACCACCCCCATTTCTCTTGACTTACATTTCACTTGACTTACACATTTTCATCTTGAAGTACATCACACATTGTTCTTTCATCTGCCACAAAAGATGTCTGTTTTACATAACCTATGATGAAATAAATACAAATACCTGGAAGCTAGAACCCTTTTTTTCCTTAATACATTGAAGAAAACTCATCCCTCCTACACCACTGACATGGCAAGATCAAGAACTGTTCTTAGTCATGTGTTTTGACTGTCATTTCCCATAGCATGGTAAAGAAGAAATTTAGATGTCGTTCCCATTTAATCTTTCTTCCTACAGAGGCATTGCTGCTTGACCTCTATCTTGTTAAACAGGAAATCAGAAACCAGAGAGATTATATGCAAAAAAAAAAGAAAGGCTCACACTGTACATTCAGAATTAGAAATCAAGACTTTAAAGACATGTTACGTTTAAATTGCTTAGTGACAGTGCCCTCCTCCCAACAAATGTCATCAAAAAGGATGAACCCCAAGCTATATCCATTGTGTTTCATCAGTGTCATTGCCATGTCTGCAGTGTGACCTGAGTAATTACTTTAGGTGACCTAGGTAACTGTGACACATGGGTCAGGGAGTACACCCAGTTCCATAAAGTAGAATCACTCTACATGGCAGGTTAACTCCAAACCATTAAACAGAAGCCCTGTGACAGCAGTACTGCAAAAGCAGCATTTTCTATCAATATTCAGTTCTAACTTTCCCATCTCCCATGGGTTAACTCTGAAAGGGATGATCTGAGTCTTCTATACATCCTCAACACAAAGTGACATTGAGAGGTATCTGTTTGGATACTGATCACTTGGCCATTTAAGCTGATTAGACTGCAGAGCCACAGAAGGAATGGGATAATGTTAGGAAAAACACTGGTTGTTCTACCTGAAGACTACTAAGCACAATAAAACTTTAACAGACATAATACAGCTACTTGATACCAGTATCTTCAATTATTGCACCAGGGGATGCTTTTCAGAAGAAAGAGACAAATTTGTAACATGAGTTCAGAAAAGATCCTTTATCAGTAGGTCAGGGAACTCTTCTCTGAAATCTTGCTGAAGTAGCTGACCACTTCCTTGTGAAGCACTACAGTTAAGACCAACTGCAGATGCTGCCTTGCAGATAAACTGTTTTCTTTGATATGCTCCTAATTTTATATGTCAGCACATCAGGCATGGGAATAATTTCAAACTGATAATTAACACCTAGCTAGCATGGTCTACATTTCAGCAGCAACTTTTAGAATTCATTTTAAGATTTTTAGATACTAAGGTGATAGTACTGTCAGCCATCTGAAGCAAGCAAAGTTATCTTCTCTTACCTGTCCATACAATTCTGTGCTAAATCTCTACTTGTTTTCAGCAGAAAGCCTTCTGTGTGGGATTGCTTCTCAACTGATACCTTGGAATATTCAACTAGCTTTATAATACATTGTATGACAAGTTTATTATAATGACTTCTTTTGCAGCTATTTCATTAGTGTGAATTGTCATGATCAAACTTTATATAAGTAGCAATGCTTTTACAAGAAAGGTCCAGTGTCCTGCTCTGAACTCTAGCACTGATCCCATTCAATTGATAGATAATGTCAAAGACAGGACTTATTATGAACAGCTTAAGGTTCAAACTTGAGTAGTGAAAGATCCCAGTGCCTTGGGTGAGAAAGAATCATTACCTGAAGGATAATCTGTGCATACTTCAGAAAACATGTAGGGCAGTTTTAATCCCTCAAGTGTTGTGACACTAAACCCAGTTTTCTAAAGCAGATTCTGTCAGTTCGGGTAAAATTAATGATGAATTTTAGGGGATGATTCAGACCTTAGAAGGGATTGTGCATCTCATTTTTCAATGAGTTTTGCTCTAGGAAAGACTTACACTCCCGAGGTCAATAATGAAACAATCTCCTTTGTTGAAGCTGCTCCAAGCCAGGGGCACTTCTGTGGCTCTGACAACTCTCCGGCCCTTTATATGCAGAAGCCTCTGGGCACTCAGATCATTAGTAACCACATGGTTAAATCCAGAGGCAACACCACCTGCCTGAATAAAACAAAGCAAAACATCAAGCTTTATTTCAGCTTCATTTCTGCAAAATTACCTTCTTGCTACAGATGAGGAGCTAGCAGGGGAAAAAACAAAACAACACAGTGATAGGCTAGCCAAAATAATCTGCTTAATAGTGCTGACCACAGAGCAGAGACACAGGGAGCACTGCTGCTGCTGAACTCTCAGGTGTAAACCTTTATCTGAGAGAGCAGATATCACTCTGCTTCAAAGGGTTTTCAGATGAATGCGGAAAGGGAAAGCACAAGATTTACAGCACTTCTGCATCATCCAGAGGATGAAGTAATACTGAACCACACTGTTAGGACAAAAGTCAGTAGGCTTTCAAATAAGGACTGAGGAAAAGTAGAGGAATTTCCAGGCTCTGTGTAAGTTTTCCCAACTTCCTTTATTCTCATTTTCTGAATTTATTTTCTGAATTCACTTTCTGAAATTACTATTTGCAACTCAACCTAGCAAGGAGCACTAACTGGGGGAAGTGAGACCAAACTTTTGGTTTACAATCTATGAAGTGTAAGTTTAAGCATAACTTATGCCTGTAAACTGGTTTGGTTGTCTGCCTTTGAGGCAGTTTTCTCCACTCTTCCAGGAGACTCACATTCAGCTTCTGGAAGTGACACAAAAAGGCTGATACCACCTTTTTTTAATGTTTGCATGTATCAAAAGCAAACAGGCTGCTGCTTTCTGTACAAGTACTGAGACTCCTACAGTTTAAGATAGGTAGTTCAGATCAAAAACCATTAAGCATCAAGAAAGAATTTTTAAACTTTCCATTTACAAAGCAAAATACTTGTAGGACAATGGTACATATATTTTTAGAATACATTTTAACAAATAGCTCTTTACCTTGTATTTAATTCCTCCTTTGAAGTAGCTCACAAACTCAGTAGACTCATATCCTTGAATTTCTCTACTCTGCACAGGCTTTCCTCCTAAATAGTCATCCATTTGAACAGCAAAGATAGCTGCAGCTGTGCTTTCATCCTGGGTACATTCTTTCCCTGAAATAAGAAGAAATAGCATGTCTATAAAGCACTAATACAACTTTCAATTCTGTTGGACAAACTGTTGCTGTGACAACCAGGCAATGCCTTCAGCAGGCTGTACAGCCCATGGATATGTTGCAATAAAGCACTACATCATAACCTTGTTCCTCACCAAATGCATGAGCCCACAGACCATTTCTTAACTTCTTCTAGAACTGCCTTCACAAGCACAAAAAAAGGTGAAATATAGCCAAGTGTCTTCTCTCAGCCTCTCTGAACATGAGATTATTATGGTAAGTGTCTCCAGTAATGATTTTTGGACTTTAAGGTGAAGTGCAAAGACATAGGAAGAGCACATTAAAGGGCTGATTAGATGGCAAACCATATATTTATGCTAAGAACAACTCACCAAGCCATAAAGTTATAACAATAAATGCAGTCCTCTTGACACTATAATGCAAGCCAGGGCATTTTGTTTAGGTATCTTTTATTAAATTGCCTGGTTCAACTGGAAGAAAGAAAAGCACCTTTGGGGCTCAGGTATTTGCTTTATGAGGTCACACTTTGTTTTGTACCTTTTGGAGATTAGGCTTTTCCCAGGACTGTGGCAAAATGGCCTCCTTACCTAGTGTTGATGGCTTAATCATCCTGTAAAGTAGGCTGTATATTAAACCAAAACTTTTAACATGGACCCACACATCTTTTTATTAACATTTTCAGCAGTCTTGATTGTTTCAAGAGCACAAATAGGCTCAAATCTCAAAAACCAGGCTTCTCAAGAAGTTTTCCATGTAAATAAGAGGATAATGCTGGTGTACAAGTAACAGCTCTCAAAAGCAGCCTCTAACATTAACAGTTTTCTTGCTTCTAAACCTTACTGAGTGGAAAAAGAGCAGAGTCTCAGGCAGTCTGGCTAGAGCTACCTCTCTCAGGCTGTGGAAGAAGGGGAAGTGTGTAGTGAGTCACTGGTGTCACCAGAAGTCTGTCAGTAAGGTATTAGGAAATAATAAAGCATGGTAGAAGGAGGCCAGGGATGCCCAAGGGGATCACAGACCTAGGTCCTCTGCAAATGCCACAGGAAAACTCTCCTCTGGCCACCACCAACTGTGCTTCTCTCAGGGGCAGTGTCACCACTGCCACCCACCACTATGGCTTTTGTGGCAACACAGATGGAAGCCTCCAGAAAGCAGCAAGGATGAAATAGGGAAGGGAAACAAATAATGGAGGCATAGGGAAGAAAAAAGCATGAGGCTTACCCAAAAAAAGGTAAAAACATTACTGAAAGCAGGATGTAACAAGAATCTCTGAAAAAATGCCCCTCAGTCAGTGACAGAACAACTTGCTATGTGGCAACATGCTTTTGCAGACCTGATTGCCACCTTAAAATTGATGGTAAAGTTTGAGTATGTGTTTGGGGTTTTGTGGGGGTTTTCTGTGGGGTTTGGTTGTTGTTTTTTGTTTTTAAATAAGCTTATTCATGCTCATTAGGAATAGATCAATAGATCATTCAAATTTATTGCTTGCAATTACACAACAGAGTTCAGAGTCAAAGAAAACTGGGTTTGGAAGAGGACAAGAGATAAGCACTACTACCACTCTCAGTCTCACAGCTGCTATGCAGTAAAATACTTGGTGACATCCTGTTTAAAAAAAACCAAGTGAGGATGAATATAAGTGTAGGTTAGTCAAGCTTGTATGAAAAACAGATTTACCTTAGTCAGAGGCACAAGCAGCTATAAACAAGCCAGAGTATACAGGGAAAAACCCCACATTTTTTTACAAGATCTTAGTTCACATGGATAGGTCTTGTCACTTCACCTCTGGGGACAAGGGTTAAAAATAATGGTGTCTTTAATAAAAAAATCATGCATGGTGTTTAACTAAGTGTGGTATAGCCAGTCTCACTCCCTCAAGTAGCCCCACAATGGCATAATGCATGCTGTTTCCACTAGTGATAGTTTCAATTTGAGGCAGCTGCCTTAGGATTAGTAGTAGTTTAGCTACTGAGACATCCTTCAAGTGCCAGCACAGACAACTGAGCCAGGTTCTCTAAGCAAAGTTAAAAAATGGAGACAGCTACCAAGACACAGATCCACATTAATTGCCTTGCCATACCAACACCATTGCAGCACCAGAGTTAGCTTGCTCAGAAATTATCCAACTTGACTTCACCATACATGAGATACTTGGTAAAACAGTGGCTTTTGTATAGGAAGCATCAAGCTGATAGAAAAACTGTTTGGTCACTTTTACCTCTGGATGCCAGTCACAACACAAGACTGTCAGCACAACAAGGTCACAGACCATCCTCTCCATGGTCTAGACCTCATTCTACCCCATGGGTATGCCCAAGCAAAATATTAGGAGGATGTTTGCCACTAAAATATGAAAATTCAAAATTCTGCTTTTATTCTCAACCTGGAGTCTCTTGTTTAAGTCAGAACCTGTTAAGACTCAAAGCCACCATATGAGGCCCACACAATAACACATGCTATACATGACAGGCAGGAGTAGGACCATGTTACCAAATGACAAGGCCCTTGTAAGTATCTAAGGCCAAAGTCTACAGGGTTTCCACCAAGCTCACAAGAGTTCTTTCCATCCCAAATCCTGCTGCTGCTGATTGCTGTAAATGTAAAAGAGATGTAAAAATGTAAAATGCTGTAAGAGACAGCTGATGGGAAGTCTTAAGAGCAACCCTACTGAAGTCTTCCTGGCCTACATGTTATACATTCTTTGTTCATGAGAGAAAAGTTTGGTGTATGTAACAACAGTGAGAACCAGCCAAGAAAAATACCAAAATGATTCAGACTCTTGCCCCACATGTAACTGCACTACTGTCTAGCTCCATACACCTTGTATGAAGTTCTGGTCTCCTGTTGCTATTAAGCTTGCAGCAGAATTCAAGCATCTGTGCCCTACTACTGGAGTCTCTTGCAAGCAGGAAGGGATTTCCCAGCAGTTAGCCACCCTGACAGCTATGTAAGAACAGTGTGTGCCCAAGTTACTGAAGCCATTTGCAGTATCTGGATTTAACCACATAGCATGAGATGTGTATCAGCACAAACAGCTAAAGGTCTTCAGCCAACAGCAGAGAGGTTTCAGTCAGTGCAAATGTCAGTCACCGTTTTAACTTGACTTTCAGTTACAAAGGGTCCTTGCATCTTTCCCTTGAAAGTGTCTACTATACCTTAAACTGCTACATAAATAGTTCTAGCTTCTTAAAGGTTTCAATAGCCAAACCCTGCTATGAACAAGCAGTGCTGCTGACATTAGAACATCTGCCAGAAATGAATTCACACTTCCATCTCTCGTTATACTCCTCAGAGACAGACACTATCCCACATGCCATCTGGATAACTCACAACACATGCAAAGCTAAACAAGCCTCTAACATTTAAGCAGAAACAATCCCAGCTTTATCTGCTATTCTTTTTCAGTGCATCCAAAAGTGCAATGAGAACCACAGCAATTCAAACACATTCATGTTAATACACAATGACCTGTCTTTATGTGCATTCACTGAGATAATTGCCTACAAACACAAACCTTGTGATGGTGAAACAAGAACAAAGTAACAGATTTTAGAGCAACCAGTGTGGTCGGATGAGTTGGTGACCAGACTAGGAAGTCTCAAGAAACCTCCAAAGGATGAGGAAGTCACCAAAATTCCATCTTTACGTCAGACTTCTATTTTGCTGTCAAGACTGTGCTTGCTAGTCAAAGTTGAAGGCAGAAGGCACCAGCCCAAATCCAGTGTTCCCAGTTGAATCAAGAGTGGCTTCACTATACTGTGAGACTGACACCAAAACAAGGTTTTACAGAAAACCCAGGACTTTGCCTCCAATCTCTCTATCATCAGAAGGCAAAACGAGTCCAGCTGAAAAAGTTAGCACCTGGACACAAAGCAGCCAACAATGCCACAGGGAGATGGCCACGATGAAATTTTTTTTTCCCCAGTGGAAACAAAAGTAAGAAAACTCGTCATGTGAAGGCAGGCAGGATTCACTGTGAACTGCGGCTAGGTGCAGACAAGACTCCACTTTAACCCTTCACCGCCTTCCAAACTAATATCACAAAGCAAGTAAACGTCCACCTGTGTGTCAGCCCCTCAGCACCGCCGCACAGGAAGCAGCGATGCTTGCGATCACCCCGGCCCTTTCCTGTAGCCCTACTGCTGCTCTTCAGCGCCTTAACTTGGAAGCCTCACACACGGAGCCCTCCCGAAAAAGGGACGACAGGAAAAAAAAAGCCACCAAAACCCTCAGCTTCGGCCACAGCCAGGACAGCCCGACCATCCCCGACCCCGCTACCTACCGAGCCAGTAGTGCAGGCGGTAGGAGACGGCATGGGGCCAGCGCTCAGTCTTGAGCACCACGTACGCGTCCCCCACGAAGAAGTCTCCGTGGCAGCTGGGCGGCACCGCCACCAGCTCCAGCCGCTCGACCCGCCACACCTGCAGCCCGCTCTGTTGGCCAGCCTCGGCAAAGGCTGCTGGAGTACGGTCGGGAGCCATGGCGATGGACGGGAAAACTCAGACCCACCGTCCCCATTGCCTTTATAGAGCTGGACTCAGCCCGGCCCGGCCCCTCCCCGGGCGGAGCGGGACAGGTCCCGCCCGACACCCTCCCCCAGGGTAGGGAGCACCAAGACCGTAGCGGTAGGTGCCCGCAGCGCGTCGGGATGTTCTTTCCCTCCCCCAGTGCCGCTGGTGGCCCCGGTGTTTATTTCTTCCTTTTGAACGTGCCTACAAAACTCCACCAACAGAGCTGTTCTTTCTCTGCCCCGCAAAGCCGCTACGAAGGTGTTATAAAAAAAAAAAACAAAAACAAACAGCCTACCGTGCTGCCAGTGAAAGATTTTTCTCTGTGCTAAAATGAGGAAGAGAAAAACAGAAGGCAAGAAAGCAAACTACAGCTAGCGTAGTGTTACAGTGCGGGGCATTTTCCTTGTACAGTTAGCCAGGTATCGCATCTGCTTTGGTTTTGTAAGTTGCTCATATCAGAATGCAGAGTTTTCATAGCTCGTACTTGCTGCTGGGTTCTTCTTTTTTACCCCGGGTTGGAATGGCAGAGCACAGCTCTCATTCTCCATCCAGTAATTTCATTTTATTTCTCCAATGTTACCAGGAAACTTGTTTTCTTGGGGGAAAAATTTTGGTGGGTTTTTGTGTATGTGCATTTTTTTTCTGGGTGTGTTTTGGGAGGTTTTTTGTGGGTGTGGGGTTTTTGTTTATTGCTTTTTGGTTGGTTGGTTTTGTTTTGTTTCTTTGAGGTTCCAGATGAAGCCCAGAATTTTTATATCTCAGCAAATGGAAAGCATTGAGCTGGCATTTTTCCAACACCACTCAACAACGATCCAAAAGGGTTAAACCCACTTCCTACTTGTCCTTTATGAATGGTCACTATGTCAACCTAGAAAGTCCTAACCACATGAAAATTATAGCAAATCACTGCTTTCATCTGATACTGGTAGGAGGTAGGTTAATCTGGACAAGTTGCAGGTAAGTATACCTCAAGCTGTCAGTATAGACATTTCAGAAAGGGTTGTGTTTAGGTCCATTATTTTATCCACCTGGATTTATTCTGAGGCTTGTGATTTCCCTACTAGTTTGTTGTATCAAGTTAGAACAAGGAAGGTGCAAGTACCCACACATGGGCTGATTGGGGCTACCTCAATAAGGAGGGAGAAGCATTGCTGAAACCAAACCACAACATCTCAGAAATTCTTTTAACTATCTCCCCTGCCTTCTTTTCATATTGTCTGGTGTACAGTTTAGCTATTGAAGGAAAAGATGCAGTCACACAGCATGTACTTACTACTATCTCCCATTTTTGTGAGCATCCTGTCATCAGCTTGCCAGACAGAGGTGTACAGGCACCCTAAGCTCTGTCCCCACTCTTTGAAAAAGGAATGTGTGGGTGTTTTGCTTTGTTCAAGGTCCAGCTGACCACATAACACCTCACCTTCACCATTTCACAGCCAAGCATTCTATCCCTCATTCTGCCAGGGCTGAGGACTTGGTGAGGATGAGACTGTTTGATAAAGCACTATGCCTCCCAAATGAAATACTTTTTTCCATACTGTTAGCCATGTGAAGAAGAAAAAAAACTTTAGGAAGGAACAACCAAAGTTGATTTCATAAATCTGAGTGACAAGGAAAGACATGGAACAATATTTTATTGGGTTTTTTGCCACTCATCATTTTTTCATGAGAAGGTTTGAAGAACTCATATTTACTATCATTTGAAGTCTGATTAGCAAATGATGCAACTCCCTTAGCCCTAAACTCCCAAGGAAAAATAATCTTATGGCAATCAATACATTTTCTTAATGTCTTGTTTTAAGGAGCCTATTATTCTAGAGAAGGCATGTCCTTAGGGACACAAGTGTATTACCTTTGCAGAGCCTGTTCTTCTGACTCCTATTCCAATTTAATTGTCCACTAGCAACGGGCAGACATCAGATAAGTGTAAGGTAAAATGCCTAATTGATGTGAGACAGTGAAGTGCACAGCTTATTTACAGACCCTCAATCCTAGCTAGCATTAAGCATAGTTCTCAGAATACAGGAATCCTCTGCCTGTAAAAGAAAAGACTTAATGTCTCAAATATTTATCATCCCCTGCCACAAAGATGCTGAAGGGGCTGGAACATCTTCCTTATGAGGAAAGGCTGAGGGAGCTGGGTCTCTTTAGCTTAGAGAAGAGGAGGCTAAGGGATGACCTCATTTATGCTTATAAATATGAGAAGGGTAGGTGTCAGGGGATGGGGTTAGACTCTTCTCAGTGAAGCCCAGTGACAGGACAAGGGGCAATGGCTGTAAGCTGAAGCATAGGAGGTTCTGTGTGACTACAAGAAAATTTTTTTCCCAGTTAGGTGCCAGAGCACTGGCACAGACTGCCCAGAGAGGCTGTGGAGTCTCCTTCTCTGGAGAGATTCAAAACCCACCTGAATGTGTTTCTGTGTGACCTGGTCTAGGGAATCCTGCTGTGGCAAGGGGGTTGGACTAGATGATCTTTTGAGGTCCCTTCCAATTCCTAACATTGTGATTCTGTGATTCTTCCATGTCAATAAAGCTATGTATACTTGCGCTCCCAAACAGAACTACAGCATTATCTCCTTCCAGAATAAAACAGTTGAACAGCTACAAAGCATTCATCAGCTTCTCCCCCAGATCAGCAGTTTAGGTACCTCCTTTCCATGGGTCTCCAGTTTATCCTGCTGATGTAAATCAGCATCCTGAGATCTCTGGCACTCTCCCATGTTTCCAAGCACTGTTCCTGAGCCTTCTTGATTAGATCTGTCCAGAAAAGAAAGATAAATGTTACCTCTATCCCAACCATTCCCTCTTCCTTGCTTTATATGCATGAATTCTGGGAGTACTTTTCTCTAACTTCCACTTTTAAAAATAAAATCCTGAACAGCACCAAAAAAACCTAGGGGATGCCCATTCTTGCAGGACCTACAATATTGTGAAACTGTGGTGCTATAAAAAAACCCAAACACAAAAACTGGAAACCCCCCCAAAAACCAACCAAACCAAACAAACAAAGACTCCTTCCCCAAAAAAACCCCAAAGCCCAGATCAAGAAAGTCCATAAATAAATTTGATAAATTTTCATGCTGTTTTCTTCAATGACACAGCAACATAGCATTATCCACATGGACTCTGTGCTTGAAATTCCAGATCTGGGAGTCCTGAAAGGCTTTGTCCAACTCTTGATGGATTCAAGAGGAACTTTTCCATACTCAGTGTAGGGTAGCCAACATTATGTGGTTACACAGCCTCTGTGTGCTTGGGCTCATGTTTCACACAGGACATGCCAGCCAGCTTTTAGACATGATCAGAGGGAAGGGTGCATATTGATACATTATTTTAAAGTACACCAAGACATTATGTTCCCTTTCCTTCCTTACCTTTCCCACAAGTCCAGAAAATTTCCTCTGTTGGGAAAAGAAAAACCCCTCTGGTGTCCTTGGACTTTCTCTATTTCAAGTTATTTTCACTAGTAACACTGTTTGTTATTTACTTTCAAAGGTACATAACTGTCATCAAGGACAATTATCCTCTCAGGAAAACACGTACAGGAATGCATCTGTTTATGGCTCCATGTTTTGACTTTTTCCTGGCTGCCAAGTGATTTCTGTTTTCCTGTCCATTTCTTCAGATGAATATTCAAGGAATATCACCACTACTTAATTACTATCTTCTTCAACTGTGTAGGAAGCAAGAGAAAACAAACAGTTTCTCTTTACAAAGTAAAACATGAGAGGTAAGGAGTCAGCTGAGGAACATGCTATTACAGATAAGTTTATTATGCTAAGTATAATTTTAGTACAACCTACATGACAGGCACTTCCTTGTTTTACTTTTCCAACTAAGAAAAGGCCTCTGTGGAGGAAAAGTAGCACTTACATGTTTATAAAGCTTTATATTTTAAACAGCTACAGACTAAGCCTTGTGTGTTTCATGCTCTGCCTTTTGGTTTGTACCTTGAGGAAATCCCATGGCACCAGAACTAAACTGGCTCTTTATTAAAAGAGCCATGTGCAGGCATCCTGCAGCAACAGCAGCCTTTTGGGCTGCATGCATCCCACTGCCCCCTCCAAGGTCCTCTCCCTATGGCTCCTTTCCCTGGTCTCCTCTCTGCTTGGTGTCCGTCACCACAGTGTGTGCAAAATTCAGCCAGAACATTCCCAGCACTTCCTGAGCTGTTCAGTGGTTGATGGCAAAGTAAAAGAGAGTATTAGTCTTATCTAAATGAAAAGAGGCACCCCAGAACATCTTTCATTTAGGCTTCACTCCTTTATTTAGCATTGCACAGCTTTCCTTTGTGCCTTTTTGGTTGCAATTAGTGCCTTTTTGAAAACAGTCCTTTATTTAAAACAAATTAGTATTTTTCTTCCTTATTTGAACTAAACAGCAGACTGTTAGCTCACTGCAATTGTGTCATTAAGGTTATAAAATTACCCTACTGCTCTCACCATAACATGGTAAGCTATAATGCAGTGCTCAAAGCAATGTTTAATGGAGCAGATTATATGGCAGAAAATTATTCTTCACATTTTTTTCCAGTATGTTAATTTTAATTGTGGTCAGTATAAGATATTTTTGTTGCAAAAAACCCTGCTGTCTTTACCAGCTGATGTAAATCAGGACTCAGAAAGATCTTAGTCAATTAATAATAATTCTTTAAACTTTAGAGTGTTAGTCTATTGTTAGTGTGGCTGATTGTTTCATGCCTTTTTGTGATTTTGTTCCACAGGAAGGGCATAAAATTTGATATTTCAAAGGCTTGGTGTGGCAAGGATATTAATACTTTCAATATGATCCTGGGATCATTTCAGTACCTAAAATTTGCTGACCACCTGAGTGCTCTGTGTAATATGTGCCTAATTTTTCAAATGTATGGGTCTGTGATTGAGGGAGGACATAGAGAAGTGTCTTTTAGTTGAACATGAGCATAAATTCCTTGCAAATAAAATATTTTAAAAAGTTATAGACAGAGTTTAGATAAGAATTAAGAGTTCTGTGTATAATTCAAACACTGATTTTCATCTGTGTGGTAATCACTCACAAGTAGGATCTCAGTGCAAGAAATCACAAGACACATCATTAAATCTAGCCTGAAGTCCAACAATGTTGAGAGAAAACATTGAATTTGAAGTAATTGAGGGAGTGTGAGGGCAGAGGATATCCTGAACAAAGACCTTGACATTTTTCTGTCTGTTTTATGATACAGGTGTGTAGGTTCTATACATACACAACACATTAGCATTAATAACTTGGAGAATCTACTGATTTGTCTTTACAGAATCAGTGTGGGTGGCAGATCTGAACAAACTTCTGTGTAACACTTGCATTTCCTAGTCATTTATGAGATCATGGTATTTGCAGTTAACCTGCTTCTTCCTTTTAATATTCCAGAAAATATTCACATTCACTCTCTGCATTTCTGTAAGCTGGAGAGATTTTCATAAAGCATTCTAAGGGAACAATCCAATAGTGCTGTCTAAACCAATTTACCCCCATAAGCCTGTTCCAAAGTACACCAAAGTCAATGGAAAAATACTGACTGACTGGAACAGATTCCAGATCAGCAACATTTTTGGTAATGGACACTGGTCCTTTCTCACACACTGGCCTAAGAGGTGCCCATGCTGCAGTTGACTGTGTGCCCAATGGCTGACATAGCTGTCAGCAAGATTTCCAGTACATTTACACCCCACAATGAGAATGCAAAAGTAAAAAGGATGAAGAGATTTTGCATGTATCTCCAGCTGCTGAGGCATGAGAACATCACTTTAGCAAGTCCATGATACATAATGCAGGTACTTTAGTTTCCTTAAGAGCCTTTGTACCCCAGAGGTTCTAGCAACTTGCAGTCTCCTCATTGCAGAGCAGCCTTCTGGGTTTTCCCTGGCTCCTCTAACAATTAAAGATTTCATTGCCTAAGCCAGGAGATGAGTGTCTGTAGCATGCCCCTGTGTCTCACTTCTCACTGCAAGCAAGCACAAGGGGCTACCCCCATCTTTTGGGTCAGAGCAAAGAGGTACCTCTGTCACCTACATTTTTAAAGATGAGATATCATGCAGAGGTTTAACAGAGGTTAAAGGCAGGCTAATTTCTCTTTTCCTCAGGAACCCTGGAAATGCCTCCACATGTGTTATAGGGGATCAAGTTTGCCTGCCAGTTTGCCTGAAACCAACTCTTCCCTCCTGCTTTTAAGGCAATTCATTCAACTGCTCTGTGTCTCCTTTTTCCATCTGTAAAAAGACAAAGTCAACAGTATTCCTCTGAAGGGTTTCTAAGTGTATCACTTCATTACACTGTCACCCCTACTTCTATGGGGAGGCCCATCTAAAACTTTATCATCATGCAGGATCATCATAGATACAATGCTATTATATTATGATTACATCTACCAGAAAGAAGTCCAGATCCTAACAACCTCTGAAAATTAATTAGTCCTAAGCCTTTGATTTGCCACTCACAGAAAAAACACTGCTCATTGGGCTAGATTTTCCTGAAATTCAAAAAATGGGGAATTTTCAGGCAGACTGGAAACTTTATTCTTTCCAAACCCAAATTTGGGGAACTCCAATTTTCAAACAAGTGTCTGGAGATACAATGCAATTGTTCCCTGGTTGGCAGGAAGCTCCCTTCGACAAAAAGTAAGCCTTTTTTCAGTGTTAACATGTTAGACCATTTGTTTTTTACTGAAGGTTGCATCTGGTAAAGCCTGGAGACACAATGAACTCCACAACAGTGCACACAGAGCTATGAGATCATTGCTTAAGGGATTCTTACTCGTGTTCCAAGCTTTCCAGTGTGGTGTGGAGCTCATTGTCTTTTGGAAAGGGCAAAACAATCCAACATGCAATTTTCTTATGCTAAATCACTGCCTGGGGTGCATTTGCTGTGCAGATTGCTTACAGTTTTAATCTTGAGATTTGAGTCCAAATGTAGCTCTGGATATGCCTCCAAAGCCTTAAGCAGACTATGACTAAAAAGTGGTCCCCCATGTTACACTCAACACCCCCACACAGTGTTTACCAAGGGAATTGAAAGTACCTGACCATGTTGAGTTTTCAGCAGTCAATCCTGTAGTAATCAGAGTTAAGAGCAAAGCAGAAGTTGCTATCTAAGGAAGAGGAAGTGTGGGAGGGTTCCTTCTGATAGTCTGCTGATCACCAGCTCTTGGGTAGAGACAATAGGGAGTTTCCAAAGTAAAGCCACGATGGCACTCAACCTCACTAGTTCTCAGGAGTGTGATGGGCTGTGCCTTTTCTTTTACCTCCAAATAATTCAGGGGCTGGTTAGAGAAAAGAATTAATGAGCTGGAAGAGTCAATAAGTAGTTTTTAGCAATACAGAGAGGTACAAGTGGAGAGAATGTTAAGTAGAAAGATATAATAATGCTGCATTCCCTCTTATTGTGCATTTAGTGTGTTTCTGTTCCATACTGGTATTTACAGTAAAAACCAGATACTTTGCTAAAATATTTGACCATCCTTGATAAAAGAGGAGTCTGTGTCAAGTTTTGAACTGTTTGGAGGATCTAGGCCTGCTTTGTTACAGTGGGTCAGGGCTCTGAACAAGCTCATCCCTTACCTCACAGGATATACACAAGACACAGCTCAGGTCCACTAGTATCTTCCATAGCATGTGCAGATGAACACATTTCTTAGGACCAAACAATTGGTTCAGGTGGATAATGGTGTGGAGTCCCTATCACATTGTTTTTCTCTGTGTACCCTGCTGTTTAGGTTGGTGTTCCTAGGAAAGGAAAGACATTGTTGTTTAAATACAGTCATCACCCTGTATGGTCACATCAGGCTAGTATCAAGCATGATGGGAGATAAGGCAGTTTAACAGCAAACTGGTTTCATCAGTGAGAAGATCAAGATTTTCCCCCATGAGAAGTTTGTTCAAGACAAGAAGGAAGTAGGAAATTGAGTATTTCTTGGACTTTTTTCTCTTCTTCTGGAGAGTCTGGTAGCCAGGCATAGGAACTGTGTTGGAGGGCACTGTTAAGTCTTAGCAGCCCAGAAATATCAAAGGAGAGGTGTGTTGGGAGCTAAAATAGTGTGTCCTAACACATTAAAAAGCAATCCTACTTTCCATCTGCCTTAGAAAGCCACCCACCATGGCCCTACTTTTAGTGGGGGCTACTCTCCAAGAGAAATCTGTTTAATGAAATTTGACAAGTGGAAACACAGACTCTGTCAGTGGACTCCACTCAGACAAATGTGTTTTTTCCAAGAAGCACAAGCAATCCCAGTGAAGTTAATGTTGCAACCAGTACATTTTCATTGTTTCATCTCACTCAGATTATCAACACTGCAACTCAGACTCTGAGACCATGCTGCATTGTCAGCATGGATACACTAAGCCCATATAAGCCAGCATCATTCTGGATGCTGCAAAGATCTCACTTGGTAGTGACCTTTTCCTAGTGTAAGCCAGCAAAAGCTATCTGCAGTTTTTTCTCTGGATTCAAAGAAAGGCTTGGATCTGCTCAGTTTAATTGAGTGTCAGTGTCCTCCTGACCCTCCCAAAACCAATGGAATTATGACTTCTGCCAGCATCCATCAATCCTTTCTCACCTGAGACCACAGGAGAGGAAAATCAAGTTTGCCTTCTGCAGGAGAGTAGGTCCAGTGTCCCTACCCTAGCAGACAGAACACTCGTATCTTTGGCTGCCTCTCCCTGCTGCAGCCAGAAGAGCTTTTCCTCTAGAGAATCCAAGGAAGCAGTGTGAGCACCACGCTGCCATCTGTGCCTCTAGGGGCAGAGAAGCACAGGTACATCAGAGCTGCAGAATGAAACAGGAGTGGTTGTCATGAGAATGATCTTGGACAGGTTCAGCAAAGAGCTCATTCTTTGTGTTTTAGACTTGAATCAGAGCACAACATGTTGAAATGCCTGGAGACATTTGCATTCAGCCAATTTTTGTATTCTACAAATGTGCCAGTCAGAAGAGTTTTGTTCACACTGAGAATCTGTCATCATCTACACCAGTTCCCTAAACAATTTGGTTTCCCCTCAACTCACTATTTGTTAATCTTCAGGGAGAAGTTTTATAATGAAAATAGAGACATTCTCTTTTTGAAGACCTCTACAGAGTTATGTGTTAAAGTTAGATCCCAACTGCGGTGCTAACTGCTGGGTTTCCTTTTTGTTCAGCTAGTGAGACTGACATCTAGTGGTTTCACTTACTGATTCCCAAGTATCCCCTTTTATTTCAGCATTTTTGCTTTAATAAAGTGTGGGAGCCAGACACTTTACTTGCTTATAATCATGTGATTTTGGGTCTTGGTACACACCAGTTTTTTATTTGCTGTTCTTCACAAAGAGTATTTTGGCCTCATAAGACCTGATCTGTGGAAAAGTAGTGACAAGCTGAGGCAAGTCCCTTTTCTTTTCTGAGAGAGGAAGGAGCAGCCTGGACCTCAGCCTGGAAAGTTGTTGCATGACTATCGACTCAGAGGTCATTTTTGGCTTCAGTTCCCCTTTTCCCTTTCCTCGTGGCTTCTGAGAAGTGTTGGATGATCTACAAAGCCAGTAGCTGAAATCAGCACAGCACAGCAGGGATTTGGTGTTAACTGGGCAGTCAGTGCTGGATGCACACTAGCCTTACTTTGATCAGTGAGAGTGACAAAACAGCCTCAAATCAGAGAAACATTGAAACCCTAGTCCATAGCTTTCCTGATGCATTTTCATGCTTCTCCACATTCCTGGGCCCACCCATGCCACAACACTAATTAGAGCTGCCCCATTACTATCCTAGTATGTACCCAGGTGTTAGGTTCTGCCGTGGGCTATCTCATCAGCCAGTGCCACTCAAGCTTCAAAGTTTTGCCCAGAGGGAGAGTGACACCCTTTCATATACAGAAAGATGCCTCTGGGCAGGGTGAAAGATCACTGGAGCAGCATTAACACCCTAATAGGCAATGAGGTATTTAGCTCTGGGTACAAGCTAGATACTACTGTTCTGTCTCTCAGTCATCTTAATGACACTCCCAGACTGTTACCTCTCTTACACTCCATCTGTAATAGCAGCCTTAAAGAGGTCCTGCAAAAGCAAACAGTTGAACTCCATGAACTTAGAGGTCTTTTCCAACTAAATAATTCTATGAAAATCCAGAAGAAAGACACAGATCATATTGCAACAGGCTCAAACACAATAAAAACCATTTTTTTCCTACTTCCTTTGACATCCAATGCTTAGGAAACCTGAAGGAAATCTATCACCTTACAACTTTCTCCTCTTTGTGCTTACTCATTCTGAGGACACAATGTGTTTTTTCTGAGTGAAGAATAAAAGCAAAGGGCAATGTGTCATTATCAATGTTTCTGTTTCTGAATGAGGATTTGGGTAGACAGCTTACTGACAATCAATAAATTCCCACAAACTGGTTTTGAAAGGTCATATATCTTGCCTTCCACAGGTGTCAGGAGCAGAAATGTTCAGCTCTGCAAACTTTGTGTCCTTCTCTGCCCCTCTTCCTCCTCCTGGCACTCCTCCCTCTCCATGGCAATGTCAGTTCCACAGCTGGGAGGCAACAAAATTCAGATTTTGCCTATATTGCCAAGAAGTCTCAAAGCTGTGCAACCCCTTGCAGAGATTGTTTTGAAAGGCCACCTCCTCTCCATTTCATCTGCTGGGTAACTTTCACCACTAATTTACTATGTGATGTGAATACCCATTTCCTCCTTACTTCTCAATCCTCCTTTTCTTTTCTCCAGGCCCAGCTTTTTCCTAAAACCAAGGCATGTATCCAGAGGAAGTTTCTCAAGAGATGCAATTCTATGATTCTCCATTAATTTCACCAAAGCAAAAAGTCTGTGTGTTTTCACACATCCCTCCTCTACCAGCTTTCTTACTAGTGGTTTTCCATGCATATGTTTGTATCCTAGAAACTGAAACTCACTAATCCAAACTACCTACAGATCCATATGCACAGTGATGCTATGAAAAACCAAAGAGAAGCAGTGAACAGAAAAGATAGAGATCCCACTCACCACTCTGCAAGAACAGAGACTTTCTGACAAACTCCATATGCTGCATCACAGAAGGCTTCTCTTTCCTCTCTTCCAGGGGAAGTTAAGCAAAGAGATGAACTTGCAGCACATCCTTATTCAGGGAATTGTTTATTCTTCCATTGTACAAAAAAATCTTCAATATACAGTCTATCTATCTGGGTTGCTAAGAAACAGGGAGCTGTTGCCTTGGGACTTAATTCAGAATTCAGAAACAAAAACTGTCTCAGCAGACTGCATAAATGCAGCTTGATACCTAGCAACAAGGCCACAAGTTCAATGTGATTCTCTTGCATGTTAGAAAACAATGGTATCAAAAGGAAAATAAGATTGAGGAAAAGAAAACAGTAATTTGAAAACAAAGCAGAGATGAGGTATCACCAATTATCCTAAGGGATGGAACTATCTTTTATTAAACATACTTTTATGACCTGTGAGATCTGATGCTTTGCTGCCCTGTGCTTTGAGCAGGTTCATCTGTACTGGAACAAGTGAATACAAAGCAGCAGCAGTGTCTACACCAGTACTCCCTGAATATGCAGCTTGGGCAGCAGAAGTGACAACACAAGAGTAAGGATAGCAGAGTTCATTTCCAGTTTGTATTTCAGTTTTCAGTTTATTCTGCTGATAAAATAATTGAATATTTGCCACACATGCCTTGAAATGATGACTCTTAAAATGGCACAAACTGTGTAACTGGGAGTAATTTCTTAACCACATACACATAGACTATTTTCTGTATTTGCTTATGTGCAAGTGAAGAATAAATATGACCACAGCAGACATGTAAAATTAGAAATACCTTGCAGCACTCTTCCACCTTAACAAATGGTCATGTGCTGTTGGAAATGATGCTGGTTCAATCAGCTAGTTCACTGCAAAATCTGTTCCCTTTGGTTGCAGAACTTCATTACCCAGCTGAAACTTTGGCTAGCACTCCAGCAGATTAGGCCAAGTTTGAAATGAGTTATGATTCTCCCCTGAGCAAACAGGGCTCAGTTGTTTGTCTCTCTTCTCCCATGTTTGATTACAAAATCATACAAAGCTACTTTTCAGCTTTGAGATATGACTGTGTGCAAAGTGGATTTAACTGGAGACATAGGAAGAAGCAAAATTCAGTGCTAACAGATCACCTAGTCCCACATGAACTGTTTTCACACTTGGTTCTCCTTAGTTTTCCTCCTTTAACTAGACTATTTCCAAAAGAAAACAAATCAAGCAAAACCACAAAAAATCCCATCCAACAAAACAAAAACACACACAAAACAAACAAACAAAACCCACCAACCAAACAAACCCTTTCTTTCTTACGTATTTCTAAGTTTGCTGCACTTCCATGCAGTTCCTTCAACATACCTATTGTTGCAATTGCTGAGTCAGGGCCAAAAGAGTAGCCAGGGAAACACCTTTGCCTTTGGTTTGGTTTTAGCAGGGTACACTGTGCACTGATACATTATCTTTTTCTGTATTTTTAGTCAAATGAACATTTCTTCAGGCTTTCAGTTGAAAAGGAAGTTGGTGATGGTAGCTTAGATTTGGGATATGACTTCGTATGACTTCAAGTATGGAAAGATTTCACTGTGATCTTAAAGTAAATGATAAGCTATAATTGTATGAGCCTTTGCAAGTTCATACTGATGAGTTACCTGCAGTTTTACTGAAGAAGAAATACCAAACAAAATTCCTTGAAATCACTTGAAGGAATAAGGTCCTATTTTATTGGCAGTAGATGGCAGCATCTTACCTAGTTTACAAAGCAGAGGAACGTTCAAGCCCAGGAAAGAGAAAGAGTGAACCACAGCATAGTAAAAGGGCTTGAAATTTTCCTACACAAAAACACCTCATATTTTCAGCTCAATATAAGCCCTCTGTAGACTTAAATAAGATTAAGGAGACCTTAAGAGTACAGGTTGGAAAAAGCAGTAAATCTAGTCAGGATCCTAGTTTGAACTGCAGAATCTTCTTAGGGACAATCAAGCACAGATGGAATATCATATCCAGAATTAACCTTGAAATCCATAACCAACGGTATCTATACTTCCTATCTCAAAGCTTGGGGGTGGAGAGAGGAGGGTGAAAAGAGAGAGAGGGGAGAAAAAATAAAAGAAAAAGAAAACCTATCCATTTGCTGTTTATAAATGGTAAAAGAGAATGGGATTAATAATGTTTTGTTCAATCACCATATCACACAGAAGTATTCTCAGCCAAAACTCAGAATATAAGAAAAACACTTCACTTGACAGGACTGTTACCATGACCTTTGAAGCATGTGATGCTGTTAGATTTTTTTAGGATTTTTTTTAAACTTTAACTGTTCCAGGCTGTGTTGAGTTTGAAGAGTAAAAAAAAAAAACAACTTTCTATTTTGAAAACAGTTCCTATCACCAGTTTCTGGCCTATGTTAGAAATAGAATTTTCCCTTTCCTTAGGCTCTCAGCTTTTGGGAAGAGTAACTTATTTTTTTCCTGTATTTCTGTGGCAGCTAAGCCAAATATGTTGAGGGTCCTTATTTGGGATGTATCATAGCTATGGTCCAGTGACAACTTAAGAAAATCAAGAAGATGTCACTAGGTGTTTGTAGTTCAGATTCAGTTCTTACACTGATGCAGAGTCTGAGTATGTTCACTGAAGTCAGTGTAAAAGCAGTGTGAATCAGAACTGACTCTTTGCAACCGAAAGATTAAATTAAGAGGTTTGCATTACTAGGTAAAATGCTGATCAGTAAGTGATAACAGGGTAATGTTTCATTTTCCCTCAGCTAGAATATCAAGTGGTGTTTGAGGGCAAATGGCTTAGTGTTCCCTTGCTCTAATTCATGTAACAAATGAGTCTACAGATTTCATAAATCTGCTTCTTACTTCTGAAATCGCATTAGAGTAGAACAAATCCTAGTTTACACTACAGTAACTCCTTCATTTATCTTATTCTAAGTAGTTTTTCATCAAGTCCAGGAATTAAAGGCATGTCTACCCCCCTCTGTAGTATGCCAGCTAACTCCAGGATCAATGCCTGCAGGTTCAGGTCAAGGTGACACATCCATCGCTGCTAATTTGCCTTCATGTTCAACATCATGCAGACATAAACTCTATTGCCTTCAAGTGCTGGAGTTAGGAAATGCAAGCCAACTCAGAGCTGTTTTAGGCTTCTCTGCACTACACAAGGAGTTGTGAGGTTAATTCCTTATTATCATTCCTTTCATGAAGAAGAAGGAAAAAGAGAACAGTCTCAAAGGCTTGGTAGGGGCAATTCCTATTTCTTAAAAATGCAATAGACAGGAAACCAGCTGAGATATTTAGAATAACAAAACAAACTAACCCAAAACCTTAAAAATTAGTTTCCACATTTATCATACTTCAGTTCTTATAAATGTCTTCTAACTCATTATGCCTTCAGACATTACCGTTATAGTTTACACTTTTTTTTTGCTTTCAGAATTATCACAACATTATTTTTTAATGGAAAACTTAGAAAGTGACTGATTAAAAACAAAATTGTAAGAAAATTCATGTTGTCTTTTCTAATCCATTCTGATAGCAGTCTTCAGTCTGATGTTCCAAAAACAGAGAACTGAAAAGAAGATAAACACAAAACAAAGAGTAGTTGGCAGTAGAAATGATAGCACAAAGCTCTCTTATGATTTGCAATGTTCTTCTAAAGTAAAACTAAGCCAAACATCAATTTCCTCCCCTTATATGTCTCTTTTTCCAGTAAGAACCACAAACTTAAATGTGTTTATGTATATAAAATCAGCTTGTAAATATTTGGAATTCCTACACCTTAAAACAATAATCACTCTTTAGTCTCGGCCTAAGCCAAATTATGGCCTTAGCCTTTATCACTGTGTTCTATATCCCTCACTTAACAGGACTTAATCTACCCAACATGCTGACTAAACTAAAAGAAGGAATCTACATTTCTTTGGATCTGAGTCATTACTTTAGTTGCTGCCAAAGTAATGATATTCCCTTTTCTGAGTCTGTTTCTATTGGGAATCTCGAATTAATCAAAATCTAGAAACTACAGCAGAGAGTCACAGTGGCTCAATGTATATAGATTACATTTGTTTGGTTAAATAATTCAACATTTTTCTCATGAGTCAGCTACCTTTATTATTATCCAGTTGGCTTTTATTTTCCTGTTTCCCCTCTTTTTGCTTTTTTTTTTTTTTAGTTTTGGTCCTGCTTTTTCTGAAATCATGCAGCATTTTCCAGACATTTCTATGACCTCCATAAGGCTGGAAACCATTCACCTAGGAGGCTGGAAAATAACCACCAGAAGTCAGGGTTTACATCTGCATAGATGATATATGCAGAATAAAGTATCTCAGTGGAAGGAACTGACACATCCTAAAGAAGAGATTCACAAATTATTTTCTAAAGAACTTGCACAAAACTGTTTCTGTTTTGAGTGGCTATAATTCCACACACTAGTGGCTATAATTTCATCACACTGATAATGTAATTTGGAGTATAATCAGTCATATAAATGATACCCAAATGTAAACATACATCATCAGCTGTTTATTGCTGCTTGGTTTAAAGTCTTAAAGGTAGTGAGAAATTCTGAAGGAAGGGCTATCCAGTGAGCAGTTCTGTGGCAAAACCCAAGTCCTGAAAGATATATTAATCAAGATAGAAATCAAAATACAATCTTTACATTCCTTTTAAATTCACTACAGGCTTTACACAATGTGAAATTAATTGAAAAATTTTAAACAGATTAACTACCCATCCCCCTTACAAAGTTAGAAAGCTTTCAAGGTGTCATGATCACTGAAATAGTCAAAGTTTCCCTGTGTCAAAGATCTTAAAACTTAATTAATTTCATTAAAAGATTTATGACAGGACACTGGTTCACAACCACTTTAGTTCACAGCTGAATTGTTCCTGTTCTTGCACATCTGTATACATAGCTGAAATCCACACAACTAAGCCTTGTGAACATCAGAAAGCTTTTTACAGCTCCATGCCAAAGGGCACTTCAAAATTAGTTCTAAGTAACCAACACCACTGCCTGTTCTGACCTGGAACACCTGTGAAAAGGAACTTCATTTGTGATGATGATGCATCCATGATTTACTTTCTCAACTTCATTAGTCCACTTTTTGATTCATTAATCAAAAAAAAAAGGTGCAGAGAGATAGCAGGCCAAGAAAAATACAATTTAAGACATAAAAGAGTCATATTTAGGTTTGTATAAAAGAATTATAATTTACTGAAAAATAGTCTTTGATATATCCCTAATTATGTAGTGTAATAATACACTTTGCTTTTTCTAATTGCTATTTTTTTCAACTTTCTTTGCAAAATTTATCCATGCATATTTTCTAACACAAGGAGAAGCCTCTCTGATTTGAATTCCTGCACATATAGGTCTCAAGAACTTTTGTGTTTTCTTACTCCCTATGAAAGCAAAAGGTTAACACAATTTTTTACATTGCTTGTCACTTTCTATTAGAGAATTTTGGTGTTTGCTGGAAGGTGAGCTGCCTTAAAAAAGGCAGTAGCCTCCTTTATAAATGGTGTAAGTAAAATACAGATCAGACTGTATGCTGTAAGTCTGAAAAAGAACTGGGTATTTTAAACTTCATTTTCAAGATGAAAGCATTAGTTTGCCTTTAAGAGTAAATGGCACATTGTAGAAGGAGCACTGGTGCCTGACCTACCAGCACAAATAACTAGATTGAGCAGAGCATCACACTAATGCCACTGCAGGATTTCCAGAACTAGATTTACTCATTTTCAGTTCTCTCTAATATTTCTGCATATGGGCATTCCTAACACCTCAGTAAGACATCTACTATCAAATATCACTGAAATTAAAATCTGCACTTTGTCACCAAAGCTCAATTTAGATCTCTATTAGCATAAAACCGTAACAGCAGCCATATGGGGTTGCCTATTTACTCTTTGGTGTTTCCATCTGTGATGTCTGACTGTCTTACACCTTATTGTCATAAGGTGCCCCAAAGGCAGAGCATAACTGCCTACAGCTTACATAAAAGCATTAGAGACACAGTGTCTTGGTCAGATAATGTAATTAGAAGCATACATGGAAGTTAAGTCTAATGTGAGTTTTCAGCAAAATGAAGGATATATGCAGAGAAGTCTTGTTTCAAACAGGAATACAGTTGTTTCAAAAGAAAAAAAACCTGAAAGAGTGGCATGAGTCCAAATTGGCACTTTCCTTGGTATATCTTCCTAGTTTTGGCAGTCTTAACACTAAATGTTGCAGATGTCTTTCAAATCTCTATATTTAATGGTCTAGACAGCTCTTCCTTTAAACTTTATTTTTTTAAACTGTTTAAACATTTGGTATACCAAACACTTGCTTTAATAATGCAAATTGTCTGTTTTTTTTTTTAACTAGAAACTTGATTATTTGGTCAAATGTTCTCTAGTCCTTGTTTTATGAGAAGTATTTTTTTTTCCTATTTGTTTTCTTCATCCCACTCAAGTTCCATATTTCTCACCTGAGCCACATTTCTTCCAAGCAGAAGAGTCCTAGCTTCACAAAGACTCTTACCTGACCTGGAAGCCATTCCTTATCATATTTTCATCACCCTTCTCTATATGTGAACACACACAGACTCTGAAACATGAGGACACCCCACAGACCCAGGCAGGCTCCTAACAATGCTTTCTGTTCCTTTCCCAATAAAGCTAACCATTCTGCTTGCTGCTTTGTGAGTGCACCATTAACAATATGTTTCCAGAGAACCATCTACAATTACATGTTATCTTTTCTGAGTGGCAATAATTAAAAAGAGCCCTTCATGTACAGTTAAGATGACTGCTTTGTTCCATGTTCATTATTTGTGCTTATCAAAGCAGAATTTCTCCTGCCAGTTTACCACCCAGCCATTCCCTATCCTTCTTCATGGTCCATTTCATTCTGACTACCCTGAGTTATGTGGATCATCAGCAAATTGTCATCTTCCTATTTACTTCTTTTTTTCAACTCATTTATACTTATATAGAAAGCTGTTCTACAGGTGCAGATTCCCTTGTTTCTTACCAATTATCTATCTCTTATTATAACTACAAATTTCTGCTCAGTGTTTTTTCAAATATTTTAAACAATTTGTTATCCCATAAAAACTCCATTCTTGCAGGAACAGTTGGAGCTAAAACCTGAACATCAATCACAAGAACCCTGTGCAGAGCTTCAATTGCCACATACTCCTAGGTGCCCAAGGAACTTCAAACAGAAATAAGCCTACAAATTTATGTCAGCATTTTTCCAGTCCTTATGGAAATGAGGTTAGGCATCCAAATCACATTGTCAGAGTCCAGAAACTAAGAACCATTTCACCTAAGATATCAGTAGGCTTTATCTGTTGGATACTCTCACATGTGCCTAATAAACTTCTATGACATGGTTCCCTTTAAAACTCAATATCAGCTTCCACTTTCCTTTAGCACTATGGCCAAAGAAAGAGATGAAGATATTCTTGCACTTTTCCTTTTATTTTATGAGTATGTGTATGTGCATTATGTGTGTGGACAAAAAATAGTGCAAGGTCCAGGGCAAGGAATAGGTGCTTTCAAGTGAGTATTCACATAAGCATTAGCAATAAGCCCAGGCTTGGACATAATCCCTAAAACCATAAGCTTTTTCAGATAAAGCTGCATTTTCAGTGTGCTCAGTGTCTCTAAGCTCAAGGCATTTCTTCCATGCAGAAAACTCAATGTCTTTTTAGCTTTTAGGCATTTTAGAAACAGGTCCACATTCAGCACTCTAACAGTACTCAGCAGTATTCAAGCATAACCTCTATGTTATTCCATTGATTTCCAGCAGTTTAGCCTATATTTTCTACCTGGCTTCCATTAAAAAAGAGAAATATTTTCTACCTGGATTCCATTAAGAAAGAGAAATGTTTTTGATGGAAGTAGAGATATTCCTGCCCAAAAGTTTGCTCTCCTGCTGGCATCAGGCTAAACGAAACATGAAACTGATACTGAAGTGATGAGGGACAGAGACTGCCAGAGTTTCCAGGGGCTGGTTTTTATTAAATGTTCAAAAAATGTGAAAAACATTTTTCCACTTCAAATGTTTACATTTTGCATTGGATGAGCCTGGTTCAGTGGAACAAACAAACACTGACTGTCTAGCAATATAAAGTCCTCTTGTAAAGTGTTCTGGTAAAACTGACCCACTCTCTGAGAACCATGGGGGTTGTCTACTTTTGCTTACCCCTCATTCTTTCATCTTCAGACAAAGAGAATGATTTTTGTCCTAGCAAACACCATTCATTCAATGAATCTTTTCTTTGGGAGAGCAATTATACAAAAGGGAAAAAACCTACCTTAATACAAACCAAACATTCTTACTCTACCAAGTTCCTTCCTGTTGTTGGTGTCAATGGCTGTTTTCACTAAATATTACTTACAAAGGGTAAGTGCAGAATTGCAGAAATGTTTTCAATGAAGCTAGTCTATTTGGCATCTCAGAAAAACTCATTCTGCATCTTATTTCTTCCAATAGAACTGATGGAGCTGGGGAGCCAAGCTGTGCTATATACCTGAGGCACTACCAAAACTCTTCATTTTGTAGATAATGCTGTCATGTTATTTGTAGATAACATGACATCAAGTGACTGTGCTGCATTTTAGAAACTGGGTATTGGCATGTATCAAGTAAATATATGGTACATTAATTAACTATAGGAAAATATTGTCTATTGGAAAAGAAAGCTGGACAGCCAATGTTAGAGAAACCCAGCCACAAAGGAAATTATTCTAGCTTAGCTGCTCCTGACTCAGACATGCAACAGGCCCTGTTCAGCTGCTGATTAGTCTGAAAAGTCTACAGATCAGCAGTGACCTGATGCAGCAATTTGTTGGGATTTTTTTCCTGTGCCTCTAGCCACCCACCATCCTCACCAGAGTACCTGCTTGCCACCTTGTCACCTACCTCTCTTCTCAACAAAATACAATGGCCTCTACCTCCCTTTCCTACAGCAGCAACCTAGCTGTCCATTACTACTTCTACTGAGATCACCTAGCCCTGAGGTCTGTGTGTCACTCAGCATGCAGAGCCAAAGCTGTGACTGACTCTCAGCAACTCTGCCATGAGCTGTGGGTGCTCAGTTGCACTCTGCCTGAGCCTCAGTGCAGTCCCTTGCTGGCTATTCCTGCCTGCACTATCTGCTCAGAGTGGCAAGTGAGAGAAAATGCTCAGCAGGACATATGAGGCCCATGTGCCATAAATACCCTGCTGATATGTTCTAAAGGAATGTCTAAAAACTAGAAATTATGTATTAACCCAAAAGACTTCCCCCTAAGCATCTTTCCATAGCTCCACAATCCATTCAATTTTGTTGATTTTTTTTTCCTGTCTCTTTGCAAGGCAAAACTTCTAAGAGTGTAAGGATTTCAGAAAGAGACTAAATTCTCCAGGCAACTTTGGAAGCAATTTCTCAGTGGGAACTGCAAAGCTGAGGAGAATTTTTATATTTCAGGTTTATACTCTAAATAAAATACAGTACCTTGTGTGTTATTCTCTAGATATGAACAGTAGTGTTTTCATAGTTTAAACACAACAAGTCATTTGGATGAATTAATATCTGGTTGGAAAAACAGAAGGCCTATCATTCAGTTTCTCTTTACAAATAGTGCAACATAGTGTTAATCTGTGCTTGTTTCCACACATCCACCTCCTGTAACTATTTTGAATTAGTATTTTGATGATAGTCTCTGGTTTTTTGTAAAGAGGAATAAAAGATGCAAAACATCACACATATCCAATAATACAAGCCCATGTTCCAACACTTCTACTTAGATTTAGTAAGAACCTATTTTGAAAGAATGCACATAAAAAATATAGTAGAAATAGGTTCTTGATTGACTAATCATGCACAAATATCAGCTACAATTACAGTTACAAAGGAGTATGTGCAAAAGCACAACAGAAAATGAACAAAGAAATGCTGCAGGAAAAACTAGAAAGTGCATTCTCCAGCATTATTGTCCAGGTAACACTTGCTCTATATCTATTTATTAAAAGATGATGACATGAAACACAGACCTTCCTCAACAGTACTGTCCTTTAGGTTTGCAATCTTACAAGATGCAATCCAAGAGGTTTGCATGCTCCATATACTTACTCCAGATACATGCTATATACACCACTTCACCACCGGTTAGATGATCTCTTTATATCTGCTATATAGCCAACAAAAGATATAATAACTTCCAAGTCTACTAGGCAGTTATCAGCCTCTCCTCCCACCACACAGAGCTGGCAGATCTATTCTATAGATCTCCTGGCAGATCTGTTCTTCATTCCCAACCCAAATGACATCTCACTATTTTTCAGTCTTTCACTTTCACACCCCAGAAACAGTCTCCATCTTTGCAGGACTGTGTCAGCAGAAGACCTACCATCTATTCCACCCTCCTCTATGTCCTGTTACCTCTGAAAGCTCTCCCTCAGATAACTAAGGATTTCCTCTTTCTAGTAGTAGGGATCTATTAACAAATTATGCAGAAGGCATGAAAAGTAGGATTTTTAAAGGCATCCACTCTTGGCACTCAGTCCTGTCTCCATTGCAGTCTATGCTAAGACTCACTTGGATTTTAATGGGCCCAAACTTCTTTTGCTACAGTTTGAGAGGGATATAGGAACATAATAGGAAGGTCTGAAGTGATTCAGGATTTCAGAAAACTGAGTAATCCTGCAGAGTGACAGACATAAGGGGTGCTTGAATTGATGTTCTCCCTAAATATGACCCCATCACTGTATGCAACTGTGAATAACTACAACTAGCACCTTCTCCCATGACTTTTAGAAAAGCCTTGCCCTGTTTTTACTGTTGCTGCAAGAAACTGCCTAGCCAACAAAGAGATTGTGACAGAAATCTGGTGCTTAAAGAGATTATAGATGAGGTGTTTAGCATGCCTAGCACCTGGGATCCAGCTAAATGAGGAAGGTTGACTGCAAATGCTCGAGGGGATCCATTAGCAACAATGTCCTGCAGGGAGAGTACCCAGCAAGGTAACAAAATCATTTGTAGTAAGGATATTCCCTAGAAAAAAGAAATCATTAATGTGTTCCTGCTGTGCTAGGAGTATTCATGACTTATGGAGAGACAGGAGTGGTAACTGGGCTGGAGGAGGAAAACAAGGGATCCTTTTTGTAAGATTGATGGTGTTATTTTATACCAACCAGGTATAGAGGGGGAGTAAAACTAATATGTCTAATGACAGCTCACTAGAGAGGTTATTTATGCTGTGCCAGAAGATTTCAGATGCTGAATTTAAAGAGCCACCCACCAAGGAAGTGTGGAATAAGAACTGTAAATCATAAGATTTGAGGCTTAGTTTAGTTTCCAGGATAAAATGAAGCTTATTGTGATTTCATATAAACATATTGAATATAAACAGTGATGGCTGTTCAATCTTTGAGTTTCTCTCTTAACCAGTGCCTGATCATGGTGTAAAGATTAGAGTTCATCAGAGGCTTAGCACAAGACTCAGAGACCCCAAATTTTGGAAGGTTCCTACCTCACAGTCCCTACTCCACTATACATGAGCAGGGGTGAGATTTCAGTTCTAGATTTAAAAAATTCTGTCAGTGTCAGACCAAATTTCAGAACTCTTTCCAAATGTGGGAGTCAAGTCCCATGAAAATGAATGAGAGAATTCCTATTAACACTAAGGAGCACTTAATCAGAATCTAAAAGGAAAGGAAACTGACTGCATCCATCAGCTTTTTCTCAAGTTATACTCTTTTGACAGTAAGAGTCTGTGTAATCTGTGACTGACTTTCTTCTAACATACTCTATTTTTCACTGGCTTACTCTGGGATGCCCTTTGATAACAGAGAGTTAATGCATTTCCTGGCACTTACAAGGCTTTTGAAAATTCTGACTATCTGCTTCACAGAGAATTACTTAAAGTCACAAACGTTTACTGAATGGTTTTGAATCCTCTGAAGGAAAGCTTTAGATAAGGCAATGGTGGTGTTGTTCTTCATCTCTGATAGCTTAACTTGGTATTTGCCTTGATGCTGAACAGAACATTCAGCATATTACTTTAAACCTTCTGGACTTTGGAAAGATTCAATCTTACTTCTTAAGCAAAAGAAGGGAAAAAAAGTTGACATTCATTGCTTTTAACCCCCTGATGTTATATGCAGTTATGAAAAGTTTCATTTTGAAGTCCTGAGAAACCAAACACTCTAATTTGACAGCATCTCTCAATAGTGTCCTTTGAAAATGGTCCTGTGAGAGAGGACAAAATATTACTGATTTATTCCAGAAGCTGAACACTTAAGTGAACAGGAAATATACCCCACATGGTCTCTTACAAGCAACTACCTACAGCCAGGAAATTGAATGCATTACTTTATGCTTTTCAAACTGGAATTTAGATAAAGAGTGATTCTCTTTATGGAAGAACATGAACATTCCTCATTTCTCATTCCTTTTGAGATGTTAGTTTCCTTTTTTCCAGTGGACTAATGTTGTTGTTTTTGCTATTAATTCATTCTGTCATGTCAAAATATATTAACATTCTTTTGAAAAATGATAAACAGAATGAAAAGACAGATGCTTTCAGCATGCTCATTAAGTAGCTCAATAACTCTATTTTATTCCTCCCTCAGGTTTTGCTTCCTGGAGCACAGTAGGTTAGCCATTGTCTTCTCCCTCCAGACACTACATCTGGAAAAAGGAAAATATTGAGTAAAAAGATTGATTCATTTATTGTTGATTCAGCATCACAACAGTATAATAGAATTTCTAAACCTTTCTGTTACAAAGATGATCCCAAATGTCCAATGCAGATTTCTAGTTTGCACTGATTTCTTCATTTTTGATAATGCAGAAAACAATTATTTCACATTTCCTAACAGTAACCTTTGTGTAAGTTTTGCAGACCTTGAAACCCCAGCTCCAGCATATTCATTTTGAATATTTTGAAACATTGCTTTGTAGCTTCAGTTGTATTTTTCTTCCTATCTACCTTCCAGTTATTAGTGATATAGGAATACAGCCTCCACTTCTGAGGTTCTCAATACAGGAGAGGCATGGACACACTGGAGCAAGCCTAATGAAGGGCCATAAGGATGATTAAGGGACTGGAGCATTTGTGAAATGAGAAGAGGCAGAGAGCTGTGTAAGCCAGAGAAGGAGCTCAGGAATATGTTATCAGTGTGTCAATGATAGATTTGTTCCCCATGCAACTTCAATGTTTCTTGCACCAGGACTGCTTGCAGCAGTTAAAAGGTGAATGTTTAGTGCTCTGACTGTTCTGTGTTTTGAGCTACTCTTCCATTCTTGGTTAAGATTTCATTTTCTGTCTTACAGCTTCACTTAATTTTAGAGAAAGCCTAACTCTCTTCCAGACAGCTATGTCTTTCTTATTATATTCCAGGAGCCTGTGATCAAATGAAAAACTGTAGGCTGTCTGTCTTCTTTTGTATGACACTTTTAGCAACCCATTTCTTTATAGCTGTATTTGCAATCACATTCTATATTTTTCCCTTCTGTAATCTGAATGGATACAGAGAGACTAAAATGAGAGTACAGTTCATAAGTAATCATAGAGTTAAGTCCCTAATACATAAAGTTGGAAAAAAGGTACCAAAAAAAGAAAAAAACACAATTATATACAGAGCAAAGACTGGATTCTGGGCTGCCTTGTACTGTGTAAGACATAAACCAGACAGCAAAATAATGGCTATTTCAGAACTCATCCATGTTATCTGCTGTTCTGTTTTCTTCTGGTTTCAGTTTAATTTCTCAGTCCTTTGGACCAGAAAGCTGTCTGATGATATGCCTAAGAAGTAAGTAATGATCTATCTTGCACCAGCTGTAAACCAAATTACTATTCTACACGGAAGATTCTGAAATTATTTTGTTTATTACAATTTTAAAACTGTAACACAAGTACCACTGGAGAAGCAAGAATAAGAACAAAAATGCAAAATATTAGGAAGAAGAAAAGAGGATTGAAAGCAGCTGTGGAAACAAATACTGTCTCTACAAATAATATTTTTAATGTCATCTTCCAGTTCTTTCATATATAGCAATATCTGCTTGAGGCAGTGCAGAATGGTGCAAATGAAGATACCCTTAGTGTGCCAGCTGTTGTGTAGTTAGATATACTATTTTACATCAGAAGATAGTTAGGTTTACAAGAAACCTCTCACAATTTTTGGAATAGGTAGCTCAATGGGATTCTATTGCCAGGAGCACCAAGATCAAATGTACTGTCTTGGATTACAATTACCAACTTGTGTTACAGAAGCAGGAGATAAACCCTCAGTCAGGAACATCAGGGTGCTGAGGCAATAATCCCACTCTAAGAAGCCACCCTGCTGTTTTTTCTTAAGCAAAATTAGATGAGTAGATATTCATTAAACTGTTTGGAACATGGTAACGCACCAGGTCCACTGTCCACACTTGATTTAGGTGGGTGGGCACCTTGGTGAGAAATCTGATTAGTAGGAGATAGCTCCAAAGCCTCAGTGAAATGTTTTGTGAAGAGAGACAGCCCTGCTGTGCAATCTGGTTATATTTCAGCCATGCCCTGCTGAGAGAGCAAATAAAGCAGTAGAAGCTATAGCTAGAAAAATTTACCATATGACTACAATGCAGCAAGAGGATTAGACTTCTTCTAGTGATGGAACTCAGTTTTAACTGTACCACCATCACCAGAAGAGGAAAAGACTGCTGAGTAGTGAAGAAGTCATATCTTTCACATAGTTTTCAACTTGACTACCAAATATATATGGACCCACTCTGGCATAACCAAGTTCTTGGCCATTTTGAGTTTTCATATCTGAGAAGTTATTTGCTGCACATCATGGTGGTTACCTGATTGGTATCAGTATGGCAGAATTTAGACTGTAAAAGAGTATAAATTGTTGAATAATGACACTAGTCTGCTGATGGAAAACTATGTCTTACACACTTCCACATGCAATGTGTGCTTTATCCTTGGATAGGGTATATTAAGGTGCAGATGAATAACTTCAACTCATTTTGTCAAGTGGTTTGGCTTAATCTCTTTGAACAATGCCACTTGTACTCCTGCATGGTCAAACTTCAGTGCTTTTGGCACTCATTTTTTGAAGAAGACAATACAAAAACACTACTGAAAATCTATTTTAAAATCTAGTGTCCCTTAGTGTCCCTCCTGCAACTGCTTATGTGTCAGTAAGAAAGATAAAGGTATAACCAAGATAAAAGGTGCCTTAAGCTCCTAAGACAAATTTTACCTGTCAGCACACAGCACCTGGGAGTATCAGGAACTTGGTGGGCCCTACTGAAATTTCCTTTCTCATTTTACTGTCACTATAATCTAACATTTACTCTCAAATTAGATCCAGACTAGGTTGAGCCTATTTTATATTCACTGCTTTGTTAGGGTTGCTCTAAAGGAAATCACAGCAGTGATTATTGAAATCTAAACATCTGCATCAAGGCAAAAAACCCCACAGGAACCAGAAAATACTCTTATCTAAGTCTGTATTTCACTACAGACAAAGAGAAATTTATTATGTATTGAAGTATTGGTGCTTCAATTGCCTCAGGTTGCATGAGCAAAGCTACCAAGAAAAATCAGGCTCTGTAGAAGTACTGTTGGAATTTGGCCCTTCTGAATGTTCCATCATTTGTGAGATCAGACTCTAAATCTCAGTTTATGAGGGTTAACTATTTTGTCTCCAGTTTCTTCCTGCAGGAAATGAAAGTACAGATGTTTTCAAGCAAGATACTCAGTATACTTACAGACCTAGACACAAAGGAGAAATTGTTAGACATGTTGCCTTTAAGATGTGGAAGATGACCTTAGGATCTGGGAACTCACTTTCCTCCTGAAGACCTAGGATAAGTCATCAGTGAAGAAAAGGTCCTAGACTATAATCTCTAGGGAGACTGCAAAGTTTTCAACTTAAATAAGCAATTGTTTCATCTCTAGTTTGGCAACCTAGTAATGTATTTAAGCCAGTTTCCCTGCAGTGATTAGACTTGTAAGGAAACTCTGTTCTAAAGAAGGAGCCCACTCTGTGAGGCCTAAAACCTACATGATCTAAACTCTCCAAATCAGGAAGTCATAACCAAAAGGAACTCAAATGTATTTGGTTGAGGCACCAGGTGAAGCAATGTGTTCATTTCATATTTTATGTCTATAAAAAATATTTTCATATTTCTTCAAGCACCCAGAATTAATTATGTTGTATCTCTTCTGTATGGAGTTGAAGAAAGGATATGGAATATTGTATTAAAACCTACAGACATCCTCCTTTGGAATGTAAAACCTGGCCTGTTAACAACCTTGTCTGGAAGACTCCATTTCAGGAATGATTAATTAAAGTATGCTTGTGCTATTTACATGTAGATGTAATGTTAGATTGGTAGAAGCCCCAAAACCTGTCCCTTCTTCCTCCTAGCCACACTGCAGATGTCACACACAGAGCTATGTAGTTATTCCTGAGAGCCCTCTCTTCTTCCCTGTGTTGTGATCTGGTAGCTTGCTTCAAAGTGCAACCTCAGCTTTTGTACAATAAAATAAGATTGTGGTTTGCCACTGAGTTGGCACTCAGGGCAAATTCAACAGGGAAACTCTGCTGAATCTTCTATTGACCCTTTGTTCTGCTCAACTATAGAGCTGGGGAACTTGAGAGCATGGAATATAAGAACTGTAGACAGCAAATCATCACAGATTGAAGAGTTGTGGGGCCATGAAAACACTTTGTCTTCTCCTTGCCAACACCTCCTGGGGACTCTGGAAATTTAAGTATGTAAAATACAAGTTTCAGCAGAAGATTCAGCTGCACATACAGGCAATTCCTTGCAAAAGCAAGGCCCCACTTTCCTATTTCCCCTGTTCTGATATGTATGTGAAAAAGGGAAACCCTCATGCATGGGAGTTTCCACAGAAAACAGATGTGATAATAAATCATGATAAGTTTCTTTCCTCCTCATGCAGTAACATGAACTGTATGGGCATCTGACTAGTGCACTAGAGGTTTGAAGTACTCTTATAAAATTTGAGGTAAACAGTTATGTTTCCACTTAAGAGAATCAAGAACTAATTTTATTTTCCTTGAGCAGAATAACTGATATTATATTATGGTGATAAAATAGTTGATGTGTTCATCCTCTAAGGGATCTGAGGGATCATAATACATGTCATATATGTCATAAAATATATATACATATATGTATTCTATTAGCTTGTTTTTGTGATAGCACTTAGTTTAAGTCTACTCCTCATTCCATCAAGGTTAGCTCATACACTACTAATTATACTTTTTAATTAAGTTAAATTTTTAACTGTGTCATCAATCAATTCTGAGCTATTTAATTTTCTGTAACAATGGCTTTAGGAAACTGGTACCATCTACAGACAGAATAGCCATTAGCATATGTAAATGGAAAAACATGGAAAAGAAGATGAGACTTGTCTGTGGGCTCTGAAATTATCAATCTCCAAGACAAGATAAAGGAATTGCTTCCCTGTGGGAGATAATGACTTGCTTCTTCATGATAGTTATTTAATGTCAATGTACTTTATTCAGATAATAAATAAGAGGAGTTCCCCTGAGCTTGATTTCTTGCATAATGTGTTCACATATATAATTATAAAGAGGATGAAAAGTCAAGATGGTGTGTGAGAAAGAAAACTAGCTCCATCACCCACCAGCTCTTCCCATGTCTCTGACTGCTCACCTGGGCAATTGGCAATGTGTCTGTGGCTGGTAGACAGCCTGCAGGTTTATTATGACATATTGGTGAACTTCAACACTTTAACAAAATGGTTTTTAAACAAAAAAGTGAATTTGTCACTAATAGAAGAGGTTGTTAACCATACCTAAAAAGAGTGCAATAACCCCTAATTCAGGAAACTAGAAGAACATTTAAGGACTGTTCATACAGGACAATTAACTACAAGTTAGATAAGGACCACTGCCTTCAGCAGGCCCAGAGGAGTAGAGATGAAATTTGATATGAGAAGAAAAAAGGAAATGGTGGAGTTAACTGTTTTCTAGTTTGTACAATAAACACTGCTCAAAGGCCTGTAACATTGAAAATTGCCCTGAACTTTGTTAGGCAGAGAGAATACAGGTAAGCAGTGGATAATTTATAGATAATTTATAGAGCTGGCCACAAAACAAAATGTTCTAGAATTTCCACAAAATGGGAGGAAATGTTTTAAGGAATTTGGCACAATTCCTCCATCTGCTTCCCTGCCCCCCAAGCCAGGTAAGCTGATTCTGGTCATTACCATGTCTATGTATTTAATTGCACAAACACACACATACATACTGAGGAGATCAGATCATCCAAACGAGATGAGAAATCCCAGATGTAAGCCATGGATGTTCTCCATTTATACATAAAAGACAACTCCTTGGGGAATCTAACCTCTCTTCAGCTGCAAAACACTTAATGGTGCAGAGAAGATGTGGATCTTGATCTGACAAACACTTAAACATGTGTTGCAGTGTAAGCTGTTAAATAGTCCAAAGAAGTCAAGTGTGTAAAGGTAACTACATAATTTAGTTGCAGATTGAAGGTCTTAAAACACTGCAGAATGTGTTGCTTTTACAACTTCCAGTATTTTTTCCCTCTTTAGCAATACCACACAGAGCAGGAAGAGATAATCACAGCTTAAAAATCTTTTAGCAGAATTCTGGTAAAACCAAAGATTACACTCAGTAGGGGCAACTGTCATAACCTTTATGTTCACAGATGCCAAAAAGATGCTGGTGGTCTAGGGATTATCTTCAAATATACAGTGCTAAGGCTCCTCTTGAAGAGCAGGACATCTGTTCTTAGTGTAGCAGCAAGTCTGGAAACAGAGATGCAAGAGCATCACTAAGAGTCACAGATCCATAGAAAGGGAATTCCTAGTTTTATTTTACAACACCCAATATTTTCCATTCTTTTCAACCTTTCTCCTCCAACTTGCATTCAGACATTGCTGTAGTATAACAGTATACTTTGTCTCTTGATCTTCACAGGTTTTTTTCTGGTATCTTTTATGTTGACTTCATCTGACAGTTTCAGCAATGACCTGATGAAAACATTCTCCAAGCCCATGGGCAGTCTGAACCATACAGCAAAGGAGTTGAAAACTGAACAGCATTACAGACCAATAGGCCTAACAGGAGATTATTAATAATAACACACATTTATTTAATTTGATATTTTCATACCTCAGGCTCATAATGCAGAACACTTAGAATTCCAATAGTAGTAGGATGCTCTACTACTGACAGTAACTCAGTATTTCTGTAGCTCCTTAAAGCACAGCAGCTCAAAGCTCTTCCAGCTGATGAATTTCACTTAACTGAAAACTGAGATACAGCAAGAAACAGGACTGTCTTTTACCAGCCCTAACTTTTCTACTGTTGACAGAAAAAACACAGAGGTTCATGGCTTTGTGCTGTTCACCTTTCAAAACTTTCAGGTATTTGTCAAACCCACATTTCTTCATCAGAAAGAGCATGAGATGCTGACATGTCTTCTGAACATTTTCAGGTTTGAAGGAATGTTTATGATAATAAGTAGATAAGGACTTGATGTTAGTACTTCTGTCAAGGACATCCATACTGCAAAGTAAAGTGTTACAATTCTAGCAATGGCACTCAATATTTTTATCTGCTATGTATCTACACATGTACATTGTTTAACACATCCATTTATTTAATAATTAATAGCTTTATTTAACTTATACTTTGCTGTTTCTAGATAGAAGCCAGATGTTTTTCTGCCCTTATAAAATATTTGGTGCACTTATGAAGTCAGATTAAAGATACTACTTTCTTTACTGCAAAGGAGATAAATTGCCCCAATAAGCTGGAATAATGAGTCTTTTCTTAAGGAATGCTAAGAAGTTCTCTCCCAACTCACCTGCTTTCATGTTTTCTCAGCCCCAAACAATACCCTACCAAATGTAGCAGGTTAATCATGATTTTCTTTTGTCAGGACCATAGATATAAATATAGCAGCTCTGAAGTGAATCAGCTACAATACAGAAACAGTGCATTTTTAACTGGAAAAAAAATAAGAGATTATGCCATTATCATGGGGTCTGGAGAAGGATTAAGGCAGAGATAAATGTCTACAGATAGTCTGTGTAGGAGAGACAACTTAGGCGAAGCTGATACGCTACAGTCTTATTCTAGCTGGAGAAATAAAGTAGCTGTTTGTTGGCTTTTTAAGTAGTACCATCTCAGTCTACATTTTATTGCTGAAGTTATTGGTTTAGTCATTTTTGACCTACATAACCATTGGAAGAAAACTTGTGAGACAAAGATGCCACGAGGATTTATTTTTTCCCCACTGACCATCTGGCTTTCATTCTCATATCTACTTATGATCTATTTCTGAAATGACAAAACTGAGATTATTAATGGTATTGAATGGCAGAATACAGTAGTTATCTTCTTTATCCTTATTCAAATCTCTGTCTCCATAAGCTATCTTATTATCTCACACAGTTCATATAAAACTCCTAACCATGGAAGAAGAAAGGTAATGGAATAGAAATTTCAAATCACAAAACTGAAGAGAGTCCTTAAATCATGTACTTATGCCAGAAAGATATTAAATGAAGAAAAATAGCATAGTGTTTACCACAGTTCCTTATACTGCCAAAAAAAAGAGAATTAATCTTGAATTAGATTAGTTTCTCCCTTCCATTTGGAATTGCCACCTGTAGGTAACTGAACTTACATACCTGCATTGTTATCAGTACACCTGTGTTATTGTGCATAGGTTTGAGATTTGATCCAATACCTAGTTTGACTTCTGGCACTTAATTCATATAAATGTTCACACCTCACACATCATACAGGAAAATGACATCATCAATCCCTTTTTTTGACAGAACAAGATTTTCCTTGAGATTCCTGACTGCAGTTTCAGACCATTTTAAAAACTAATGGTGTTAACTTAGAAATTCAGATGGCCAAAATGTCAGAGAGGGAAGCTAACAAGGCACCAGACAGATATTGCTCTTACAGTTTCTTCAAACTACAGATGATAAAACACATTTTGATAATTTGCTGTGCCAAGAAAGTGCTATTTGCAGTGAGATATCTTACTCCTATCCAAGAAAAAGACATATTTTTATCTGAGGAACAGACAGGAAACATATTTTCCATTAGTGTGAGGCAGGGGGAATCTGTATTCTTCTAAATACTTTTTTAAAGCCTCAACAAAGCCTAACGGAAAATTGGGGAGAGAAAAAAAAATCCACAACTTCTCTCTGTGAAGACACTTCTCAGGGGTTTTTTTGCTGTATACACACATGAAAACAGGAATCCTAGCTGAAATCTTCCAAAAAATCAGTGCAACTCCACCCAGCTAAAACTCATTCATGATCTGTGCTTCTGCTCCTTCAGAGTCTATCTGTTCTTACCATCCCACCCTTTTATATTAAAACAGTTTTGACTGTCTCTACAATACAAGCAAAGGCTTAAGGAAAGACAGACTAACCTAACACAGTAGTCAAAGCTGAGGAAACTCTACTCATATGGTTCATGCCTTTTAAGACCCTCAGTTGTGAACCCTTTCCTTGAATCAAGGGCCAGATCTTTTCATAAAACCAAGGTTTTTCTGCTTTGGTGAATGCACATTTTCCTTCCTGAGCTAGCCACAGTTTGTTTGTTTGTATATTCAGTGTTACAGATAGCCACTGAATGTGGAGAGGATGTAGCTCTTATGGGATGCCATGTATTTGGACACACCCAGAGTTGGCTTCTTAGGGATTTTGCTGACTCACAACCTAGTAAACTGATCCCACATATAAGGTAAGAGCTAGGAGGAGAAATTATAAACCCAGAAAGAAAGAACATAGTTCTTAGCTTTAGGATGTGGGAGGTTTGATTTTAAATCTCCCTTCTTGAAGGATTTCACTAAGACTCATTTTTAGCCTTTGCACCACCAAAGCCTTTGATACTAGCAAAGACAACTTGAGAATATGAAAAGAGAATAAATTCATCATTTAGTCATCATCTGAGTAGGTGAAATATTTTAAGAATATGTTTTCTTATCTGCATTTTAGAAGAGCACATAATTTAGTCAAGACTTTTGCCCAGTAATGTTAAGCTTTATTTCACAAATATCAAAAATAGTAATGCAAACACAAAACAGGCTGAAGTCAGTAAGACTAAGAGTATGAAGTACATGGTTACCTACAAGATCAATGCTTTGGACCTTACTCAAGTAACATTTTTCTACTTATATAGGCTACAGAATGTGTTCTATGTTCTCCTATTCTTTTGAAACTGCAAGTAAGCTAGGTGTAAAAACACAAAGACAAATAGCAGGGGAGACAGAAAGAGAGGAAATAATAGCTGAGATTTGTATCGCATGCAACTGATCAGTGTAACTACATGTCAGTGGCACAGTTCAGTATGAGTACACCAAAGATTATTCCATTAACATTCCCCTACCCAAGGGATTTCTCACACTTCAAAATATTCTGGTACATTCAGAGTAAATACAGCTGATAGGTCTTGGAGTTAAATTTTGAGCCCTTATGTAATGAAGAATATAAAAAGACTTTGGGAACATGAAAGAGTAAGGGACAATTGAAGTTAATGGAAAGCCTACCACTGATTTTATTTGGCTCTTAATAACCCCTGGAGACAGATATCTTCTGATTTATATTAAACCTCATACTGCTTATCTGAGCCAAATTACATTAAGTTTTTATGCTGAAGTCCTTTACTACAGAAGTCAGCTCTACTATATACAAGAGGTCAAATACAAAAGAGAATTAGGAACTAAACCATCTAAAGATGTCATTACTTCTGAAAGCTAAACAGACTGTCAGTGGTAAGTACATTTACATGGCAGTTTAAAAAATACCCTCTGCAAGTTATGAAAGCTTTTGGAAAAATAAATGCCACTCAAAAGCCATGCAGTTTTCAGAAAAAGCCACCAGCAGAATAAACATGAGCAAATTGAACCTCTTGTAATGCTGTCATGTTAGCCATAGAATGACCAATATAAATAAATCCACATGACCATTACTCTGTTTCTGTTTATTCCCTGTCAGAGATAGGGATGAGAGAACCAAATGTCTCATTCTGAAGTGGAACTGGCAATGTGTCTTAGTGCATGTTTCTATGTCTTTGTGATGTTCCAGGACATTAGTTTCAGAGCTGTTAAACCATGTTTTTAAATCAAATGAACCCTAGCTGAGTTAAAAGTAACACAAGCTGCAATTTGCAGGGAAGATTGGAATTTGACTTTAAGGACAGAATTGATTAGATTAGACAAAGGTTATTAACAATTTATTGTTTCATAAAGGATGAGTTCACTTACCATTCACATACATGAACTGGCACAACTGAAAAGAACTTACTTTTACAAACAAAAAGATCTTAAAACATTAAAGGGCAAGTGCAAGAGAACTCAACCCTCTCTAATGCTTTTGGATCTGCCCAGAGCTGTAGGCTCTCAGCCATCTGCTCCTTGCAGGAGGAGTGTTATCTGCTGAAGGCAACTCTTTCCAAACGTTCAGCAATTGGCATTACTATAATGACCCTTTGAAGCTTTGCAGGCAAATTTCTCCCAGCTTCCAAGTTCTGCTCACAGCTTTATTTGGAGTTATCATCCATGCTCTATCTCTGCACAGATAATAAATACAGCAACATAGATTTAAATTCAGATTTACCTTGCCTACAGTACAGACAGACTTAGTGGTACTGCACAGAGGATTAATTAAAGGACTTGATTTGTACTCTTAGCTGCACAGTTTGAAAGAAAAGGCTTAAGGTAAATCAGATATAGGGGGCAATTCTACCTTAAACTTAATCAGATTCTACTCTAACTCTTTGCCTTAGTTTACAAAACATCATTAAGAGCTTCTAAGTGTCAGAGCAGGGGATTCATTGTTCAGGACAGCACCCACCCACCCAGCTGCTGCCTTTAGCTCTCAACCTCTGCTTCCCCTCTCTTGTGCACCAGGATTCACACTAATTACTTGTTATTCCAAGCAACCTACCAGGAGCACGGCCTTTGTTCTGGGTGATCCCCTTACTCAGAACACCTTTCTTTGAGTTTAGGACTTAGGTAGAACTGCAAAAAACATTCGTGGCTTTGTCTGAACCCAAATACTTTTAAAACTCAAAAGTGATTTCTCGTTTCCAGTTCCCACCTGAACAGCTAAGCACACACAGTTGTGAAAGCACACATTTTGGTAAACACTGCTGATTGTTCTTCCTGACTTAGTTACCTAAAATCCTTAAGGCTGTTACTCTTTTCTCTTTAATCAGCCTGCGATCCACTTGCCTGCTGCCGACTCTGGACTGTCCTCCCAAATGCAATTTGAGATAACATAAGATATAGATATAAGATGCATATTTCATAGATATTAAGTTAATGATCTAAGATGCACTGTTAGAGACCACACTAGCCTGTTGGCAACAGAAGTGACAGATGAAGCGAGAAGTTGCTACATTGGCTGAATTTAGGAGAAAGTTCCCTTTTTTCTCTTCCACATTTTTTCTAGGGTTCCTGTCCCATACACACACATGCTGGAGCTGCAGTCATGCAGATAACCATTAAACCAGAGCAATCTAACTGCAGCACCAAGGACTTAGCATCAGCAGAAACAACTTCTTTTTTATCTGAATTTTTAAACTTCTGCAACTACTCTAGTTTCAGCATTGCCCATGTCCCTGCTCCTTGTCATCCAACACATCTGTTTTCTCCCATTTGCCACTCTGCTCTTGCCTCCCTGAGTCAGTCCTGAGTCAGCAAAAGCACTTCTAGGGCTTTGTTCAAAAAAAATGGTTCAGCTCATTTATAGATGAAACGGAAGAATCCACCTTAAATTAAATATATTTTTAAAAGCTTTACTGAACAAACAGATTACTGAACTTAGAAGTTAGCCTTAGAACAATTTTCATACCCAACCTGTGCATCTCTCTTTCTTCATTGTTATTCATAGAACCCACTCTGGGAAATGCTGCTTTATGCTGCAATGTCTGAATGCTCCCTAGCACTGATACCATTGCTCCATTGTTTTTAATCAAACTTTAAACTGTTTACAACAGTAATGATTTGGACTAAATCATATTTTATACTACCTTGGATTCTTCCTCCACTCTACAGGCTTGGGTTTTCCTCCTAAACATCCTGTTACTTAATACTATGCACATACAAAACTGTAGTTTGACTTCATTTTCTCTCCTAAGTGACAGAGCTGTTTTCAACAGTGCAAACTGATTTTACACAGACATGATTTCCTTAATTAAAACTATGTAAATAACTGTCTACATCTTCTGAAATTGCAACCTGCTGTAAAGACCTATACTCCTATTATGAGCCTGCCCTAGAATTACTTTCATTTTTCACAAATTCACTGTCACTGACACAACTCTGTCACCCTAAGCACCAAGTACTACTTTTGGCAAGATGTCAGCTCTTTTAACTACAATATGCTCTTGCTTTGCTGTTGCTGTAAGAGGCTACAAGGCTGATAGCAGCAGAGGGAGCTGGCAGAGCAAAACCAGTACAGAAAACATGAAAGCTATCTTTACTCTAGCAGCTGTTATTGCCACCTCTTTCAGTCTCCTGCATGATCCATGATGAAAGGTGCTAATCCTCCTGCAAATATCACTCCATCATGACTAGCAGGGGTCACAGAAGTAGCTCTATGTTTAAATTTTCTCAAAGCCTCTCATGTGTCTCTCTCTCAGGTCCTTATTTTGTAACTTATTTTGCAAAATGCCCTTTTCTTTCCTTTTGTCTTCTTTGTTTGGGAAAAAATAAAAATAAAACCCAAACTAATTCCAGCTCTTTTATTGTTTTTCAGGATAAAAATTTGTCATATCTGGTAAAAAATAACCCAGATAGTTGACTAAACAATTAAGAAAACTAATTGTTAAAATTTCCTGGAATACTTAGAAGAAAAGCATTTGCCTCAGAGAACTAACAGAATTCCAAGACTCTGAATTTAACTCTTATGCTGTGCTGGAAATTGCTCTTAAAAACTTCCTCCTGTCACAGAGGTGAACTGCTTCTTGTAATGAAGAGGCTCAGAGTGCCTGAGCAAAAGAGGACTGAGGTTACCCACACCACACTGCCACCTTTCTACCCTGGTACCTCCCTTCTGCAGGGAAACCTACAGAGGCTGTGAAACATTTCTGTGGACTGCTGTACACCCTGCTGCATGCAAAGTGTTTCAGTGCTGGTACAACCTCAGGTCTACAAAGAAAAATACCAGAATTACCAAATCTTAAGCTCTGAGATTTGTCCTCTGCTAGACATTTCTTTAGAAAAGCATCTCCCAGAAAGCTTTGAAACTTGGGTGCTTGAAACTGTTAAGTATTTGCTAAACTCAGCCTTCATTAATGGTGTCAAACTCAGCAAGCTGTAAAGCAGAAGTTGTGCTACTGGAGTGTGTCCAAAGAAGGGCAACAAAGGGGGTGAAGGGTCTAGTGCACAAGTGTTACGAGGAGCAGCTGAAGGAACTGGGGCTGTTTAGCCTGGAGAAAAGGAGGCTCAGGAAAGACCTTCTCAGTTTCCACAACTACCTGAAAGGAGGTGGTAGTGAGGTTGGGATCAACCTGTTTTCCCAAGTAACAAGCAACAGAAGAAGAGGAAACGGCTTCAAGTTGTGCCAGGGGAGGTTCAGATTAGTTATTTGGATTAATTCCTTCATTGAGAGGTTTATCAGACATTGGAACAGGCTGTCCAAGGAAAGTGTTGGAATTTCACAAAACACGTACATGTGATGTTTGAGGAAAAGGTTTAGTAAGCATGGTAGTGTTGGGTGGAGAGTTGGACTCAGAGGTCTTTTCCAGCCACACTGATCCTATGATTCTATGCTTCTGTGATTTAAGGAAATGACCAAAGGATTCACAGAAAGAAATTTGAAACCAGGTATTTTCTAGCATTTTACTACGCATTATAAAACAAATACATTTAGGGGTTGGAGGACAGTAGGACGTTGCTCTTTCATGACTCATCAGATTTGGGTCAGCCTGGGATACAGAAAAGCATCTTCCTAAAGCCACTGTCAAATATGGCTGAGTGTTCTGTTTGTTTTCTGGCTGAAAATCTCCCCCATGGAACACTCCAGCCGGCGATGCCCTGACGCACAGGGGCACCACTGGCACCCAGGCCCCAAGCCCCCCTCGCCCTGTCCGGGCACAGGCCGTAGCTGCCCCAGCACCGGGAGACATCTCCACCGCGACCCCCGGCGCGGCAGGGTCGGGGGGCCGGCAGGGAGGCGGGCCGAGGGGCTGGGCCCCGTCGAGGACCCCCTGAAGGAGGGGCGGCACTAAGGCGCGGGCTGGGCGCAGGGAACCGCCAGAGGAGCAGGGCGGCAGAGCGGCCTGTCGTCCGGCCGGCGCGGCGTGGCCATGCCCGGGGCAGCCCTCGGGGCCCGCCGCCTCTGGCTGTGCGCCACCGTGCTGGGGTGCCTGGTGGCGGCGAGGCCTCGCCGACGAGGTAAGTGGCGCCGAGCCGGGCACCGAGTGGGGTGAGCGGCTGCAAACGAGGGCGTCGCCGCCGGCAGGTGGAGGGTGGTTGCGGGGCAGAGGGAGGGCAGCGCTTGCCCTCAGGCCCGTCGGGGTTTGAAATATCCCCTGGCAGGGAGAGACCTCCTTGTCCGGTCCCAGGGAGCGGCTCGGGTCGGGCCCTTCCCCCGTGCCCGCGCATCACTTGTCTTCCAGGCCGATAGTTTTATGTCACTAGTTTGACTGGAAAAGGCTTAGCTTTACAAACTGATAAAATAGAAATTGCCGTTGTCACCGGTGTACCTGCAGAAAAGACCAGCGGCGTGGAAATCCAAGACTAGGAGTGTTAATTCGCCTGCTCTCTCTTCCCCGTGTGCTGAAGCACATGTGGTGCCTTGGCACACCCTTACCTGGAACCCTCTGCAAAACCTGTGCAACATCCCTATCTGCACTGCCTCATATTTCTGAGAGGAAACTCACATAAAGAGTAGACATAATGGTTTCTAAAACTACTAGAAAATATTTGAAAAGCATGTATTTAACCTTTTCTTAAAAGGTTATGCAAATTTGTGCTATCTTTACAAAGCACCCCTTAAGGTGTGGTCATGAGTCAGTGACAAGCATTTTAACACTCATTCCAATAAGGTTAGGTATAAAGATAGGTTTGATGTGTGTGCCTTGATGGTATTTTCTTCGTGGTTCCATGTATATGGGTATCCCATACACGGTCATTACTACAGCAGTGACAGCTGCAATACACAGTACGATCATTGCTACAGCATTTGTGTTTGTGCTCTTTTATGTGTCTTTTCCAAGCATATGGTATCTTTTAGGTAAATAGTTACAGTCATTTTTATCTTTTTATTTAAAAGTGTTACCCTAAATAATGATTTCAGGGTAACTTCTTCCTAAAAGTGAACTTCTTTCTATTTTGAAAGAGTTTCAATCCACAAATATATCTGAGTGCTTTTGTCGAATGCAGTCCTAATCCAGTTGCTGCTTTGGGATGCTGGTAGGCTGCAACCTTTGCAGTCAGTAGATGCAAGAAAAATCACACTCAGGACTAACAAGTCTCACAAGTGGGCACTTCCTACTGGCACTGTTTGATTTATCTGTAGTCATTTGCAAGACCCTGGCCTTTGGACAGCAGGAGATATGAATTGATAAGCTATTTGTGCCTGAGGAACTCCAGCGTGTTGGCAGAGATTTTGTCTGTATCTCTCCTGAAAAGCGTATCCTCTGGCTCAATGCTGTCCTTGTGTTTAAGGTGTTGCAAAAGTGCTTTTCCAGCTTAGGGTTACATTTCTCAGTATCTGGCAGGACCAAGTAGGTCTGGATCCAGGCAAAGCTCACTGTATTAATCCTAAAGATAGTCAGGAAAAAGCAAATATGGCATCAAATTCTTCCTAGCATTCAGAGACCTCAGTAGAGTAGAGTCATGTATGGTATATAGGGTGTTTGTGGAAAGAAGCACAGAATATGAAAAGTAAAACCCAATTCTAGGGAAACAGCTGCAAATTTTCCCAAGACAGATTGCTTTTTCAGCAGGTAGCATGTAGCATCTGGACAGCCAAACAAATGGGAGATTTTGACTTAGTGGAAGTGCATCTCCTCATAGCCTGTCACACGTGTCTCTGCTAGGCTAAGTTACATCAGTACTGCACAATCTACAGAGGAAGCTGAATTTTATGGTCTTCATTCTCAAGTATTCATTTGTGTGTTTTATAATAAGAACTTTGTTTTCTAAAGCAAATATGTAAAATTAAAGTTATTAATGTCACTAAAAATAAATAATTAAAAGGAATATTCCCATATATGTGGAAAGATTTCCATCAAGAATAATCAGAAGATAAATTCTGTTAAAAGTAACATGAGTTTTCCATTTTGTGCCAGAACACATCAGAATATTTGAGATTCTGGATGAAGTCAGGTCAACAGCAGCATATGCATCTTCCCATACCTTAATGTTCCTCCAGTATTAGGCAGGGCTCGTAGGTAGCTTCCCCTGTCATTAAGCTTCCTTAGCACTTTCAAGTTATCAGACCCTGTTTTCAATTTCTTATTATTTTGTCAGACTTGACTCATTGGGCTGAAAATTGCTGGATGTTTGACACAGGCAAAGCTTTTCTGGAGCATTCCAGCAAAATCAGTGTTCATCATTCTTAAAGTTTGAAAGAATGCTTAGAGGAAAATTACCTTTTTTATACATCTTGAATAAGGAAATAATTATTTCAGTGGTAAATTTAGCCAACTGCCATCTTAAATGCCTGTGATTTTAGCTGGTCTGGTCTGCAGGGGTAACTTTTTCAGAGAACACAACATTAATTTCTTGTTTGTGTGTGCCCATAAATATGATAGTTTTATTTGTTTCTTCTGATGCTAGATAGCACATCAGTTACACTCAGAAGTATAATAAAATCTTTTCATTTGTATTATTGATGATGGCAGTTATTTTCAGTTGTTCTGCAGAATGGGTAAGGAAAAGAAAAGAAAGAAAGAAAGAAAAACATCAACTAATGTTACACAACATGAGATTTCCAAGCAATAATTGTGAAAATATTAGCATACTTCTGAAAAGGAAGCAGGAATACATGGGGAGCTGGGTGACATTTTAAAGTGCTGTGCATAATAATAAGAAACATAAAATTTGATCTTTAGTAGGATTTATAATACCATTACAAGTGACTACAGTCAGCTGTTTTAATGATCTATCAAATGATGATCTAATTAAACTGTGGAGGAAAAGAAAATAAAGACTTGTCTCATGTCTAGCTTGATTTATTAATGGAAAAGGTAACAGATATTAATTGTTTCAGGAGTGATTCAGTTACAGGAAAGGAAACTAATGAGGGTGCTTTATGAAAGGGAGAATTCCAGTCAAAAATAGAAGTCAGGAAGAAATGTTCACTATGGTTCGTAAACTGCTTGTGCTGTAGCTTGCTTGGAAAACATTTCAATAACACACATGACTGACCTGTGATTCTTCAAGGGCTTTTCTTCAGATTCCAGTGAAGGATAATTCTCAATGAGGTCAACTTGTATGGACAGGAATAGCCTACAGGCTACTACAAGCAACTAAGAAGCACAGTGGTGGCACAGTCAATTACATTGACTTCCATCTGCCCTTAGGGGATAGAAGATAAAGCTATTGTTACCTGCCTGGGTAGCCCAAAGCCATATCAGATTAAATCTTCAGGCTTTGAAAGACTACGGGGTTCTCATACTGTGCTTGAAAGAGATGAAGTCTGTTCTTTCAGTGGGACATCATCTCCATTTATGGGAGGGAAATTACCTGAAACTGCTTTATTATTCTGGTTGTCTGGACAATAACATGAAAAGTGTGGAAGATAGTGCATTGTTGCCTGATTTGAACCAAAGTATGTTTGTAATCAGTGACTCAATTACACCATGCAATATACAGAAAAACCTTGGGGTGATAACTGAAGATCAGAGTATTAATATTCAGAATGTAGGATTACAGAGCTTTTGCCTGTCACCAATCTTGAGACTTTTTTTTTTTTGAGGCCACAAGGTCACTTGGATATCCAAAACTGTTTCTCAGTTGTATTTATTTATTAAAATTTAGCATGTTAGTTATATAAATTGGCTTAAAATATGTAACTATCTACCCATTTCCATACACACTTTTGTTGTGATCTGCATGTGTACATTCAAACTGTATGGTACCATCTCTCATTTGAGAGAATTCTTCATTTCATGCACAGGAACCCTGTAAAGTGGTAGCCTATTTACAAAACACCTTTGGATAATCCTTACTTCTCTCATGTATCTGACACTCCATTTATATTCAGGTTACTAGGTTTCATAAACATCAGTGGAACTAGAAAGTCAAAATCCAGAGAGAAAGTATAAACATATTCAACATATTCCTTTCCACTGTTTTTATATCTAGGGTAGATGCCTAATGTGGTTAATAATTTGCATTGAAGAAGGGGAAGTTACCACATGATGAACTCTGTTGAATTTTAGAGCAGTAGCATAGCTACATAGTTCTTGGTACTCAGCCTTCAGTATGTTTTCCAGTAAAGGTGACTTCACATTGCATTGTGATGTGATTAAAAATACTTAAATATCTTTTTCTACTAAACTTGTTAGGCATTCCATATTAATACTCAAAATACTTTTGCTCCACAGTTCTTGAATGCTCTCCTGGTGGACATCAGATCCTGCAGAGCCCTTACCGAAGCGTTGGGTTTGATTCCTCCCAGCTCCAGCAATCAGCTTTCCAGGATTTAATATGTGACCATTCCCTAGCACCAGGGTGGTATCGCTTTATGGTTTTTGATAAGCCTGCTGAGATGCCAACCAAGTGTGTGGAGGTATTGTTACAGCTCACTTGATTAGGAGAAATACATACTCTTTCTTTTCACATTTTCAGTAGGATAGATATAAAAAAAGAACACAGTGACAGGGACTATCTTGCCACTGTACTTGGCACTGGTGAGGCCACACCTCGAGTACTGTGTGCAGTTTTGGGCACCACAGTATAGGAAGGACATTGAGGTACTGGAGAGAGTACAGAGAAGGGCAACTAAGCTAATCGGGGGTCTGGAGAACAGGCCTTATGAGGAGAGGCTTAGGGAGCTGGGGTTGTTTAGCCTGGAGAGGAGGAGGCTGAGGGGAGACTTTATCGCTCTCTTCAGCTACTTGAAAGGTCATTCTAGGGAGGCGGGTGTTGGCCTCTTCTCCCTTGTGACTAGTGACAGGACTAGAGGGAATGGGCTTAAACTGAGCCAGGGTAGGTTTAGATTAGATATTAGGAAGAATTTCTTTTCTGAAAGAGTGGTGAGAGAGGATGGATGTGTTTCTTCAGGGGCTGATTTAGGGGTAAGAGTAGTGTAGGGCTATCGGTTGGACTAGATGATCTTGAGGGTCCTTTCCAATCGTAATGATTCTGTGATTCTGTGACTATGTGAAGGATTACAGAGTACCCATTCTGTCTAAGTACTTGAGTATATTAAAACATGTTAACTGGCCAATTAAGTTTTAAGTATTGAAAATGTTACACTGAAAGGGCAATAGCAGAGGATGATAAATTACATACTTATAGAGTAATCAAAACCTGTCGTTTGCAGTCACTGCTGAAGAAGATCATCTCAGTAGCAGCTTGGCAAGGATATCATGTTGTAAAGCTGTAACTCTGTGGTGGTCAGTCTGTTAGGAAGGTTATGTGAAAGCAGCATGAAGACTTAGAGCCACATGAATCCAGTAATTATGGAGCTTTTAAAGAGATCATGTTAGAGAGAAGAGGTTACTCTTAAAAATAACTTGAGCTAACAGAGCTAACTGAAGATTAGTTGCATTTTCCTCTGCAAGTCTCCCAAGACTCAAAAATTACTTGGAATATTTAATACTTTAGACTTGTATTGTTTTATTTTGGAGTGTACCATCTCTGTAATTGTTATATTCTAAGAAGATATGTCTTTGTAGTTTCCTATTTTAAAACAGTTTCTAGTTTTAAAAAAGGTAAAGTCATTAAAATACCTATGACTTTTATAATGAATTGAAATTACCTGGTCACAGTCTCTTAACACAGGAAAACATCCTAAAAAACCTATCCCCCCCCCCCCTTTTTAAAAAAAATTAACACCTTACAGCAGTACAGCCACTGAATTACCTTTAATGGGCACCTGAGTCAAGGACTCAGAGGGTTGTGTTGCAGAGGCTGCTGTTATACAGGCTTTTATACTGCAAAAAACTAGCAAAAAGTATAATTCCTGAACTTCAGGAATTCCTGAAGGATTCCTTCAAGTAGATTCAGTATAAACAAATTAATTAATTGGTTGCATTTTCTCAAAATGGGTCCTTTTATGCAAAGAACCAGCATGAGAAACCAGAGGAAAAACCTGTGTGCTTTTCAGGACAGAGATAAGACTAGCAAAATACCTGCTCTGATTATCTAGCAAAGTTTTAGAAATCTGACCAAAGTTCTCAGTGCTTAGTAAGTATTTGGTAAAAATAGGCTACCATCCTAACACAGGGGAGCCCAGAGAATAACAACTGGAAGGAGATTAATTCAGAATTTATTCAGCAAATGTAATTTATGCATTGACATCTGCTGCTTTGCATCTGTTGACAAAACCAAAACATTTATTTGGAAATCTCAAAGTCAAAACATAAAAACCCAACTAAAATGAGTACCTTGTTTAGGAAGTTTCCTCCTTTCTTTCCCTTTAGAAGTCTTATTATAGCTGTATTTAATCCTTGCCAAAGATTCAGACTCTTTTAAACAATCCATCCCATGTCCATCTTAGTTCTCATTAATTCTGTCTGTCTGATGGGCTCAGATATTCTAGATTAAGAAAGGTGTACTTTTGAGATAAATAATTGCTCAGTGAGTCTGCAGTAGTCTTTAGACCTCTTGTTCCTGTTTCACTCTCAGGTCAAAGAGAAGAATACTTGAGGCAATGTATGAGGGAGAAGAGGTTCTCAAAATCTCACAGTTTCTGATTTATACTTTTCATGTAAATACTCTCCAGATGCTAGCTTTAGCACACTGTGTTCTTCTAGGTGTTTTTCTTCAGTTTGCTTTCTGTAGCACATGAAAAACAGGAGGTGATCTTTAACTCATTTTGGTAACCCATGAACCAGACTCTTTCTTTATCTCCTTTTCTCAGGATTCATTTTTCTGTATTCCACTGGTAAACTGTGGTGTCTGCTAAATGAGATTTATGCTTCAGTTCCCTTGGTACTACTGTTAAGTTATAACTGGCATGGCAGCTTCCTTGACCTGAAGACCTCACAGCCACAGTGCTGAAGGGTAGAAGAGACCATTCCATCTCACTCCATGAGGAAAAGCACTTAGCAAGGCTTTTGTTTCCAAGAGGGGGAAGAGCAGCCCTCTTAAATTACCTATTGAATCAGCATCTGAACCGCAGACCTGTGAAGCTCACTGCTTTGTAAACACCAAAGGATTTAGTGCTGCTACAGTGTCACTGTGGGGTGCTACAAGCATATCTCTTTCTAAGGGGGGGGAACCGAAGGGCAGACAGGGCTTCTCAGGTGCCTTGCATTTTTGGGTAGGACTGCAAGTCAGTAACCTGGCATCAGCTTGCCCCATCTTTTAGAAGAAATCCAAGAAGTTAGCTGAACTCTCAATCCATGGCAAAGGGTAGATAAAAATGTCAGTTTTAGCACCTTTTGTTGATATTCATTGTGTGTTTGTTCTACTCTGTGTCTGCTGTGCTCTGAAGGCATTCACAGTCAGTTAGTGTAGGTTAATGTGTGTGGAATAACTCACCAAGCTATAACACAACTGCTAGCATTTTGGGGAGAAGACACTCAGGTGTGGCTCCAGGTTAAGGTCTTCAGGCACCAAATATAATCTGTCTTTAAAAACACAAATCCATTAGACTCAAAGAAGCACTTAAGTCTCTTGTGTGTGTATTTGTATTGAACCCTGAGGAGGAAGGTAAGCAAGCCCCCAGTTAACACTGTCAAAACTTGGCTAAAAGCTCATGCAGGAAATGAATTGACTACATATAAGCAACGAGCTGATACAGCATTAACCATTTTCTGTTGTTTTTCTCTGGTGCTGAAGATGAATCACTGTGGTACTCAAGCCCCTGTCTGGTTGTCTCTGAGGGAGACAGAATCCATGCCTCGACCTGGTGAAATCAAACAGTTAACAGCTTGTGCTACATGGCAGTTTTTCTTCAGCTCATCAAAAGACTGCTGTCTTTTCCAAATCCCTGTCAGTGTGAGGAACTGTGGAGAGTTCTTTGTTTATTTACTGCAGCCCACCCAAGGATGCATGGGGTATTGTGCAGAAGGTGAGAAAATGCATGCTCTAATTCAGCTTGAGTGTGTGTGTTTATGAGTAAGTGTGTTTCTCTGATATTTGGCTCAGCTGAAATGTTTGGAAATATTTATACAAGCTAAAATTCCTTGCAATCTTTACTTTTAGTATTGATAGGGTAGAAAAATAATTTGATATGGTAAGGTGAGTTCATACTACAGGTTTTGAATATCTCCAGAGAAGAGTGGAGATATCCATTGCCTGGATGTGCTTCTGTGTGATCTGGTCCAGGGAATCCTGCTGTAGCAGGGGGGTTGGACTAGATGATCTTTCAAGGTCCCTTCCAACTCCTAACATTCTGTGATATCACTGAAGTGTGGAACATGAAAATCTGTCCTTCATTCTTTCTGGTGAATGGGGTTTTCAGTGTTGCTGCTGCCCTTTTTGAGTTAGGTAACAGTGGTGTGACTAACCTCTTTCTACTCCTGTTACATAGGCAGTGGTATTTTCATTTTTAATCAAAGTTCCACCTTTTATTTATTTTCAAAATAATATTGAAAGTACCAAACAATAGCAGTGCACAAGCACTTTTTCTTAGGCTCCTCTAGGAAAGATGATTTTCTTTTTTAAAGCAGGTCTGCACTGAATTTGGCTATCCAGGGTTACAGTTCATGAATAACCATTCAGATGTGGATTTAAAGAGACAAAATATTCAAGTTTACTTCCTTTTTGTTTACTAATAACATCTGTAAGTATTGGTTGGGCACATCTGCAGTAAAAGACATAGAGGTAGTAGTGTTCTGTAGCCTCCTCCTAGGTGTAGCCAGTCTGCTTGTGATTTCCAACACAAAGCTTTGTACTGGTTGCTACCATAATTGTATATGGATTGCATTACAAGATTGCATCTGTTCTGCTAATTTACACTTCAGTCAGTCTCTTGAGATATTTGGTGTGTTTTTAACATAAAGCAGTAACTTGAGAGCATTGGTGTGCATGCTCTGTACGTGTGTGAATATGCAACTTAAGAAAAATCTGTAGTTGTTTCAGATGCAGAGCCCCAGACCTGTGATCCTGAGGGAGTGGAAACTCAAGGTGTCTGTAGCAGTGAGTATTTTCTTTTGATTTTGCAAGATCATCTGTGCATCTATGCCCCAATAATGTCAAAATTTAGTCACATTATGTCTTGAATTAAAAACACATTCATGTTATCAACAGCATTGCTTGTTCTGTTGCAAAATGAGTAGTTTGGAGGTAATTTCTGGCCTAAGGTTACTAAAGTACTTTCTCAGCATAATGTTCAGAGTAAGTACTAAAATGTTAAAACCTAATTTTAATAATGCTGATTTTGAGGTTACTTTGATGCTTTGGAAGTGAAATATGAGCTACAAATCATACTGTAGCTTATTCTATTCTTTTTTACATAGTCTTTTTTTTTTTCTTCCCATTCCCTCTTTCTTCATAAGTAGAGAAAATGTTCTTCTGCCAGGCAAATTCCTTTGCATATTGCTCTTTCCTGTCTGGTAAAATAATTACTTGTATTTTATTCCCCTGTTTTTTTTCCCTTCCTGTCACCCCCACACTCCTCTTCAGCACCTTCCTGTTGTCTAAAAGATAGTCAAAGGCTGATAAAGAGGTTTTTTTCTCCTTTTAGTAATTAATAAAATGAATATATACATTTTATCTGATGCTATAAGCAGTTATGTAATATTTCCACATAGGAAAAAAGCTAAGTATTATTAGTGTGTTAATTGGCAAAATATGCATTAATGTCATTTCATTCAATATTGTTTTTGCACAGAATAAAAAGTGCAAACCACACTTCTGTTTGACTAGGTAGCCTGGCTCCTTCATCACCTCCATCTGTGTCACCACCACTGCCAGCCATTCCTGAAATTGTAGCAGAGTTGATCAAAGGCAACATTTACCTGAGGTGTAGTGTTGGTGTCCCTTTTACAAACAGCTCAGTTGGATTTGTTGTAACTTGGTCAAGACTTTCACCTGAAGGTATCAAAGAAGAACTGAAACATGAAACAGCAGTTCATACCTTCTCACTACTAGAACTAGATGGGATAAACATCAGACTTGGAGACAGAGTATGTTAAAACATAATTATAATCACTTTGTATCTTTGTAAATATGGCTCAGTAGACACAGTTGTTAGAGGTGGAGTTCCAGCACCTTGCTGTAGAATTCTTTGTGGCAGAAGCATATTGCCTCTAGTTGTTGTTTACACCAACAGGGCCCATGTGAATATGAAAATATTACAGAAAATACCACTAATTATTACTGCAGTTAAGGATTTGAGACTGCCTGTCTCAGTACAGTATGGTGTGCCTCCAGGAGATAAATGTTTATTCAACTTGCATCTTCTTCACCCTCTACTGTGATTTTGTTTGATACTATAAATTAGGGGGATATTTGGATGCAGCTGCATCAAAGTGAGAGGCTGTTTTGTTCATTGATTAGATAGTTTTTTCTGATCAGTAATGAGCTGCTGCTTGATGATTTTTGTCTCTGGGATCTTTTTTAAATGGTTTAATCTCTGCCATCAAAAGCAGTGGGAGTGGTTGCATTACCTTCCATGGTAGCAGAATGAAGGCCTTGGCTTTCATGGCAACTTTCAGAAGCTTAAGTATTGGACAATCAATCAGTTTTCTACCTGTGTATATCAAAATACAGGTTAATATTTGCTGACTAAGAAAACCAACCAACCAAAACCAAAACAAAAAAGCACATGGTCAGTGTGCATGTGTATTCAAGCCAAAGCCAGGCTGCTTGGATGGCTTATAGACAAAAATAGCAATTGCTAATCCTCAAAAATCCTTTGGGGACTTTGTGAAATAGTTGCCTGAGGAAAGGCACACTCAAACTAAATCTGCTGCTGCTATGCAGCCTGGGTTTTCCCAGGCTCTGAAACACTGCAAGTATAATATATATATAAGATGTCATGGGGTGCAGAAATACTCCAGAAGGGATTTAAGTCCATGGAGACTTAGGTGGTTGTTAAACATGATGGTTTGTATGCAGACTTTAGTTCAGGAGGCCTTTGAACCACTGATACAGTGTGCCAGAAAAAATCTTAGCATGCCAAATCCGTTTTTCTTAAGCAGCTGCACTGGCAGTTGGTAACTTTTGGTGCAAACAGAAGCCTAGGCATAATGAATGCATCAAACTGCTGCATAATGCTGGGTTTTCTCTTCACATGACCACTTCATACCAGTAACATATTCTGTTATGCTGGTTTTGCCCTACAGATCTATTGTAGCAGTTCTGCCTTCTTCATGGAGAAGCCAGATATCCAGAGCTCTTCTGTTGAGAGCAAGGAGTTTTTTGCTGGAGTTAAGGTAATTTTGGAAGACAATAATGATTTGCTTTATTGTAGTAGGAATCTTTCTGAGTATCACTACAGCAGTCAGTCCTCTGACTAGAAGGAACTCAGAATGTATTAATTGTGAATTAACAGAGCATGTGGTTGGCCAAAGTGAACTTCAATTTGTTGAAAAGCAAAAGTGTCAAAGTTTGGGGTTTTTTTTCCTGTGGTGTTAAAAGTGGTTGGCTAATTCCTTACCTTTCTAGCTAGCCTTTATTCTTGGCTTTTACTTATCCTTGCCCTGTATTCCCACTTCTTCAAGACTCTTGCTGCTGTGTCCTTAGCTTCTCCCCACAGTGCCACTGCTCTTAATACCATCTAAATAAACCTGGTCAAGTGGAGCAGGCCCTGCACTGTGCCATTCCATCTCTTTAGTTTTCTATACTGTATTGCTAGCTGTGGAGTACAGCTAGGGAGTGGAGAACTTAAGGCTGCTTAAAGAATCACTGTGAAAAACATTAGGAAAAAGTGGGTTTAATATAGATTTATAAAAGCAGAACAACAGAGTTGGATGGCAAGGTTCACTCTGAGTTACTGTGTGGAAGGAACATAGAGAAGTTGGAATCAGGTTGCAATTAATTAAATGGGGTTTGGGAGAAATGATTTATAGAGAGATAGAGGAGATTGAGTCAGTATTGGGTTGGAGTGATTCTTGTGTATTCTTTGGAATAGCAGCAATTTGAAGTTCATTAACATTATTACTCCAAACCACAAAATAAGATTATGATTTTCTAGTCAATACTCAGCAATTTGTTATAATCAACAAAGTTTCAAATTAAATCACATATGCACTTAGAGATACAGAGACTAAACTATGATTAAGATGTTTCAGCATTGCAGTGCATCCTGGGGTAGGAGGGATCTGCACCATCAGGGCTGTAGTTTGCTCACAAAGCTTGCATTTTAAGTACAATTTCTTCTGTGCTAGATACATCCAGAAACATATGATATATCAGAAGATGGGAAGGAATACAGACTGGCAATAGAAAGTAGCATTCCTATTCCTTGTCCTGAGTTTAGCCAGCTTGAAAGTAACTGCAAAATCTCACTGACATTAAATACTGTTGATGAAGGTAAGTATTATCCTGATTTTGGTTGCATTTTGTGTGTCTAATGTGTTTTTCCTAAATATTCTTCCTAGACTTCTTCTTTGGAGAAGCTGTTAGATTAATTAGAAATACTTCTATAATGTTACAACAAAATATTCAGAGGCTGTTATGTACTACTGCTGAAAGCATGGAAGAATGTTTGTAATCCATGACTTGTTGAGGTTAGCAGGTGTTTTTGGCAGCTATGGTTATCAGAGCCATATTCTTTAACTTGAATAGGCACAATACCCAGACTTGAAAGTTTGTAATTTGGTTCCTTTTGTTAACCTGCTGTTTTGCAAGTGTTGTATATGCACTAGTGAAGTTCTCATTTTTTTTTTTTTACTGTTCTGTTTTCTGTGGTACTTTCTCAAGCATAAGTTCTGTGAGCCCCAGGAGGAGCCCTACCTATGCAGATAAGCATTTTTATGTCATATTAGCAAGCCTATCATGATTTCCCTTGGTTTATTAAACTGGAAAATTCAAAACCATTTTGTTGGGGGTTGGGGGGGTGTGAAGATTTAGAGAGGGGCTTTTGCATGACCAAATCCAAGAAAAATGCATGATTAATTTATGAAAATGTAAATAAGTTAGTACCTATATTAACAGTAGTATACCAAATGTGAATTATTTAGAGGAAAACTCCCTAATGATGTGTTTTCATTAAAACAGGTAAAGAGCAACTAGATTTAAACTTGGCTCTTTCTTCTTGTCATGTGGATCTTCTTCAGAAACCCTGCAATAATGGAATCTGTAGTCAAGCTGTAATTTATTTCACTGCTGTGACAGACTTTGTGCAGGATGGAGACAGAATTACCAGAATTGCAGTCAAACCTATATCCAGTGAGAATTTCCTGTGGAATGGCTATGTTCCAGAAAGCACACAGGTTGAAAATCTTCATGTTGAGCTCTGTAAACTAGCCAGAAATGTGGCTAATGTTAATGAAGCTTCAGTTTCAGTTGTGACTTGCAGACTCAGACTAAGATTTCTAAGTGGTTGATTTTTACACTGTTTTATTTTCATTGTAATGCTGCATTTTCATTAGAATTATTTTTTTTATACATTTTAATTATGATAGAACTTCTCAGATTAAAACAAAGTATAATATAATACTAGAATATAAACAAGTATAGTAAGATAAATAATATGACTGAGTCTATTTATTTCCTAATCTGACATCATTTACTGTGTGCTCCTTTGTTTTGAAGATTACAGTAAAGGATCTACCTACTGCCTACTGCTACTCATTTACTGACCCTCATATAATTACATTTGATGGAAGGTAATCACTGGATTGCTGCCTTTAATTTTAAGTGTGCTGGGACTTTTTGTGGGCATTTTTTGGGGTGTACTTTATTTACCTATTTATTTATGTATTTATTTCAAATCTTTGCTGGTGCTACAAGTTAGCTCTAGTTTTCCACAGCTGCACTCTGTAGTTTACATTCTTTCTTGGACAATAAGGATAAATGTGCTTTAGTTAGAAAAAGCTTGCCAGTCATGATGATGTTTGTAATACTTGTATTTCTACATGTAAGCTTTGGGGTTGTGGCAAAAGAGTGAAGCAAATGGCCTATTTTCTTTTTTTTTTAGAGGAGCATGCCAAGAGAGGAGTAGTTGCTGCACAGTCTGTTGACTCTGAAAGTTTGTGGACTGTACTCTTTGTTTTTTCTGATGCAGGAAAATGAGTTGCAATATCAAAGTTCACCAAGTATTAGAAACCTGGTTTAAGATGAAGTTGCTGACAAAGTGATATCACATGCTGTTCTTTTTATTCCAGACTCTATGACAACTTTAAAACAGGAACATTTGTTCTCTATAAGAGCACATCTCGAGATTTTGAAGTTCATGTTCGCCAGTGGGACTGTGGGAGTTTTCACTACCCAGCATCCTGTAACTGTGGCTTTGTTGCCAAAGAAGGAAGTGATATAGTTGCATTTGACATGTGCAGTGGTCAGCTACATGAATCACAGCCACACTTATCTGTAATAAACAGAGACACAGGAAGCAATGTCAGAATCACTGAATCCTACCTAGGAAGAAAAGTAACAGTAAGTAGTAACTAATTGCTTGTGGACATAATGGCTATTTCAGCAATTATTTTTACCAGTTCACACCAATTTCAGAAGATGTTTTATATTCTGCAACTAAGCAGTAGCATAATGTTTATTTTACAGTCACAGTCTGTTGGCCAGTGTTTTGCTTCTAAGTGAAGGATATTGTTCTCAAAACCAGGAGTGTGCTTTAGCAGTTACTGACCTTACACAATATGCCTGCTAATGGTGGATTAAGTTTATGGACCTGTACTGCACCATCTAGCTGCCCACTGTGGTTGAGATGTATAGAGCTTTTATTTCACAGGGTTTCACAAGAAGAAGAAATAATGAAATTTGTCTGATCCCTAATAGTTAGAGCAAGAATTATATGAGACATCTTTATGTGCCTGGCCTTTTCCAGTTGTTCCTTGCCAAAAAATACCTGGTTTTATTAGGTAAAATAAAAATCATGCTTCTCATGATGATATCATGAATCTCTTTTTAGGTTTTGTTTCCTTCTGGAGCATTTGTTCGTGCAGATGTGAATGACTGGGGAATGAGCATAACACTTAGGGCACCCAGTTCAGATTACAGACATACAATGGGACTCTGTGGCACCTTTGATGGAATTGCAGAGAATGACTATCACACAGCAAGTGGGATGGAAATCCCAAACCATGCTCATGTTCCTTTTTCTTTTATTGAGGAATGGAGGTAACAAAATACTGCTGTTTCAATCAAATGTCATCTTTGGTTCACACTCTTAAATACTTGTCAGAATAATAATAAATCTTCCTAAGTGTTTAAGTTAGAATGCCATCATTATATTCTGTAATTAATATCACAGAATATTGAAACTGAAGTGTCAAATTAATGTTTAAGTAGTATGATGTAAGTTTAGTTTGAGTAGATTTTGAAGGTATACAGGAAATATCCATCTAATTTTTCTATTACAAGTTACTCTCATGGTTTTGTGAATTAAGTGGTCTCTAGATACAGCTGTATGCTACAGATTCTGTGATCTATGCTGGAGAAATAAGAAACAACCAAAAGCAAAACAAATGTTAATTCTTTACTAAAACACTGAAAATTGTTCAGAAACACTTTCATCTTTTTCTTTCTTCTCTAGAATTTCACCAGGAGATAGCTTGTTTGACAAGACACCTGCTTCTGTAACATCTCCTAGGAAAGCAGTCTTCTGTGACTGTGCACTTGAAGATGCTGACTTACATCGATCAGTGAACAAACTAGAGACAAGTTCTCAGTCAGAACTTCCTCTGTCTTGTAAAGAAAGTGAAAATGGTAGATTTCTTTCTTTGATACCAGGACTGGATGTCACTGCTGAGTATCTTGGTCCTGTTGATTTTGTCAGAGGTTTAAAGAAACGTTCATCTGCACATGAAATGGATCCATCTACGCTTCTGCAGAAGGAGGATAATCTCCCCAAGCTTCACAAAACATCACTAGGAAACACACATGTCTCTGCACCCTCAGTGGGAAATACTGGTGTAGAAAGAGAAGGAACTTCAAGCTCAGGCATTAGAAGAAATTCTCAGCACTACAGCAGTCCTCTTCACAAAAGTCAATCTGTTACAAGTAGGAGGAAGCGCCAGAATTACTATGAATACCATCCACTATTTCTATTCCAAAGTCTTAGCCAAAGAGACTTAGAGGGATATAGTTATTTTTTCCCAGAGGACCATGCCACTGACACAGGCCAGAAGTTTCTTCCTTCTTGGCCCACAGCTTCTGGCCTCACTGAGTCCAGTGCTCTGTTACTGTGCCAGCAAGCAATAGCTAATTCCAGTATCGGAAGATCTTGTGGTAGCCTTCTCGGACGGCGAATAGAGGATGCAGTCAACATGTGTGTTAAGGATTTGCTCCTGAAAGATGACCTCAGCTGGGCAGAGGCTTCCTTAGCTCTTCTAGAGAATGAATGTGAGAAAAGAGTTTTAGAAGAAATAAATTACAACCAACAGGAACTTGAAGGATCCCTTGAAAGCCTTCTTCTTGCATTAAAATGTCCTAGTCTCTGCAATGGTAATGGGGAATGTACAGAATGGGGTTGTGCATGTTTTCAAGGCTACAGTTCATATGACTGCAGCATACCATCTGGTAAGTGGGAGAAAATAAATGAGATTTACTTAAATAATATGTTCAATGTTTGTGCAACATACATTTGGTTTGCTTCCTTTCTCTCCTACTTTTGTACTCTGCCAAGGGTTCCCTATAGTAGCCCTGTTTGTTATCCAGCAATTTAGTTCCAGTTTCATACATCCATAGTTGTTTCCAAAGGGCAAAACATGGGCTTAGTTTCTAGTATGTCAGGCTTAAAAAAATTACCAGTTTACAATCCCAGAGTATTGCCCTAAGAGATTAGCAATGTTTCCACATGCTGTCTTCTTCAGGGAATATCTGCCACATTCATCCATTCCCTAATTTTTTATAGTCTATGTGATCCAGTTTATGAACTGGAAGTGGGATGTTTTTCTGTTTGGTGGTGGTGAAGCAAAAAGAGGTACAGCAAATCGAGCTGGGTAGGTGTTTTGGGGCTGTTTTTATTGTGGTTTTTTTTTTTGTTCAGTAAATAAGACATCCACTAAATTCAGTTAGGCACACTGGAAAAATATGAAATATGGGAAAAAAGTACTACAAAAGTCAAAACCCCTTCAAAACAAAACTTGTTAATGTTTTGTTTTGCAATGGTGTTTTCGTTTTAGTGACCTATTTAAGAGCAAATACAGAGGTAAGAGGACATTAAAAATAAATACCTTATTCCTCTTGCAGTGAAATAAAATGGTTATGCTTGAATATTCTAATATTTGTCAGTTTATTTCCTGAAATAACTTCCACCTGAGATGTTTTTGTTTAGACTTTAAACAAAAAATTCCCATTATAAATGATTGCATAACTGTGACCTTCCCAGATCCTATTACTAGGGCCTGAGCTTCATTTAGATTTTATTCTGCAAGTGTGATGTAAAGAACCATAGATGTGAATGTGTTCTGCTTTCTCAAGTGTTTGTTATCAGATTTTTCTGTTTCATAATATGAAAGTTCCAAGAGAAGAGAAAAGCCTAGTTTGAAATTTAAGATTCATTTTATTAAAAAATATTTCTGTTTATGCCTTTGTTCAGCTGGGTCAAGATTTCATTGTTCAGATAGTTTTGGTAGTTGGATAGAGAAATAAACATATTACTTAATGTAAATGCATAGGAGTTAATACAGTGACATTCATTGTTTGATCTCTGCTTTGAAGACCAGGTTCCAGAAATTATAGAGCTGGAGAACTCTGGGCTGTGTGATATCCAACAGTATGACTGCACATCAGTGAGAGCTTTTGGACATGGCTTCAGGGAGTCACTGAATCTGAAATGTGAAATCATCAAATTACAGGTAGGCCTCCCTCAATAGTTACAGTTACACTTCTCAGAGAATGAAAGGAAAAAATGTCTATCATGTTACTCATTGATGTGGGTATGACCCAATGCTTTACTAGAAACTGAAAGCAAAAGCACTCAGCCTTTTGCAGCAGACACTCAGGTGTTTGCAAAACTGCCATTTCCTCCATGATAACAGGAATAAAAAACATAATGGGAATGTTTAACAGCTGAGAGGGAGATAGCAGCATACAACAGCTATCCATCAGAAAAGGGCAAGGGCAGCCCTATTAGTAACCACCAGTACATCACTGTTCAGTTCTTGAAATGCTGAGAGAGGGTCTGAAAGAACTGAAGTACCACTTCTTTGAAAAAGGACAGCAAGGTTAAAGACATTATTAGATTTCTGTCTCAAATCTAATGCTTGAAATAGCCCTTTTATAAACATTATAAACCTGTTACAAAAAGAGAAGGGTGTTTTTGGTGTGTTGCCCTTTTCCCTGGGGCAGAATACCATGGCTATTTAGTACTATATGTCAGCTGCATATCCATGTTTGTACAGGAGATGAGAAGTGTTGCACTGTAAACTAAGAGGAATCTGTATGCAGAGACTGTTGTTACTCAGACCCAGAATTTGCCTAAGGCAAATTTACAAGCAGTTTACAAGTGTTAGCCTGGAAGAAACAATTGGCAAGTACAAGTTTTTATGTCATGTTAGACAGGAGAGTTAAAAATACAACTTCAAAGTACAAATGGGTTTGGCTGATGTGTTGATGGCAGTGGGGGTAGAGATGGCAAAAGGGGAGCTATTCAATGGGAAAATTGTTATTGAGAGGAGAGTTTTCCTTAGTGAGTTCAAGGAAATGCTAAAATTATTTTGACAGAGTAAGCAGTGCTGGCTGTAGTTGTATCCACTCATCTGCAAGTTGGCTTGAAATGATAAAGTCAAGAGGAAGTATACACTGCATTAGGTTAAAAGACTTTTAGATCAAGCTCACAGTGAGACACTTCTTGGGAGTTCATTTATCACAGTTAGAAATGTCTCAGTTTTAACTCATGGCAGGATATTTTGCTGTAACACTCTTTGTGATAGTGTATTTGGCTCCCAACAGCAAACACTTTCTATTTAATCACTTTTCTTTCTGATCTTCTCACTGACTAGGCCCAGGTTAGAAAATGAACACTGCTGCTGTTATCTGTAGATGAGGAGGAAGCTGAAGATTTTTAACTTGAAAATACAAAAAGAAGTATATTTGGGGATTTGGTTTGGTTTATTTTGTTTGTTTCATTGTCAGGCTGGAGTAAGAGTCAGTGGACTTGCAACAGTATAGAACTCTGTATTTTCCTTATTTTAAAGAATTTTCACTTTTGAAAGGTAGATTAACCTTTCATTGTGCTCTGGGCTGTCCTGCTATCTTAGGGAGGATGTAGGTTGCATGTATGATGCTGAACAAGGTGATTCAGAGAATTCTGTCTCAAAGTACTTCACAGATGCAGGCCTATTGCACATCTCTTGGTAGAGGTTTGGGTAGGACATGGCCAAGGAACCTATGATTACACAGATCCAGAATGTACTAAGATTTTTATATCTTATTTTTATACTTTTTTAACCTCCCCCAAATAAAAATACAGTTTTAGTTGCTTCTTATTTCTGTTGAACTGCAGAAGTAATTTTTTTTTCTCTGGAGCTAATGACCTAGAATGCTAGTAGATCTGAAGGCTTTTTGAACTGAGTTTTGAAAGGTTAATATGTTTCTGAAAAAACTATCTGAACTTGCCTCCAGCTAATAACAAAAGGTTTCTGGAGAATTAGACTGCCTCACATTTCAAAGGTTATGGTACTAAATGCACTCAAAATGGCATACTTAGAAATACTTGGCTGTTACACTTTTACTTACCTTTGGTGTGAATTCCTTCACTGAGTACAGAGTAAATTAAAACCAAAATGTTGATTGGAACAAAATTTGCTCCTATCTTTTTAGCAGAAGTTTTTATTTTTCTGTTACATTTCTGTTTGTTAAAAAAAATAAAGAAGAGAAAATGCAAGGCCTTCTCTGTAGATGACTTTCCATGTCAGGATTGGGATTGAATAAATGTCTCAGTTGGCTCTGGTAAAGGAAAAAATGGTCCAGCTCAGTAAAACCTAGTAAAGCTCAAAATTATTTGATCTTGCTGTTCTCTTGATTCTTTTTTTGGTTTCTTAGTTACATCTGACTTTATTTTCAGTATGCTTATCCCTGTTTCCACATCAATACTTTAGTCAAATAATTTTATTATCCCTATTCTGTTGCCTTGAAATCTTGAGGTAGATCCTTGGATGTCTTGTTCTCACTGCAGTTTGGAGGAAAAGTCCAGTTAATGGTATAATCTATTGGCTTGTGCAAGGGGTTAATGGCTAACTGCCAGTATTCCCCCAACACCCAGAATGATATCAGAGCCCTGCCAAAAACCTCATCTGTTCCTTTGTCTAAAGCTTGTCCTCTCATGGGAGCAGAGACAGAGAGGATAGAGGCATTTCCACATCAGATGAGTGCTGTTAGAGGGATAGCCACTGCTTAACCCTCCCATTACTCTCCAGCTGGAAGAACTATCTGTCCTTGGCAATGCACATCAGGAGAGATTTCTCAACCTTTTCTTTCACAGTAGCAGGCTTAGGTAGAAATCTTCTGTGTGCAAATAATGGCTTTTAATATTTCCAACCAAATTCTAATCCAGAGACATTACTCTTGGTCTAACACTGTGCAATATGTGGAGTTTTTTAATCTGATAAAAATATTTTCTGAATGTATTTCACTGAAAACCAGATTTTCTGTCTTAATTTTTAGTATAGAGACAGACAGTGGATTCCTGGAGAACCTCTAACAATGCCAGCTGCCTTCCAGAGTGCCAAGGCTGTTGTATGCCAGTTACCAATTGATGGTCAACAGTCTGATGGCATGGACCTGGTTGATAAACCCATTGCCAGGTGGCAAATAAAGGTACTTGCAGAAATGTCAACTATTTACTTACAGACATTCCCATGAAGATGAAAATATATCCCATAGATATCATCCTTTTTGGTTGAATGGTACTAAAGGTGGAACTCAGCTTGCTTAGCTTGGGTTCTCAATTTCATCACTTAAGCCTAAGTGTTGAGTGTCATTTGAAAGTGTTCTCTTACAAGCAGACTGATAGAGCTGCAGAGATGCTTGTTCTTCAAGAGTAGAAGTTAAAAGCCAGGTAGTTACCCTAAAGCATTTCAAATTACATTAAACACATTTATGGGAAAATTGAGTTGAGCCCAGTCTACCTGAATGAATCCCTGTGTGAAGTACCTAAGCTCTCATAGAAATTGAGTCAATAAGGTAAATAGAGCCTACACACTATTCAATTTACTCTAAAGTAGACACCTACATGTAGTTGGCCAAATATCTGCCTGGACTTACTGACAGGATTGATCAGATTACTGATGACTCTTAGGAGAGTTTAAACAGCCAAATGTAGGTGTCTGGCAGTGAGTTGAAGCTCCTGCTAGCAGGTGATACATAAATACATGTATGGGCTAATCTATTTTTACTGTACATCTTGCAGATTTCTAATGATGGATTCATTTACAGCAACTCTAGAACTGTGACATTATATGATGGAGCCTGTCAGACATGTGAACAAGAATCTGGATTATGTAAGTTGAAGGTGTGTATTTCAATGCTCTCTCTGTTTATTCTGAAAATTGACATCTTTTCAGACAGAAAAAAACCCCCAGAGGACTCAGCTGTTCTTGTTTCCAACAGGGGTTTTCAATGCACAGAAATAATAACCATAGAAAGAGGAATTAAAAAAAAAAAATCAAACCAAAAGCACTTCATATAATTGCCAACTAAAACCATGCATGCTGTCAGTTGTTTAGATTTAAAGCCATCTGTTGTTGTTTAGTGGAACTGCAGAACAGATTAGATTTTGACACTTTACAAATTCATCCAGATTTACTTTTTGGTAACCAAAGACTAATGGATCCCATGGTCATTTCTCTAAAAGGAGAGAACATGCAACATAGATGGACTCTGTTATGGTGAAGGTGACACAAATCCAACCAGCCCTTGCTTACTCTGCAGACCTGACTTATCAAAGTTAACTTGGTCACTTGTTGAAAGTAAGTTCTAAATATTTTTTTTTAATAGCAAGAAGCTGAAAATGTGTTTTTAAGTATATGGAAATAGCAAAGTGTTAAGTGTTTCATTTAAAGCTTAGTATGCACTAGTTCTGCTTGTAATTTCACCTTGGTTTTCATCTGACATACCTCTTAATTTCTGAAAATGATAGTTTGTTTTCCAGACCATACATGTTAAAGTTAGGCTTTATTTGTTTTCTTTCCCTATCCCCCTCCCAGTAGCCATTACAAATAACTAATAAAAATTAACTACTCTCAGCCTAATTGGAACTTTGAATTCTTGTGATGTTTGGCACAGCTGCATCCACAGATGTTTGTTTTAGGAATAAAACATATTTTCCAATAGCTCTCATACCAAACAAGAGGAGAGCACAAACTGAATTAACTGAATTATTAACCAGTTAATATTTGGCCATAATTCACATCAGTGGCATAGATACATGACCTAAACAAAGAATTGAAAGTAGATCCAGGACTGTCATACTTCAGTTCAGTTAGAAACCATGCCATGAAAAGAAGACCCAAGCCCAGATTCTTCATTTTTGTTCTCCATAGTACAAAGTTGGGGCCTAGAAGTTGTAGCCTTTTGTCTCAGACCTTAGTCTTTGGATATACAAATCATGTTGGTTCCTTCACCAAATGGGACATCACCTGGGACTTTACTGGCCCATCAGCCCCAACTGCATAACATCTCAAACACAAGTGTCCCATCAGTGTTCTCAGGGGTGAGTGTGCTGGCAAGACTCTGCATTGAGAAGGGTCTTGTATGAGCAGCACTTCTGGTTCCTGTCTTGCTAAATCTTTTCCTAGTTCAAACTTGGAATGAGAGCCAAGGTAGCTATACCTAGGTTAGAGCAGTCATCTAAGCAGACTAAGACTTCACAGAATATTACTGATGAGTAAGTTGTATGGTTGAAATCCTTCCTTGGAGCAATGAGTGAACAACTTATTGTGTTGTAACTTATTGTGGAGCAATGAGGTGAATAACCTCATGCTGACTTTTGCCAAGATAGTCACTGCAGCCCATTCTCAAGTATTGCCTAGCAATGTCTGTTCCTTTGTTAAAGGAAACGTTAACCACCACTGAGTTTTATGGCTTCCTGTGCTTTCATCTGCAAACTGTCTCTGCATAATTAGAATACAGTGGTTAAGTGCAGTAAATTCAGAGTTCTGTCTGTGTGTAGATGCACTGCATCTTTACAAGCTCTTGCATAGTATAAATAATTTCTTGGTTATCTTGTTACAGCTATAATGAAGATATCTAATGTTTTTCCTGTGCCATTGAAATGACATTAGACTTTAAGAGAAATAATTACATATGACTTCCTTGATAGAAAGACACACTCCTTTTAATCTTTATAAATATATTGCAACTCTTGCTTAAAAAAGGAAAATATCTCCTTTGTTGCAGACAACCAGCCTCCAATGCTTGAAACTTTTCAGGGTACACTACAGACTTTTTATGGAGAAGATTTTGCATATCAGTTTTTGGCTTCAGATCCAGAGGGCTCTGCTATTCATTTCACATTGGATTCTGGTCCAGAAGGTGCCAGTCTTTCCCCAGCAGGTCTCCTTTTGTGGAAAGCTGTGTCAATGAATCTCCATAAATTAACATTTTCTTTGACAGATGACTGCAATGCAAAGACTAAGGTAGAGATAGAGGTAATGAACATTACAGTGAAATGACACCTACTAGTAAGATGTTTAAGATCTCTAATTACAGAACTCATTGCTAGTTCATTAAAAAAAGAACACTGTCTTATTGGGCATGTTTTGTAGGTCAGTGTAAAATCGTGTGGTTGCCTAAATAGTGGCTCATGTGTGACAAGTGTTCATTTCCCACCTGGAAGTGGAAGATATCTTTGTGTGTGTGTGGCTGGATTTGAAGGTGATCTCTGTCAAGTGAATACTGATGACTGTAAACTTAACCAGTGTGGTACTGGCAGATGTGTGGATGGAGTAAACAGCTATTACTGTGAGTGTCCACCTGAACTTCAAGGTAAATTGCTCTGTTATTTGTACAAATTTACACCTTTAGTGATAAACAGCAGTTTAATTTTGTGTCTACAAATGTTTTTAAATATTTTTGACTGCAGGTAGTTTACTGTTTGAGTAGGAAGAAATTTTATGGTCTTGTGAGAAAGTTACCCAATATTTGTCAAGATTTTTCTTGCATCAATACAATGTTTCTTTCTATTATGACAGCAAATTTTCATTGTTTTCCTCTCCAGAGGTAAACTCAGCAACACAGTGCACTGTAGGAGTGATGAGTTTGATTACAGTGGGATTCCTGCTATGCCTGCAGATACAGATGTAGTCCCCACATCTCATTTTCTCCATATTCTGCAATAAGCAACATGCTCCATAGAAGATGAAAAAAATATAAATAGCAAACCTAGTCAGCTGTGCTTATTAGATGTACTGAAATACTGTCTTGCACTTGATAGATGCCTTTTTGGTGTTTCAGCACCTGCTTACATTCTGCTTGGTTAGAAACACACTGTCAAAGGCTAGTGACACAATATTATTATTTAAAAAAAAAAAACCACCTAAAAAAATCTGTATTTCAATGCAGGTAAAAATTGTGAAGATGATGTAGATGAATGTGTATCCAGTCCTTGCTTCCCTGGAGTATTTTGCTTCAATACTTTTGGTTCTTACTATTGTGGTCCCTGCCCAAACAATCTGCAAGGAGATGGGAAGTCATGTTATGGTAAAGTTACTCAGAAGAATGCTATTATCTTATTGTCATTCACATAAAATATCTCTGGTTGTGTTTCATGTTTCTACCAGTAACTTAGAACTTTTCTCAGTAGTTAGCAAAACAGGACTCTGTGTCTCTGACTGTTGATGGCTGGGATAGGATCTCAGTTGATGACAACATCAGACTGCACTGGGTCACAGTTGTGAAACACTTTTTCAGGTGACTAGAAAAATAGATATAAAATTCTCTGATTCTTTTATAGAGGAGTAGAATACAATGAAGTTCTTTTTCTGCATTATTTTCACAATAGGAACAATTATTGACAAAATACTCTTCTATTCTATTGCTTAATATAGAGTTATTTACCCAGATGAAGGCAGTTGCCAAATAAGTTGCCCAGACATTTATTTGTAATAAAATTAATGAATAACTTGTATTTTTAAAATACTCATTTGAAGACTTTAAAGAAACAACTTTTCTCTGCTTTCTGAATTTTGAGTTAATTTTAGATACTAAATCTTTAACCCTGTATTTTTTTTGCAATTGAAGCAAAAGTAACTGCTAATATGCATTCACATCTTTTGTTTTTAGAAAGCTTTGAAGACACTAATGTTGAAAGAAAGGATTCCACAGGGGAAGCTGAAGGGAATAAAGGTGATTTTTTTCATGAAGCAAGTGAAATTTGATTCACATATTGCTAATAATATAGCTGGCAAATAAAGGTTCTAGTTAGTTTTATGTTACTTACTTTAATTTTTCAGTTTGACTCAATGTAATTAATTATTGGAGTTGTATTCTGATCTGAAAAATGAGACTGAAATGTCAATAGCCTCAAATCCCTTAGGTCAGTCAAGTCATTTTATTGACAGTGTGATGTATGACATTCTTACTGCTGCCACTGACATAGACAAGGTAACATGGGAATAGGGACATCTGTTATATGAGATAACCAAAAGTTTGTGGCATTATGCTGAATGCCATTTTCATACTTTAACAAAAAGGAAAGGTGAAGGATATGGCAAGTGAATGTCTTCATTCCAAAACTCTGTAAATGCTGTTGCTGGCATTTCCAGCTCTGTGCCTGCTGGGGCTTTCTTTGCAGGCAATTCTCCAGTGTCTTTTCCCTTTATCTCTGAATTGTTAGTGGAGAAGGGGGAAATCTTTCTCACTCCACTGCCAGTGCTGGATAATTCTTCATTGGCTGCAAAATTGTTTGCTTTTCAGCAGTGGGAGTTGGTAATCTGTAATAAGGCTCAGTAAAGCTTAACCTTTTGTAGACAAATTTCTAGTACTGTTCTAAATGGAGTAAGGGCCAGAGCTTAAGTCAGGTTGAATGATCTCCAGGTTCATTCCTCCTCTGCCCCATAATGATTACAGCCCATGTACACTCTGCCATTCTGGGATTACAGTGCCATACTCCCTTCCACAACCCACCAGACCCCATGCATTTTCTGGGCAGAAAACAAAGAACTTCTCATTCACTTTGCACACCTTTCAACAAGGAGGCTGAGGCAGTCTCTGTGGTTTGTAGAACACACAAAACATCCAACTAAAAAAACCCATGCAGGAACTCTTCAGAGAGTTGATAAAAAGCTTTGGAGAGTAAACATGCTAATGGTTTTGCTACAGGGTGGTGGATTATTCACCTAAAATACTGTCAGTGAAGCATCAGTAAGTATAAACATGTACATACTTGTGATTAAGTATCTTTTCTTTTAACTCTGTTCCAGTTATCTAGTTGGAAGAAGTATATGGAGCTGGTCATTTGCTCTGACATGAAGCTGTTTATTGACCCAGTGTGGGAAAATCTCTGTCTGTGTGTGTGTGTATGTGTGTGTGTATATATATATGTAGTGCTTTCTCCTTTTTAAAAGGCCATGGTGAGTGTGGTAAAGCTTGTAGCCAGAATACCTTGATCTTCTCCAGCTCTGCCAGTTAGGAGTTAGGTTCTGCTACATATGTATATTCTGGTGTAGCACATGCAGAGACTGAAATATAAAATGAAGGGGCACTATGTTTTTCTGTTCAAATGACACTCCCCACCCTCAAAAACCAGTTTCATAATATTCCTGTACTTCCTTCCCCTCCCCTTTCTTTCTAACATGCTGTAGGTTTGCAGCAGTCATCCTCTGAGAAGGTTTTGAGCACCTCAAGCTATATTCACAGTTCTACAGGCATCCATGAGAGATTTGTTTCTACAGAAATGGTCATTAGCAGCACTCCACCAGCCTCTGCAGGAAGAACAGTCACCACTTGGAAGGCACCTAACTCTCAGAGAAGTGCTTCTGTACCACCTGCTGTTACTGGGAACGTTGCTCATGTTCTCAGCACCACCAGTGGTCACCTGGCTGATGTGGAAGACAGTTCTTCAGTACCTGCTGTGATGACTGCACCTTCAAGGAGCTATGCCATAGCTCCTGAGAAGAAAAGAGCACAAGTTGAGGCCTACAGCTCTTCTGAGACTGGAAGGAAGACTTCCAGCAGCAAACCAAATATAAGCAAAGGGCTTGCTTTGTCAAGCAAAATATTCAAAAGTGGAAATGCCCACAGAGTTCAGCATCTGCTAGCCAAACATAAAGCAAGTCCTTCACCTTTTGTCCTTACTGAAGTAACTGTGCCACCAAAAATGCTTCCAGAAGGTTTGAGTGAAATAGTGATTCCTAAAGCAGTGACCTGTACTGATTTACCCTGTTTTCCTGGGGTACCTTGTGAGCCAGGTCAGGATGGAAGGGTCAAGTGTGGTCCTTGTCCTTATGGTTATTATGGAGATGGCTTCAGCTGCAGAGGTATTACAGATAACTGCACTTAATGCTTTGCAGAACAGAATCTTGTGACCTCTTTATAACTTGAAAGTACTTTGGTGCTGTGTGATCAGTGGAATGCATGGAGTATTGAATTTTCTCAGTTTCATTATTAATATTGGCATGGCCTACAGGCTTTTACTTGGATGGATGCACTTAATTTTTTTCTGATGTTTCTCAGGCTCCTCACTTATGGGCAGAGTCCTAATGGATTCTATGGGAACTGTTCATTAAGTTAAGCAAGACACAGTTGTGCTGAAATGCATTTTCATTTTCCTTATTCCTTTCTTTGACTTCATTGCCTTTCAGCAAGGTGTAGACAAACATGTGGCAAAAATATGGAGTGTGTGGCACCCAATATTTGCAAATGCAAGCCTGGCTATGCTGGTTATAACTGTCTGGCTGGTGAGTATGGCATTTTGGTTTAGCATATGGTAACTCATATCCCCACAATTAGTTATCTGAAGATCACTGTTGGTTCTTGCACAGCTCTCTGCAAACCTGATTGCAAAAACCATGGGAAGTGCATTAAGCCCAATGTCTGTGAGTGTCTCCCAGGATACAGTGGCTCCACTTGTGAAGAAGGTAAATAGAACATTTTTCACTTTGGAATCCATAAATACCCAAAGGATGATGTAAATAGCTTCCATGATGGTTCATTCTGACACCAAAAAGGGGTGTTCATTTTACTTGTACTTTAACAGGATTCTCTGAGTAGTGTGTTGGCATATGCCCTGTTTTTCTGATATGCACTGTAAAATATTGCTTGTGGTTGGATATAAATTTAGCTTTCACAGTAAGTAGAGGAGATCACCAGTGAATGTAGATTCCTCTAAGCTAAACACTCCCAAAGAGTGGGAAGTCCTGTCTGGAAATTCTCTCAGATTTTGTTTCTTCAGGATGACTGCCACTGTTGGGACTGTTGGCATTAAGTTATTCTTGCTACTTACTCTTCTCAAAATGCACTGCATACATCTCCTTATTTTATTTTCAAGTCTTTGCTGACTGTCAGTTATCCATATTTCCCTTTTTCTGAAGCATAACCAATGCATGCATTTTTTTAGAGGTGTTTTCTTGAACAACCTAATTCTCTGTCTGCAGCACATTGTAACCCACCCTGTCAAAATGGAGGCACCTGCTTGGCCAGAAATCTCTGCACCTGCCCATATGGCTTTGTGGGACCAAGATGTGATACAAGTAAGCAAAAAAACATAAGGGAAGGATACAGAACACTTCTGTTTCAGGAGCAAGAATGGAACATTTAAATTTTTGATGCAGTCTAATGCTAGCAAATGACATAATACCTCTTTGAAGGTATTTGAAGGTGGCTCTTTGAAGGCTCCCATGCTTGGGGTTTATGAACATTAGATAGTATTTGCATGTAACATTGAAAACATAACATACAAATTGCAAATAGGTTATTATTCATGATGTAGAAATGTTGAGCATGTTGTATGTGTGATACTACAAACTCCTTGTATCTTTTTAACTCCCATCATCTTAACATTGGTTAGATGCTGGGGTACATTCAGAATCTGGTGTTAGTGAATGGTGAGTTAGAAAAACTGGGATACAGGAAAACTGAAACCACAGAACCACATTCTGGGGGATATATATATTTTTTAACCTCACATGAAACTTGGCAAATTTGCTGTAATCATAGCTGAAAAGTTGGAATTAGTCTCATACACATTGTCTTCTGTATATCCTATATGCTGCAATTTGGCAGCTCCAAATTTTGGGTAGATTTCATCCTGGTAATTTTTATGATTCAGAGAGTCTGAATTTAGAGATGCTGTTTATCTATCATTTGCCTGAATGTGCACTGTATTATTGAGTCCAAATTAAGAAAGACCTTTGTCTCCTCCACAAATTCCAGCATTCTTCAGTCTCAGTTTTTCTTGTTCTAGTTCTAGTTGGGTCAAACACAAAATAAAAAGTGCTGCATTTTGTTAAGCAGTACTAAAGAGAATAAGATGTTGTCCTGAAGAAGTGATTCACATTTCCACAGTGATGATATTTTGGTGTCTTTGCTTGTTAGTCTCATGTCACTCTATGCATGCAGCTGCACTTGCTGAAGTGATGGAGGACACCTGAGTGAACTTCATCCTGGAGTCCATCAAATCCATCATGTAACATGGTCCATCTGTCTCTTACTAGTGAATTTCCCATTTATTTTAATTTGAAATTCTCTAGATTTTTAACACTGAATATAACTAGGCCATGGAGAATTACATGGAAAGACATTGCCTTTCTCTTGATAGTGTGGTGCTAGCTTTTTATGGCTTTGACTGGATGAATCCTCTTCAACTAGTGGAATTGCATGTTATTTCCAGTGTAAATATTTGGGAAAGAACTGCAAATCAAGCATAATTTGTAGCATCTGTCTCTTTCTCCCCTCTCTTCTCCTTTGCTTTTGCCAACTTCTTGGGTGGAAGTGGTTTGCAACAGACACTGTGAAAATGGTGGTGAATGCCTTTCTCCAGACATCTGCCAGTGTAAACCTGGGTGGTATGGCCCTACCTGCAATACAGGTAACACTCTTCCAATTTCCATGTTCCTGGGAAAGCATCTGTAGGACCTCCCATAAGTTTGATATTTGGAACTGTGTGGCTCAGACAGCAGCTGGTGGCTCCTCACTGCTGCAGAATCCCTGAATTCCCTCTTGTCTCTGCCTGTTAGTTCTGCATCCAATAGCACCTCTAGAAAGTCTAATACTGATACTAAAATTCTGGATGAAGATTTTGTGGGAGTGGTGTTGCCTGCAGTTATCTTAGTTGTTTCATTTCTGTCCTTGCACCAGAAGCACATAATTTATAGACTTTATCTGGATGTCACACTTCCCACCCTTCCTGACCCTCTTTCTTGCAGCAATGTGTGACCCTGTGTGTCTCAACGGTGGTTCCTGTACTAAGCCAGATGTTTGCCTCTGTCCACATGGATTCTTTGGTGCCCAGTGTCAGAATGGTAATTTTTTTTTCCCCTTTTCTTCCTTCCACCCCAACTCCTTTCTTAGCTGCCATTATGGGGAAGTCTGTGAGGAAACATTATCTGAAGGCAGAAAGTTCCCAATCAAGTCATGTACCTGAGAAGTGATGCAAACCAGAGATGACATTATTTTAGATTTTATGGGTGATTCAGTGAGTGTCTAAGGAGAAGGGAGACAGAAAATCTGCCTTACCTTCCACTCAAATTTAAACAGTGTTCACACAGTTCCATTCCATATTGGGTAGTCTGGTTACTCATGTGCACAGACAGTTGCCAACCTCGATCCCTTTTTATCTGATCCTGTCCTTACAATTGACATGAGACAGGCCTGATACCTTCTACAGACATTCAACACTGTCAGAGTTTCAGTCTTGCACTCTAGTTTCCTAGAAGTATGTCACCAAGTCAAGCAAAATGCAAACTACAGCTGTTTCCTCCTGCTTGTATCTTTTAGCTGTCTGCAGCCCCCCCTGTAAGAATGGTGGTCACTGCATGAGGAATAATGTCTGCACTTGTCCTGGTGGCTACACAGGCAGAAGATGTGAAAAAAGTAAGGCAGTGGTAAAATCCTGCCAGGATCTGAAAGTAACCACTAGATTATTCTGTAATCAGATAAATGTATTAAACAGCAGATGTTTTTGGTTTTAAGGTGTCTGTGAGCCAAGGTGCATGAATGGAGGAAGGTGTGTAGGGCCAAATGTTTGCTCTTGTCCTTCAGGATGGAGAGGAAAAAGATGTGACACTCGTAAGTATCTTGTAGTTAGCAGGAGAACCATGCCTGAAAAGGAATATGTGAGTAATGACAAGTCTGCCCACACAGGTAATATGATGGCTAAATAGTACCATGCATTTCTTAGGCTAAATCAGGAGACCAAAATATCTTTTAAATTCCTATATAGCAAATAATACTTTTTTCTTTCTTAATTCTTGACTAAATAAGAAACATCTGTATTTCTGCAAAAAGCTGAGTCAGTGAAGTGAAAGGATTTCAGTTTGTGCTGTAGGACATAGAAGCAGATTAACAGAGAAAGAAGTACAGTGAAAAATTGGAAAGCTGTGGAAACATAGTAGGAAATTACTGGAATAGAAGAAGCAGTGGGCACAAGCTCTCTAGGAAAGGTAGAGCAAGACTGTAATGGTAGCACAGCTGTGGGTCACATTGTATCTTAATGAAGATACTGATGGTGCTTAAAAAAAGTGTGGCAGTGTGGATAAAAGCAGTCTGCATGAAAACCAGCATGAGGATTGGGGTAGAAATCCAATAGATAAAGTGCTGGTGTCTGTCCTAGTACCCACCTGAGGCTCAGATACTGGTATGACCAGTGAGCTCTCTAACAGTGTGGAGGAAAACCAGTGTTCTCTCTATTACTTTCTGTAATGATTGGAAAGTTTCATTGAAAAAATATTCCCTATTGATAGGGGTGAGATACTCTTGGGCACTGTGGAAGAGAGCTTTAATTATCAGTCAGTGAAGCAATGAGAAATAATAGTGGGTTAGATGATGATTGAGTAAGCAGGGATAAAAACTGTGTAGAAAAATGGGCCATAACTTTGGATCAAACGTTCATGAGCTGATGTGTTAAGTGCCACAACAGACAGAAGATCTTTCACTGAAGTGTGGAGTTCAGGCAGGTAAAATTGCAAAAAACCAAAAGTATTTATTGATGACTTGCTACAAAATTCTGAAATACTGTATTAATCTCTGATGCATCAGAACATCTCAACTCATGCTTGGGCTGTAGAGCTTCTTGTTTCTAGTTGCCTCTCTTCTTTAATATTCTGTTGATTTTAAGATAGAGTTTCAGTGAAGATGATGTGACTCTTATGTATGGGAAGCACTCAACCTCTCATGGGCATCCTGAAATGTAAACAATAAGTAAAAGCTACCACTTGGGATATAACTAAACTTTGTGATGATGTTTGTGCAGCAATCTGCCTTCAGGAATGTAGGAACGGTGGGGAGTGCATTGCACCCAGTACCTGTCAGTGTCCTCCGCAGTGGGAAGGAATCCAATGTCAAACACGTAAGAATGAGGTGACCTGTAAACCCCTTGCTGCTGCACAGTTAAGAATGCTTCAGCATTCAATAAATAGTGCCCAGAAGTCCTCTGCCTTGGTTGTATTTTAACCCAAATCTGTGTCAAAGGCAGGATAAAGAAATGATCCCATTCTGAAGCCCTCCAGAATATGATGGTGATCTGGGAACATGCTAATATGTAGGATCTTGCTCTAACACTCTATGCTGCTACAACAGCCCTGAAAGCCATTGTAATAGCTTGAAATAGTAGGATGTGTTAAAAACCACCTTACTTAGGCCCCTGTCTCAGTTTAATTCATGCCCTCAGCATGTTCCCATATTAACTCTGCATCTTTGCATAAGGGGGGTGGGATAAGCATCGTTGGCTCCACATGACTTCAACATTTCCTTACACTGAGGGGTGTTGCCCTGTGAAAATAATTTACTAAGTCCTCAGCTCCTACAAGCAAGCAGATTAAGTATATAGAGATAGTAATTGCTTTTCCTTCCCCAAGCTGTTTTCATGACTCAAGCCACATGTGTACCTCTCTTGTTTTAGCTGTGTGCAACCAGAAGTGCCTGTTCCGAGGCAGGTGTGTGCTGCCTAATGTATGTTCCTGTCATGCTGGCTATACTGGAGTCCTCTGTGGAAAGAAGATTCAGGTATGTGTAGAGCCAAGATACCATCACATATACAGCAGTTTGGGAGTCCTTATCTAGTCCACCCTCATCCAATGAAGCAGCAAGAAATACACCAAAAGTATTTGTCCAATTTTTTTCCTTTCAGTCTCCAGTGAGGGAAAATTCATAAAATTCCTAAGAGCTATTCAGTAATTTATAGGCTCTGGTACTTAACAGAATTGTTATCAAGGCATAAAGGAAATTTCCTTTGTTCCAAATCAAGCTGATTATTTCTTACCATTCCCTATGTAGCTGCAGCAGGAATTGGTAAGTATCCTCTTCATAACAACTGCTATTCTCTTTTCCAACACCTGGCCCCATTTTGGGGAATAACATCCCACTGCTGACTTTCTTAGCTTGCATCAAGTCAAGCCCTGATCTTTTTCAGCTCCCTACCTACAATGTTACTCAGTTCATGCCTGGTTTATACAAACATTCCTTAGCCCCAAATGTGACTTTGGAATCAGCTTTCCTTTTTTGCACTGTAGTGAATGATGACCATTTCTCTGTTTTGTCACATAATCTGCTGTATTCCTTTGCTTGAGTGCTGACAGTCACTCACTGGAGTAATTTAATTGAAGATTTCATTACAACTTTTTGGTCATGTCTGAAGCAGAAAGCATTGTACTCTTCTTGCATCATTTCTGATGTTTCTCTTTTAATTGCAACATATTTGGACACTTTTCTGGTGCCAGGAGAATTCAATTTGGTGGAGTTTGGACACAGCCTAATTGATTTTAGCATTGTGTGCTGGTGCTATTCCTGTACATTCATCTTTAGTTCATGGCACTGTTCACACCTACTGTGTTTTCTTTTAAAAACAATGCAGTTCTTTGGTCTCCTGCTGTAGCCAATCTAGCATATTCTGTCCTTCCCATCCTTCATTTTATGCCTTTTAATGTAAAACCTGTAATCTGACTGCTACATGTGCATGCATTTTTAGTGAGAAAAGGGAGGGGGTGGAAAAAAGGGAAGACTGCCCTGGTTTAAATTTCACCCAGCCTCAGTTTCTCTCAGTTGAAACTGCTGGGAGTTCAGATGTTTTTTCTACTTTATAAAGTTGCATAGGCAATGCCAATACCATTTGTGGTCAGATAGCAGGTAACTTGCTAAAGTTGGGATGAATATGTTTAAGAAAATAAACCAACAGCTGCTGATTTGCATTTTGAAAACATAAAACTACACATCCTGTAAAGATAAGACTAGAATGTTTGCAATATGGTTTCCAGAATGTGGCCTGAAACAAAATAAATTTGAATTCAATGTTTACAGAAGTAAATCCTGCAAAGGATTAGTATATTTCTAACCTAGAAAATACATGGCTGACCAGACAGTGCTGTATCATACACTGACCACAACGGCACATTTCTCTTAAAGAAATAAACAAGCTACATGCACAAGTTTAACTTGATGTTGTGTTTCTGCATGACAGGAAAGCAGAGACTCATTAGACTTGGTTTTAATGTTAATGATGCAGTCTAGTTTTAGGATAAAGGATCTTTTCACATCTCTTTTTTTTTCTCTTCAAGGTGCAAAGGCATCATGGTTGAAGAAGAGCTGTCTATCAATATCAATATTAAATTGCAATGCTGCATGGATGCATGAGACTTGAAAAGAGCAAGAGGGTTGAAGGCAATCACAGAGTTTATTTAAATGAAAGGAATATCCAGAAGCATTATTTTAAGAGAGTCCTAATAGAGTCGTGAGTTTTGAGCTTCAAAACAACAATTTTGTAGTCAAAACATATGTATATTTCTGTAACTGTTTGCTACCTCATGCACAAACCCCACAGCCTCTGAGTTTTCACTGGGCTGACAAACTTGATGCAAACCCAAAATTCTGCAGTTTGTTGAATGTAGTCAACTGGACTGAGATTCCTTTGGGGGAACAAGATTCCAGTAGCTGCTGAGTGGCTCTAGGAAAGAATCTAGGAAAGAAGGTAGCACTTCTTCACCTGTGAATGGTACCTTCTGGGTTTGAACCTTGTTTACATACATCTTTGGCTGTATACAGAATCAAAAGCAGAACTGGGGGGTTTTCTTTCCTTTATCTTGTATTTGCATCACTCTGTTGTAATGACTAGCTAGTAGTGAGGGAGGAGGGAGAACCTAAACCAAGGCTTGGCTGCTAACAGTAGAGGCAAGGCTGCATGTGTTGTTAACAGCCAACCAGATGCAGAATAATGCTGGTTTGTCTGTGGCAAGCTAGAAACTTCTGTTTTGACTTCATTACTTAGAGTTACCATGTGGAGTACCCAGCTGCTGAATGATTTCTGTGTCTGCAGCACTTTTGAGATGCCACTCAGTAATAGGAGGAAATCTTATCCCTGAGTCTCTTAGAGAAATTTGACAATCTTCAAAGAGGAACTGGTAAGAGGAGGCATTTGCTGAACATCATGCCATCCATATACATCAAGTCAGAAAGCATTTCTAAAAACACCATAGGGGTTTTCTGCAGCCCTAATGAACTGTTAGCACCTACCAGCTGCCAGATAACTTCTGAGCAAATAAGATTCCAGTTTTTCTGAAGTTTTCTTACAGAGGACCACCACCTTCTTCCCCTAGAGCTGGAAAAGACATTTCAGTTCCTGCTGCAACCCACTGAGCTCTGGTGATAGATACAAACATCCCCTTAGCTAAACCACTGAAGTTTACTCATTTGTTTGTTTGTTTTAAAATTTTAAAACCAAAAATAAATGGCCTGACTTTCTCTTCTCCTGAGCAATATTCAATTCCCATTCAGAATTAGTGTATGCAAAGAAACTAAAGGTCATTTTGCCATTTATTGCCACTGTGGGATGCTGATTACCAAGTCATAGCTGTTAGCAGCTCTGTGCCTAGATTTCTCCTCACCTTTTGATAGTCCTCTTAAGTCATTTTGTGAAGTCATCTGGCAGTTTGAGAGCTCAGCATCATTCCAGAATGACCCCTGATGGATTTCCAGGTGCCTGACTGGTGTACCTAAGAAATGTTTTCCATTTCCCAATTGCATTTTAGGCTTCTTTCAGTCAAGCACCCAAGTGGCTGATAGCCTTATCTTGTGGGAACTGTTCTGTTCTTTAAAATCTACTCCACTTGAACCAGTTCCATTCTCAGAGCTCACAAAGATCACTGAACAAAGGTTGGAAACAAGGAATAGTGGCAGCTCTTTTAGTAAATAGAGGTAGAACAGTGAAACAATAATTTGGGGACCTGGACTGTCATTAATAATACATTCTAAGACTGTTCTACTTTGAAGTAGCTACTAGAAAAATCACTTTTAACCTCATTTAAAAATTGTGGAGATTTAAATGACATATCTTAAGAACAAAACCAGAAAATAAACTCCAACAAAAACCCTTGTGGCCAGTAGATGGTGCTAAATTCAAGCAGTATTCCTAAAATACACCATCACAGTCTGCATCATCAAACTGCTACTTAATTCAGTAATTTCTAAACAGGGAACTATGAATTAGCTCAGAGACACCAGCTACAGGTCTCTCTCTCTGACTGCTCCTGGTCTAATGCTCCTAATGATGCTAATATCTCTTTTGGCTTCTAATCACCCTGATTGTCACTTTTGGCTTTATTAGAAGTCTGTCTTTTCAGGAACAATACTGAGATATTCTGCCTCTTTGCAGTTATCTATTTCTACTTTACTCTAAAAACTTGGGTCTGGGGCAGTTACTCTTTTTCAGTTCACTTCCCTGCAACCAGTATGTCCTCTAAGATATTCAGCTTAACTCCTGAATGTCTAAATTATGGCATGATTATTGTAGTGAACTGTGGCACAGACACCGAATTTCATCATCAAGCCTACTCCAGAACCACTGATGAAATCCTTTTGTCCCATGCATGAAACCCACATTTCACCAGCTCATCTGAAATACCCAGTGTATCACAGCAAAAGCAGCACAAAAAGCAGATTCCTCTTACTCTGTCCCCTGCCCCAGCAACCAAAGCTCCACAGCACATGCCCATAGCAGGCTTCGTCTGAACCAAATGCAAACAGCTTCCAAAGCAAGGGCAGAGGAGGGCTTCTCAGCTACACCACGCAGCAATGAACTATACCCTTGTCTTTGATTTGCTGTCCATATACTTGGGTTCTCTCTTTTAAGAGGGTTGGTAACTAGAAGACTCCATTTCCTTTGCTTCAGTCAGTGCTCAGTGGTTTGTGATCCCTGGAGAAACAGGTCCACCTAAGTCGCTCTGCCTGTGAAAGCTACATGTTCTGGTAAGGCAGCTTATACACAGGTAGAGTTATTCCATCAAACAGACTACAATAATGCATAGGCAAATGGCTTAAAGTAATGCAGAGTTAAAATTCTCCCCCCCCAAATTCTGGTTTCTCCTAGAAGGCAATGAAAATTAATCTTTCTCTAAGGAAAAAAGAAGTTGGTTTGGGCAGCATTCAGAAAACTGACTGATTCAACTTCATGTTTTGGCAAAACCTTCCTCAGCTGCAGCCTTCAAGACAAAGCACAAATGAAACATGGAACAGTGAACATAGAAGTCTCAGCCCAATCTGCAGCCTGTTCAAAAGGCTGCAAAACCTAAATGAGGCCAAACTGGAACACGACTAGAACCAAGCCTCAGCATCACCCATACAGGTGATTTGTGACAGACATGGATTTTCCTCATTGCTAGTCTGTAGCCTCCTATTGCATTGCTCCTGTAACAACACAATCTAAACAAGAATGAATCCTCAATGTCTACATCTCCAGAAGGGAGAAAAACACATTTCCCTATCTTACTGGGACAAGGAAAAGAACTAATTGGAAGTTGAGAGATGATCAGATAATGGAAGTTGTCAAGATAAGGACTCTTCAGAGTATCAGTATGGATTAAGCTTTTAGAAAGTAACAGCAGAACTCTCTGAAGTGTGGGGTTTGCTTTATTGTTTTTTTTAATTCTGCTTAACTGATCAAGATCCAAATCTGATAGGGGAAGGGACAGGAAGCATACATAAAGTGATAACCAGTATTTTAATAAGATGCTTTGCAGTTTGCTGATGTTCCAGAAAGATGCAAGTTTCCTCTTGCAACTGTGTAATCTTATGGAAGGTAAATTAAACTAACATTCACTTCTGAGATCTGAATTAAGGACATTTTGTTTCCTGTGCTTTTTAAAAGCAGCATTAATAGAACACAATAATTCTAGTCAAATGGGGGGGGTCAAAAAGAAGAGCACAGATCTATTCTGAAGTACTTTATTTGAAGAGTAAAATTTATTTCAGGGTCAGCCATATCAACCAAGACATAATACTCCTGCTTACAAAGAAAAACAGGAACAGAAGAAAACACATGCCATACACTACACACACTTTGATACTTACAACAGCTTTGTTACAATCAGCAATACCTTTACTTCATACAGAAAAGCATTTACCTAATATACTTAAGACAAAAAGCTACCCAGAATCAGTTAGTCACTGTATGTGTTCCAATGTTCCCACTGCTGCAGGCTTCATCCCTGTGTGAAGAGTTCCCTGATGAATATGCAGCTTATCTTTGCTGAAGTTGCTTTATTCCTTCCTTTTCTTTGTACACTGTAGACCAGAGTATGGCAGTCGACATCTACAGACGTTGGGAGCTATGCATTTCCCTCCATGGTGACAAGGCAGTTTACATAAAGCTGCAATGAGACACCAGACACACAGAATGTCTTCAGCACAACACAGGAGCATTCTTCTTTGTCTCACTCTGCTAGCAGAATTGTTCCCTAGTGGCTGCACTGGGACAGTATAAATAAAAGTATAATGGAAGCACTGAAAAGCAATGCCTCTCAATTTATGGCATGGTAGCCCTCACTGGAACACATCCACAGGATGTCTAGTCTTATTCATGCTCCATTCCCCTTTTAAAATACTATTATTTCTGTTGTTCTCAGGCTATTTTTGAGATGGATGCCTCCATGAAAGTGAGGGAACAATAAAAGTTCCTGCTGAAACTTAACTCAAGCTGGTTCTTGGATCCACATCCATGAGGAAAGTTGCCACATACTACCTGTTGCTCACACGCTACCCTTCTGCTCCCCAGAAGGGCAGAGGAGGACTGAGCAGGCACAGCTGTAGTTGCCCCCTAGCTACACACCAGTTCAGTCAACAAGCCAGAGTTTGCAATTTCCTTAGAAGCATACAAAGCCCTGCCAGGGAAGGGTAAATTAAAGTTTTTATAATCATCATCTGCTTTTGTGAATCAAAACTTGGGAAAATGAAAGTGGTTGTTCAGCAAGAGTGCTAGTCAGTACTAACCCAGATTACAGCCAGGGTTACTCTGGTTTCCTCTTACTCTCTTAAGAGCACCTGGAGTTGGTTCTCCCAACTCATCCTCAAAGTGAGAAGCAAGTTTCAATTTTCCATGTCCATAAAATTTACTGAAGCTTCTAATCCACATCAGTAGTGACAGTGTTTGTAATGGCCATTTTCAGTTCTTCATACTCAGGTTTTGGTTTATGGAAAATACTGAAGGAATATTGACAAGACATACCAGTAATGAATTGGGTAACCACCAAAAGCTGAATCTGAATTTACTGGAAGTGGAAAAGACCAAACTGAAAAGCCATCTACTACTCATGCATACTTGTAAGATCCCCAGTACACAGAAGCAGCTCTCAGCTGCTGTTCTAAGGTTCTTTCCTCACAGCTTTGTTAAGCACTGAAGATTTGAACACTATCTTGGTTAAACAAGCAGAGAAAATGATAAACAAACAATGTCAGAAGTCATTTACCTAAGTGACATGCTCCACCCACCCATCCAGCTGGACAGCTACAAATCCCAGGAGCCACACAAGCTCCATTATTCCGACAACCTTGAGGACAAATTGCTAGAAGACAAGAATGGGTAAGTCAGCAGGATTTATACAACTGATGAAAAAGAATCCTGACAGAATGAAAGTTTCAGGGTGATACAAATCAAAATGGCAAAACACATTTTCTTCCAGGCCAGATATTCAACTGGTATAACTCTAAAGGCACTTCCAAGACTATGGAAATGGAATAAAACAGTTATGCACTCTGTTAAGAATTTTGCTTTAAATGTTACCAGATATATACATAATTTGACATTATTTTATCTGAGTCTGTACTAATAATATAAGTCCTTTATTTCTGTAGTAATGCAGTGACATTTCCATAGTTATTAGCCTCTTAATACTTTTTAAATGTTTTTGTTACTGCAGTTATGTTTTTAATGTGTACAAATATTTTAATGAATGTAGATATTCACCTTCTTGGCATCTTGATCCTGTCCAGCCAGAAGCACAAAGGCACTTCACAACTCCATTGACAGAGATGCACTCCCCACCATTCTGACAGCCTCCTTCACAGCTTACTGCAGAAGAACAGCATACACAGTGCTTTTCAGAAGCTGCATAAAACTTCAAATAATTATCTCTAAACAGCTGCTCTACCTGGTAATCAACTACTTGTTTTATCACAACTCCAAAGAGTAAAATTTCAACTCTTCAGAGCAAGGCACAGTTTCCTAAGGAGTGAGGATGACAGAACCACATCTGCAAATGCCAACACAAAGTGCAGTTAAAATCAAGCATGTGCTTAGAAGATTGTTGAGCAGTTAGCCTGAGAGTTGCAACAAACAAACACAATTATTTTTAGGGCACAGCTCCTCCCCTCCTGACCTGTGAACCAACTGTTCATCAGCTACACCACAGTAACTACAGAACATGCATATTCTTACTGATCTTGCCAAATCACAGTTGGTTAGCCAGTAACGTGCTCAGGAATTAACACATTTCCTTACCTGACAGGACCTGCACATAGCAAGAGGAACAAAAGAAGGGGATATTACTTTAACAAATGAACTATGACTCCAATGGAGTGGTGCCTTCCCAAAGTCAGCCTCTACATTCCAGAATCATTCTACATGTTAAAGCCCTGAAGACCTCATTAATGAAGCATTACTTTTGCCAGACATATAATTGGCACCAACTGTGGTGCACATCATCTCTGAAATATTGCATAGCAGAAGAGCTAACTTTGGCCTCTTCAAAGATCTTCCCCAAGTACCCATTAGGTTACACTCCAAGTAAGCTCTTGTAGCTATTTCACATTTGAAGGAGATAAAGGAAACACTCACAGAATAAACATCAAGCATAAACAGAGAATCCTGTGAGGTGTTTCTAGCTGCTGTGACCACACTCAGACAGACTTATTAAGCACTCAGCACAGTGAAAACTGCCCAACTAATTTACCAGCATCTCTTCAGAAAGAATTTTTCTAGAAATTTTTTAAGTGCCAGGTTGAGGTTTTTCTTCTGAAATTAAATCAGTGCTTTCTTTTCCTTCAGTCTCTGGGGATATCTTCACAGAATATTAGGGGTTGGAAGGGACCTCTGTTGATCACCTAGTCCAACCCCTCTGTCAGAGCAGGTTCACTTAGAGCAGGTTGCACAGGATGGAGTCCAGGTGGGTTTGGAATGTCTCCAGAGAGGGAGACTCCACCACCTCCCTAGGCAGCCTGTTCCAGTGCTCCACCACTCTCAAAGTAAAGAAGTTCCTCCTTGTGTTTAGATAGAACTTCCTATGTTCCAGTTTATGCCTGTTACCTCTTGTCCTGTCTCTGGGCACCACTGAAAAAAGACTAACCCCATCCTCCTGACACCCATCCATTAAGTGTTTATAAGCATTGGTAAGACTCCTCCTCAGTCTTCTCTAGGCTAAACAGCCCCAGATCTCTCAGACTTTCCCCATAACAGCGATGTTCTTGTCCCCTTTTCTGTAACCTCTCCAGAAGTTAGTTTCCTCTCTGTCCTCAACAGGGGAGACCAGAACTGGACACAGTACTCCAGATGTGGCCTCACTAGGATAGAGTAAAAGGGGGAGGATAACCTCCCTTGGCCTGCTTGCCACACGCCTCTTGATGCACCCCAGGATGCCATTGGCCTTGGCCACAAGGGCACATTGCTGGCTCATGGTCATCCCGTTGTCCACCAGGACTCCCAGGTCTTTTTCCACAGAGCTCTTTCCAGCAGGTCAGTCCCTAACCTGTCCTGCTCCCTGGGGCTATTCCTCCCCAGGTGCATTACTCTACACTTGCCCTTGTTGAATTTCAGAAGGTTTTTCTGTGCCCAACTATCCAGCCTGTCTGGGTTATGCTGGATGGCAGCACAGCCTTCTGGTGTGTAAGCCACTCCTCCCAGTTTTGTGCCATCAGCAAACTGGCTGAGTGTACACTCAGAAGCTCCTTGCTAAGCCACACAGGTCTCCTACTTCCCTTGCTTGATTTACTCCTCTTAGGGATACACTGATCCTGAGCTTTGAGGAAGCGATATTTAAATGTCAATCAGCTCTCTTTAGTCCCCATACCTTTCAGAGTCTTAATCCATGGGACTTCTCCAAGCAGTTTCTTGAAGAGTCCAAAGTTAGCCCTCCTGAAGTCCAGGGCTGCAATTCTACTTACTGTCTGATGCATGCTTCCCATGATCCTGAACTCTATCTTCTCATGACCGCTTGAGCCAAGGCTGTCCCCAACCTTAATATCCCTCACCAGTCCCTCTTTATTTGTCAGTCTTGCCTACTACATCATTCTCCCCTCAAACTACTTCAAGTTTGTCTCCTCTTTTACCCCAGAACTCACATTATCATCAGCAGTCTGATCAGTTCACAACAATGTTTACTCAGATTTCCTTTTCCAATCCATGCTTACATTCAACAGACTTAAAAAAACCCTAAAGATTGGTCTTTGCTGCTTCTTGTCTCTGTCATCTCCCATTTGCCCTCAAAATTACCACCTTGCAGATACTATACAGAAGTTTCAACCACATAATGCAGAAATATTCACCTATGCAAGTTATTTAGAATGGTTCTATTATAGAGCTAAACATAGTATTTACATAAATCATAAACAGGGTATTTTCCAAGGGACAAAATTATCTCAGATTCTCCAACACATTTCAGTACATGTATTTCCATCCTATACTCCTGCAAGCATGCAGATCCTCTAAGCCCTGTGTTTTTTGAGCTAAGGTCAGAGGTCTAAGGAATTAAGGTCATTATTTCAAAGTATATTAGATCTTGGACTTGAAGAGTCCCAAATTGATTTAGTCTGTTTTCAAACTTTCCAGGCTATTACTTGTTTGGGTCCTACTCACCTTTATGACAGTATCTACCTCCATAGCCAGGGGGACATCTGCATTTTCCAGGTCTGAGGCACTCCCCACCATTTTTGCATTTTGGATAACATGTTGCTGTAAGACAGACAACAAAGTTTGAATAAATATTGGTGAAGGTAACCAAAATGAATATTTAAGTACATCAGAAATTTGCATTCTTTTAGTCTTTGAGTACTCTGTAGGTCTTCACATTACCTAAGACATATCCATCCTACATTGCTGACCAGGTGACATAGCTTCCCTGCACAACAGCACTCCACCTTTTTAAGCTTTCAACACTCAAAACTATGGAAGCTTTTGGACACTGAATGGAACAGGCAGAAGAAAAAGTCATATAAGGAACAACAACACAGATGATCTGTCAAAGAAGCTTGTGTTAACTGAAGTTAAGACATGACAGGTGAGAAAAGGGCAGGGCCCCACTGCTGGGCTCTCTGGGTTTCACAGAATCATATAATCACTACGGCTGGAAAAGACCTCTGAGATCAAGTTCAACCATCCACCCAAAACTAACAAGCCCACCACTGCACCACGTCCCCAGGCATCACATCCACATGTCTTTCGAACACTTCCAGGGATGGTGATTCCACCACCTCCTTGAGCAGCCTCTCCCAATGCTTGATAACCCTCTCAGTGAAGAAATTCTTCCTAATACCTACTGAACCTCCCCTGGCACAACCACTTCATCTTGTCCTATGACTTGTTACCTGGGAGCACAGACCGAACCCCACCTTACTACTGCCTCCTTTCAGGTAGCTGTAGAGAGCAAACGGATCCCCCTGTGCCTCCTCTTCTCCAGCCTAAACAACTTTTGCTTCAGCCGCTCTTCACGATACTTGTGCTCTAGACCATTCACCACCTTCGTTGCCCTTCTCTGGACATGCTCCAGCAGCTCAACGTCCTTCTTGTAGTGAGGGGCCCAAAACTGAACCCAGTAGTCGAGGTAAGGCCTCACCAGTGCCAAGCACAAGGGGGACAATCACCTCCCTAGTCCTGCTGGCCACACTATTTCTGACGCTACCTTTTCCCGCGGGGACGCGAGGCTCAGAGCGGCATTTCCCCGCCCGCCACATCCCCGCGGCGTCTCCCCGCCGAAGGACCTCACCACAACCCACCACGGCCTTCCCGCCCACTCGCCCGACCACCGGCACCCTCCCGCGGAGCGAGGTCGGGCGGTTACCGTGCTGGCAGAGCTCGCCCTCGTAGCCCTTGGAGCAGAGGCAGGTGCCGTTGCCAAGGCACAGCCCGCCGTGCTGGCACCGCGGGCTGCAGGCGCCCGGTGGGCCCGCGCCGTAGGGCAGGAGCGCTCCGCGAGCGGGCAGGGCTCCAGCGGCGCCGTCGCTACGCCACAGCCCCCACAGTGCCAGCCAGAGCAGTAGCAGGTGAGGCACCCTCCCGCCGCCATCGTCCCGCCGCGCCATGCCCCGGCCGCCTCGCCTCGCCCCGCCCGCAGCCGCTAGCTCGGGCAGCTCGCCACTGTCCCGCTCCGCTCTCCGCCGGCGCCTCCTCTCCGCTCACTTCCCTTTGACCCTCCCCGGTCCTTCACGCCTCCCTTGCCTTTCCCCAATCTGTTCTTTTCCCCTCCTCCTCGGTCACACCGCAGCTCCGGCCGCCCCCCTTCTCGCCAGGGGTGACAGCCCCCTCCGGCTGTCGGTGACAGCCAGCGGGTCACCCGTGCGCGGGCAGGGCCAGGGGCGGCCGCAGTGGCTGAAAGAAATCAGGCCCAGAGGGGCCTGCCGGAGACCGGACCAGAGCCTGTCGCGGGCAGAGGGGCAGCCACCAGGTGGAGATTTATCAGGGCTGAACTGTAGGTAGATCAAGGAGTGCAGATCACAGGTGTTACGAGAAGCGGCTGAGGGAACTGGGGTTGTTTAGGCCGGAGAAGGGGATGCTCAGGGGCAACCTTCTTGCTCTCTACAACTACCTGAAAGGAGGTGGTAGGAAGGTGGGGTTTGGTCTCGTCTCCCAAATAACAAGCAATAGGACAAGAGGAAATGGCTTCAGGTTGTGCCTGGGAAGATTCAGATTAGGTATTAGGAAGAATTGCTTCATCAAGAGGATTATCAGGCATTGGAACAGTCTGCCCAGGGAGGTGGTGCAATCTCTGTCCCTGGAAGTGTTTAAAATATATACTGATGTGGTGCTTGGGGACATGGCTTAGTGGTGAGTATGGTAGTGTCGGGTGGATGGTTGAACTCAATGATCTCAAAGGTCTTTTCCAGCCATATAAAGTCTGTGATACTGTGAGTCCCCCTAGCACAAAGCCTAGCAGTGGGCCCTGCCTTCTCTTGGCCCTTCCACCCATTTCCAGGACGGCAGGGCTGTTGCCATAAAACTGACCTCCCTCTTTGCCACCTGGTAGACTCTCTGATTGCTATTCACCTTCATCTTTAAAGTCACCATGCAATATGAATATCATGGCACAGTGCTCAAAGCGTGAGTGAGAGAGAGGACTGAAGTGCTGAACACAACTGCCACTGTGCAGACAGGAAGACAGGAGGAAATGTGGGTTTCATGCTGCTGCCTCAGCCAGCATGCCATCTCTAGGAATGGCTGGAATACGATCCTCTGGCAAATAAAATAGCAATATATTGCAGTTCAATTGTGAAAGTATCTTCAGGTGCAAGAACACAAATGTACATGATCAAATAACATTTCCCCCCTCATGTCTCATCTTTCACAAACATTTCCTACCATTTTAGATGTTTCCCAGAGACACTGTCAACACCAAGACTGAGACAGAGGAAATTTTTTCACATGAGCTTGTTTGACCAAAACTGGTAAAAGAACAGAAAAAGCACCTATAGAAAAAAGAAACAAACATCAAGCCTTATGAAAAACTAAGGGAAAAAAACAAGTCTGTTTTTGACAGTGAGGGTTGACTTTGAGTTAGTTTTGCAAGTGGCATAAACCAGCTTAATCTGTTGTCTAGATGAAGCAGTAGTATGATCTGGTAACTGCATTCACCTTGACTGGAAATGAAAATTTGTGTAATTGCCTGATAAAATAAAAGAAAAAAGTACTTCTGTTGGGAAACTGGCTTTGATCCCTCTTCACACCTACGGAGTGTGGAACATACAGGTGCTAGAGGGAGTAGAATGTTAGGCAAATCTATTCCTGAGGGCATGAGCTACTGCCTGGCTTCTTGCAAAGGTTGAGGCTCATGTAAAATGATCTTTGCAAGGTAGTATTGAACCTTTCAAGGAGCAAAGAAAGATGTAAAATAGTTAAACAAGAGAAGCCTACAAGTGCTAAAGCACAAGTGTTATGCGGAGCAGCTGAGGGAACTGTCATTGTTTAGTCTGGAAAAGAGGAGGCTCAGGGGAGACCTTACTGCTCTCTACAACTCCCTGAAAGGAGGTTGCAGTGAGGTGTGGGTTTGGTCTCTTCTCTCAGGTGACTAGTGATAGGACAAGAGGAAATGGCCTCAAGTTGCACCAGGGGAAGTTCAGGTTGGATGTTAGGAGAAATTTCTTCACTGAAAGGGTGATTAGGCATTGGCACAGGCTGCCCAGGGAAGTGGTGGTGTCACCATCCCTGGAGGTGTTAAAAAAAATGTGCAGACATGGCACTTTGCAACATGGTTTAGTGGCCATGGCAGTGTTGGATTGACAGTTAGACTTGATATCAGAGGTCTTTTCCAACCATAATGATTCTAAATAATTGCCTAAAATGGGCACAGTTCCTCTCTTGCTTGTGCCTAGACAACCAAAGCAGCTTTTAAATAATACACATACACAATTACATTCATCCTGTGCAAACTCAGGTTGCAAATATCCTGTTGTGTAATACTGATGCTGCAAAAAAGCAGTGATCTAATTGCTCATGCATAAGTCTGTTAATTTGCTATCTAGAATAAAAAGCAGTTCCAATTGTAGCAAGGAGAACAAGCTCTGCTGTTTTCTCATACAGTATTCCCCTTCTACAAGCATGAGGGTAATTGGATTGTGCAGCGAGAGCACTTGTGGTGATATTGCTTGCCAGAAATATATTGGGGCATAAATTCTTCCTAAAAGGAGCAGCTTTCTTTATGCCAACCCCACAAGAACAGAAGAGGAGAAGAACTGAGATGCTCACCTCGAGCTGTAATGTTCTCTGGGTATATAATAATTTCATACTTCCTTGAATTCTGCCAATAATGTTGACCATGTTGAGTTCTTCACAGAATTATTTTTTCCTGGTTTTGTCTTTTCTCCAAAAGACAGTTTAAGGTGTAAGTATGCCTTTCTGATATTAATGCCTAGCATCAATTCATTCATATTAAATTCTCTTCAGGTTTTAACAGCTGTTCTTCATTATTTATGTAGAGAGTCTGATTTTTAAAGTACTGTTTATTTTCAATCCCAGGTCCCAGCTTCTTTATTCCAAAAAGACAACTTCTGGAGGCTCAGGTTAATTAAAAGTCCTTTTTCTTTTTTGAATTTCTCTCCATGTTTCCTTTGAGGATCTTAAAATAATTAATAGGAAAGAAAATAATTATATTTTGAAATATGGCAAGTGCCTCTCTGTGGAGATAATTAAATGCAAAGTCTATATTAAATAAGCTTGCCCAGGTGTTTCCCTGAATGAAATAAATTTGTTTAAACATTATCTGCTGTAGGAAGGATTGAGTTGCTTCACCATCTTTGTGCATCTAAATTTATCTCAGGGCTTATCAAATCTGCTGAGTCCATGTCTGCATTTTAAAGTGATTGTGCCATGTTAACAGAGGTTCTCACTGAAAGCAGAAATGCTTCCAGGCATCCAACATGCTCTAGCCTTAGAAGCACAATCTGATTAAAAAAAAAAGAAGAAAAAAAGAAGAAAAGAAAACAAGAGAGCAGTTGGTGGAGTAGTGGAGTTGCTAGGTAGAGAGTTAGACAAAGAGAATTCCCATTCATTCATGTCATAGTGGTTTTATGTGATACTTAGTTTCAAACTAAAATCAAAATAAAGCAGTTTTAGGACCAGGATATTCACAGGCTCATTGTTGGCTTATATGAACAGTAGAGGAAGGAGTGTCAACATCCTTCTGCTATACTGGCTACCTGTATTGTAGACAGCAATATGTAATAGCCTGTTGTTGTCCAGTCTGGAGAAGAAAACAGGGAAGGAAAGAAACCTGCATTATAATCAGAGCTAAGGTATTTGGCAATCTGTTGTGGAAATCACATTGCTTACCTGGAGCTTGGGATTTTGCTCCATCTAAATCAGAGCCAGTACAAGGGCTGGTCTCTCCCTCAACTCCATGGGAAAACCCCACTTCTGGCCATCTTTGAACATGCATCTGTGCCTCTTGCCTAATTCAAAGATTTTTTTATTTCATTACAGTGTGAAAAACATTCAAGAAGTGTAAGCTCAGATCTTCATGTGCCATGGGATTTTGCATTACAGGCATAATACAGCACAACTTGCTCTCAAAAAGTGACTTGCAGCAAAAAAGTAAGCCTAGAAATGAGGATACAAAGTTTTAGAGAGTGCTTGTGGTGATGAACAATAATCTAATAAAAAACTGACAGTATTTCATAAATCTAGTAGATTTACTGGGCTGGGAAGTAATGTTAGGAAGTGTATTGTACAGCTAACCTCTCCCTACACTGTGCAGTATGTGTGATTCCCAGCTCTGACAACAGTCATAGCTGCATTCTTGCAGCTGGACTTGGTGCTGTATTTTGCTGAGTTGCTGAAGCAGGCTTGCAAGTGAATGAAAAGAATCTGATATCCTCAATACTTGTTGGCTCTCAATCATGTCCCTCACAAATAAATGATTTTTTTTTTTTGGTCACTTAATCTTATATTTAGTTCTCAAAGAAATTTGGCATAATATCTAATGAAAAGAATAATTGAATATTGCTTGGTATAACTATTGATTGTAACTCAGATACTACAGCACTGCACACAGCATAAATACCAGGGTCCTAATGTTCTGTAAATCAGTTAAAGTGGAAAGTCCATATTGGCAATTCATCCCAATGAACTCCAGGGAAAAACCCAAGAGGGCAAATGCTAATTCTAAGATAGAGTGTTTTTTAGTACTGAGTAGTGAATTTTATGTTGTTCCAGTAGTTAAATTTCTGCCTCATGGGATTCAGCTTTATATCCATCAACTGCCCACAGTATCAAATATTGTTAATCATTTCATATTTATATAGTTATTATTGTACCATATTCCCTACACACACTTATGCTGCTGAAAGCCAAAGCAACGCTGCTCAAACTGCCCCAGAGCAAAACCAGTGTCTGTGGAAGCATTCAGAGAATCATCTTTGAGACATAAAGATATCACTTTGTTCTGTCACAAAAATGTTGCCAACTTTAGGGTGAATGTGGCTACTATTCAAGAGAGCACAGCAACAGAACCCAGCAATGTGGAACAGGAAATGAGTGAAAAAAGACCACATCTAATTGATATTTAGATATGGTAGGATGTAATTACTCATGCTGGAATTCATTCAGAGCATCACAAGTCTGAATGCTCCCTTCTTAAAAAAAACAACAACAAAGTACTATCAGTTCTTTGCTGTCCCCCAACAAGAGAAGTCTTTAGTTTGACAGCAGATAGTCAAAAACCTGATTTAATACATATTTCTGTTTTTCATGTCATTGTTATGTTTGTTAAGTTATATTGCATCAAATCTATTTCTGAACGAAGAAAGTAGTAAAGTGGTAGCTGAAGTAAATAGTACTTAGAAGTTTAGCAGCACTTTACAAGTTCAATGTTCATTATAAACATGCTAATTTTCACAGCACTCCTGAGGAAAAATTAAATAGCAGAACCAGTTTACAAATGGTGAGGCAAGAGAAAGTGGTTAGACCACTCACATTTAGACCTAGTAGCAAAGCTGAAGTATAGATGTTATTTGTTTGGTCCACATTTCAAATCATGACAGCATGTCTAATACAAAAGTGCCTTCCTGTTTATGAAAACAGAGCCTGTGGTGGCCTGACATTCTAGCCATAATAATTTCTAATCCATAATTTTATTTCACCATTCTGACAACTAGCAACAAATGTGCCACCAATAATATTTATCAGCAAAATCTTTCAGAAGGTATCATATCTCCATTAAAAATGGTGTGACATTCCTCTCATACATATGTGCTCATTTTTGGAGATGTGGTTCTGTTTTAAAATGCTGTATTGGTTGGCTGTTGAGATTAGCAAGAACACTTTAGTAGAGGATATCAGATACCACTCTGAGAAGTTACTATAAGGGTTTGTTAATGTGGATTACAGAGTTAATGTAGGTTGCAGGAACCTCTTTTAAAACAACCATTGTTAGAAAGTGCTTGACAGTTTTTCTGGAGCTAATATTTTCATGCTTTATACTGTGTTAGTTTATGGGATAAAACAAACTGCATGGTTTATGAAGTACAAGATGAAACTTGTTTTCTGCTGTCTACTAAAATTTCACTTCAATATATTTGGTATCCTACTGCCCTAACACCTTAAAATAAGCCTGCCCTGGGAGTGCAAATCAATATGTATTTACAAGGAAAGAGGTGACAGAACAGTCATGCTCTTTTCTAGGAACTGCACATCCTCCATTTCACTTGCTTTTTAATGGCACTCAGAGGAGCAGATGGGCTGAAGCTGACAAAAGCAGGACCATCACTTCCCTTCTGAGCCAGTTCAGGGGTGGCATTCAAGCATTCCAGGCACAATTCATAGTGACCTTTACACTCAGTAATCAATATGAAACACCAGTAATGTCTGACTCACCATTAGAAGTGTTATTTTTGTTACACTGTGAAAAGAAGACAAGGCTGATGGGAATTTGCACCATCCCAATGGCTCCAAGGGTACCTGGTCCCTGCACCTCTCCTTAGCACCCAGAGCCATCCAGTGCCAACACCCTGCACAAACTAAACCCCCTAATGCATAACATCAGCCTCTTAAGAAGAGTGTGGTGTTTCTCAGAAAGAAGGCAAAAGATATGACAGACATTGCCAAAGCTTTTATTGTTTAAACCTGCATGGCATTTTCTTAGTGAAAAGCTAGATAAGCCAAATAACCATAGAAAGGAAATATTTCCCATCATAAAAAAATACCCCAGAGTGGCTCCCTGCCAGCCCAGTCTGCAAGAAGAAAATGACACAAGCTCCTCTTGAGCAGCACAGTCACAGCCAGGTAGCAACCATTTTGCTTCTACAAAAATCATCCCAATGGAATCTACCCAGTGCAAAACCAGTGCCATTGCCTACATACTGGCCAACAGCAGGCCTGGATATACTTAGGGATATTAATTTTGTTAGTTACTTTCACTGCTGCAAAAGTGTTGAGACTAACCACAGAAGTAAAATAAGCCAAGCAAAGCCAAGCAAGATTGATTTTAAAGTAGTGCCAAACAAAGCAAGCTGCAAAAATTACCATTGTAAAAGCTTAGGTTATATTATGAAACAGAAATATAAGCCAGTAAGAATAAAAATAATGTAATAATGGTATGGAAAAAGATGATTTCTTTCCTATTTTCACTGCTAAGAACACCTACATGGAATAATAACATATTCATAGCTATTTTCCTCTGCTGCTATTATCTGTAAGCTGACATGGAAGTCAATACACAATACAGTCTACTGCAGTGAATGGAGTTATTATAAGACTATAAGAATTTTGCCTCCCTTACAATCCTCACATTCAGTGTTGGCCATTACAGATTTGCAATAGAAGGAGATGACCCAGCAATCTGCACAGTCTGTATAGTACATCACATTGTCTCACTGGGACTTAGGGAGTTTTCACATCTAAGCTGTTCACAGTTCATGTACACAACAGAGCTAAAATTGAGTGTAAGTACCTTAATGTCTTCCTTGCATATGTCATTCCTGAGCATTAGCTGCCCATCTGTAGAATATTGTCCATAGATACATCTTTTCAAATGTCTCTTAATTCTTAGCTGACTGTGGCTCTTTGACATGTCCTATCAAATAGCCAATAATGATGTATTTTTTGACATTCCTAAAACTGCTTCCCATATCTCTCAATTACTTGCCCCCAGCAGAATGGCTGCTGTGCTTCACTGTGTCATTTGTGTTATTCTAGTTCTATGTGAAGTATGACTTCCTGCCATTTATTTGCTAATGGCAATTAGCTGCCTTTCCCCCCTTGAGGTTTTTATTTCCTTCAAAAGTACTAAGTTATTTGCTGGCCAGAAGCATAATTATTCTTCACTGTCAGCACATTCCTCAGTTTCTTTAGGTTCTCTTCACATTCAGCAATACAGATACTAGAATTACTTAATAACAATTCAAATGCTGGAGTACAGTTAAGAGGTATTTTCAAAGTACAAATTCCAAACAACATTACTATCCAACATGGACAAAAAAATACCACCTAGAAAAATGCCTTGGGACTTTGGGGTTTTTTTGGTGATCATCATACAGCATTGGCAGGGTTTTTGAATTTGTTTCTGTTAAGAAGAATGGATGTTTAATTTAATGTGCTCTTGGAATCAGCCAAAACTAAAGCCCAATTAAATCCACTCCTCTCTGTGTTATTTCCATTTGCCAGAAGGAAGTCACAGTCTTAGAGATGTTTTTATACAACCTTTATTAAATACTAGTTACTGAAAAAAGTCTGGTTTGCACCTCTGGGCATCACAGATTGAGTTTGCTAATGAACTTTTGGCAAGGGATTGAGAGGACTGTAAATTTCTAGCAAGGGATGGAAAATAAACACATAAATAAACAAATAGGAAAAAATGCTGAAGTGAGGATAGAAGGTAGTCAAAGCATGGAGGCAACAGAAGATTGTGTATCCTACACAATCCCATGGGCTGGGCTACTTCATTATTCCTTTTACTGTTTTGTGTGCATTCTCTTTCCAAACTGTGCAATTAGAGGATACTTTGGCACTGTTTGTATGTATTATAGGTGGGACTACAGTGTCCTAGTATTTCCTGGGCCATTCAAGCCCTAGAGTGTGCCCAGACCTCTTGGTGTTCAGCCTCAAATACCCCTGACTAGCCAGCCTTCCCCACCGTACTCTACCTGGGAAAGTGACATGTTTAATCATTTAAATCACAAATGGGTAGGACAAGATGAATTTGGGATGCAGTGAACCAAATCTACAGCTCAACAGCAAGAAACAGTCTAAAAACAGCAGGAAAATAATTCTAAAAGAGTACTTCTGCATTAAATAGTGCCAGGGACTGTTACAGGGAAACTGGTAAATTCTGTGTTGTTAAACTGTTCACACAATCTGCCTTGCTCTTGGCCATACCAGCCAGCACTCCCCAGGCCATCCCAAATGACACTTACAGAGTTCAAACTCCTTGAGGACCATTCCCAGCAGGCAGGTTGTGCCCAGCCACCTTGGTCTGTAGAGCAAGACAGTTTACATGGGCAGACTATATCATGCCATTTGGTCTCTCTACCAGCAAATGGCCCTGGATATTTTAATAACTGTTTAGAATAATCTGTATTAAGTGTAGCATCCATATGGATATTTGCTTTAACACCATTGCAGGCAATATTCTCTCTTCCCTCATACTTTTTAAGCTAAAAATATTCTATTTCTGTCTGGTCTATTTCAGAGATAGTAGGAAAAACATTTAAAATGCATTTTCTTTATTACAATGACAACTTTGTGAGGGACTCCATGGTTTGACAAGATTTGGGAAAAAGAAAGAATCCACAAGAAAACTTGTGGAAGAAAGAGGGTATCTGTGTTTTACCAGCTATTAACTTGATAGAAGAGACAGGAGAAAAGCACTGATGGACTGTCTATCACAGATTTTTAATTTCTAGTCTATGCTTACAGTAACATTTGGTTCTAAAATCAGGTTTACAGTCTGCAACCTAACATACAAGCAACACAGATAGAGCTGCAACCTTTACAAAAGAACGTAAATTACTACTCACAACATTAGTCAATTTTCCTGCATTTTACTGGGGGAAAGTCATCAGTGTAGACAATAATCATTAAAAAAGGAAAACAAATCTGTCTCTCCAGCAGGTTCAGTGTGGCTAAAATCCACAGAAATGAGAAAACAAAGCCAAACATTGTGACAACGGTTTATAACGAAGATACTTGGGAAAAACATCCCATTTGAATACATTCTGGAGGCAGTAAATATCCCTCCACATTCTATGCATCTGAGGATTCCCGTGTATATCCAATTCAGGTAGAAGTGTAAAGTTCTGACTCTAGTTTCTAGTGCTGAGTAGCTCAAAGAACCTTAGCATGGGTCTTACAGAAAACACCTGAGTGTGCTGGTATTTGCCCAGTAAGATTTTTTATCCTCTGCACTGTCAGATGAAAACGTGTTTTTTTTTTGTAGTGTATGAATTGCAAAAGTTATTTATGTGATAGAAGCAAAAGCCTCTAAGCCTCTTCTTACACAAGCTGGCTTTTTTGTTTGTGGTGTGTACGGTTGGTGGGATTTTTTTTTGGGGGGTGGTGTTTATTTGGATTTGTGTGTGTGTATTTTTCTTGTTGGGGTTTTTGGTTTGTTTTGTTATGTTTTTCTACCATGAGCTCATAAGCAATTTGAAGCAGTCCCCCTTCCTCTGCTTATAAAAGGTGAATCACATTTCTGGGTGTAAAATGATATCCTAAACAATGATAGTACAAAATTGTCAGGCTTTGACTAACTGTGGGCAAATAAAACATTACTTTTAACTCTTCTAAGCTCTGTTCCCACAAAGCCTGTGCAGAAAAACGTCAGAGTCACTATAAGAAAAGGCTGTAAGGACTTAAGACACCAATTGAGGTTTTCTAGCATAATTAATCTCCAAAATATCTGGGCGTGCTTGCAGGGCTGTTCTTCTTGCCTGCCTTTCCTACCAGAGCTGCAGAAGCGCTAAGCAGAGGAGGGAGAGGGCTGTGGGGCTCCCGGCAGCAGCCAGCCCGGGGCCATACGCAGCCCTGTGCCTGCTACCGGCGAGCACCGAGCCACGGGCCCAGGGAGGGAGGGGCAGGGGCACGAGCGGGCGGGCAGAGGCGCTCCGCGCGTGAGCGGGAGAGCGGCCCCTGAGGAAAAAAGGGCGCGAAGAGGGGAGAGAAGCAGTGGAAGGGGGGCGGTTGGGAGAGAGGGACCCGCTGTCAGGGAAGGGAGCCGGAATCGGCTGAGAAGAAGTGAGTGCAACCCGTCCGAGGTGAGGTGAAAAACGGAAACTGTCGATGGGTGGGGAGCAACACCTGCCTGTGGGGGGGGGAGCGGGAACTGTCTGAGGGGAAGCGAGTGGGACCCACCGGAGGGGAGCGCGAACTATGAGTGGAACAGCGGCCCCCGAAACGAAAGCGGGCGGGAAGAGGCTGCGCGCGCGTGAGCGGAACATCGTCCCCTGAGGAAATAAGGGCGGGAAGTTGCGGTGCGCGCGCGTCTAAGGGGAGAACAGCAGCCTGACGGGAAGGTAGCGGGACCCGCCTGGGGACGGGGTAGGCAGGCGGTGTCAGCGCTGTCACGGGAGGGTGTGCAATCGCCCTCTCTGAGGGAAAGGGAGCGGGACTTGTCTGGGGAAGGGGCGGGCAGATGGGGGCGGTGCCGTCAGGGGCGGGTGTGCGGTCGTCCTGCTGAGGGGAAGGGAACGGGACCGGTCTGTAGAGGGGGCGGGCAGGTGGGGTTGACGCCGTCTCGAGGGTTTGTGATCTTCTTCGGGCGTGGTGGGTTCGGCCGAAGCGGCCGAGATCGCCTCAGGGATTGCTGGCAAGAGGGAGTCAGCCATCGCCTTCGTGGGGAGGGTCTGCGAGCGTCTCGGCACTGGCTGGCGTCGGCGCCATCGGGGAAAGGGCTGCAGTTGCCTCGGAGCGGGTGAGCAGGCAGGGGTCGACCACTGACTTCGGGAGGTCTGCGAGCACTTTAGGGAGGGCTGAGGCTCAGGCGCCGTCCCGGAGAGGAACGATCAGTTATCGTCAGCCCCCGCCGCGAGTGACCCTTGTGAAACTGAGGCAACAGCAACTGAGAGGACAAGTGGTGGGCTGAAGAGGGGCAGTAGGAGAAGGGCGCTCAGGGCAAAGGAAAGCTTCCTGTCATCACCGGGGTGTGGTCACGAGAGAGCCTGGCAGGCGCCTTTGGGGTGCCCTGCCTGGTTTTGCGCTGGGCGACCTCCCTGTGACCAGGGCTCGGTCGTTGGCCTTTTGGCGCTTTGCCCCTTTAGCTGCCTGGAGAGACTGGCAACCCTGTAAGAAGGGTGAGGGCCAGCATCTCCACACCCGCAGGGGAAAATTGAGTTCTCTGGACCCCGAGGCCACCCTGTAAGCAGAGGAGGGCCCTTTCCCTGGCCCTCGTGGCTTTCTGTCTGCTGGCGGCCTGGCCAGCGTGACCCCCTGCAGTCGAGGGGTGTCAGGGCATTTGCCCCTTGGCCACCTGTGAAGGCCCTTGGTGCGTTGAGGCCTTTCTGACCCAGAACAATATGCAGGAGAAGAGATTAAGAGTAAATGTTATGACCTGAAATTCTGTAAGAACCAAAGGTCTGGGAACTTACATAGGATAGGAGTTTCAGACAATGTTTTTAGTCTTTATCTAGCAGTGATGGAACACAGTAAGAGAAGAAACTCAGGTTGTTTTTTACGTGCTTGATATGGTGCATTTAGCCATTTTCAATTAATGGTGGAATACCTAAGTATGATGCAACTAATTAATACTGTATTTCATGTAAAAAATAGGTGCCTTTAATCTGAAGTTGTGAACAGAAACTGATAATTCAGAGGAGTTTGTGAATGTTCTAAGGCTGAAGAGTCAAATTTGAGACTTTATTGGACAACCAAGTCCCTGATGGGAAATTAGACTATGAGTAGAAACAGGAAGAAAAACTTGGGAATATAAAATGTAAATGCAAGATGAGACAATTTGAATTTGCATAGGAATGATGTCTCTTATGAAATTAAGGCTGGCCTCAGTGGCTACACAAAAGACAATATCTAAGTCTATATGAAGAACAACAACAACAAAAAAAAGCTTAGAAGACTTAAGCCTAGGAAGTTAGGCATAACTCTTCTTGTTAGTGGCTGTATCTTTGTGAACTTTGTAAGTAATTCATGATACTCCTCTTTTTTTTTTTCATACTCCACAGCATAGTGGGACTGTCCATGGAGAATGTGATTCCTTGTTGGGCTTCACAAAGAGTCAATGAGTGACCAAGAAGGGACAAAGGAGGTTTGTGAATCTGTGTTGAACTGAGAGGGTATTACATTTTTAGCTTAGTTTCAGAGACGAAAAATGTCTTGTAGAAACAAAAGGAGCATACTGCATCTATATGTCATCTACATGCCTAATAAATCCTGTCTTTGATTTTGTGATTGTGAATAGATCAATTAAATGGATGGTACATTCTTGAATGAACCCTTGTGGTTTTTATCTGTTTGTGGCATGAACACACTTTCCTGAGTTGCAACCAGGCATTCAGGAAACAGTGTGCTCTTGAACCCACTTCCATTTCCTTTTCCCAAAGAGCACAAGTCTTAAATGGTTTTCAGATGAAACCAGAAATTAGGACTCCACACTTAAGTAATAAATGGAGCCTCTCCACAACAGTCACATGTCTGGCTAAATGATAAAAAAGTAGACAAAAGCTTTTCATTCAGAGCATGTCATAGGAGTATTTCTGAGAGGTGAGAGCACTTCAGAAGCTGAGGACCATTTGTTTCCTCCCTCTCAAAAGCCAGAATTCTTTTACAGAATATGAAAAAGTGGCCAGGTACCTAATTTTCCTTCCCACCCTCAGGAAGGCAATAGCCACAGAACCGGGAGGACAAGTGAAGCTAAATGCTGACAAAGTGCCTGCAGCTCTGATTCGCCTTTACAGAGTTACACCATAAACTAAGCAGTCACAAAGGCCAGAGGAGATGAGCATGCCAGGACCAGCATGACTTCCACTTCCCATGATCAAGTTGCAAGAGGAGGCTTCAGCCATTGCAGCACTGGCCAGCAGTGAGGTACTTTACAGAAACAGCTGGGAAAAAGTAGGGAAATCAACAAGCGTTGTAGTGAGGCTCTGCCAAGATGCCTGGTGCTAGCAAGCTGGGTGTCCTGGCCTGGTGGCCACCCTGCCTCAGTGGGCTCTGTACTGCAGGTCAGGGAGCCTTGTTTTTCTGAAGCCAATTGGAGTCTGACAGTCCCCAAAGAAATAAGGCTGATAAAACATCTCCATGGTAGAGATTTCAGGTCCTGCTAGTTGTTGACCCTTTGCCTTCCATATTCCTTGCCCAGAGTGGCAAAACATCAACGGCCTCTTCCTCATCTAAGAGCTAAAATTGGTAGAGCATGTGGTTACTTGCACACTGCAGTGACAAATGCAGATTAAGTTAGTTTTTATTTTGCTTATTTGTGTGGGTATGCTCACCTACATGATGCCATTAGTAACATGTTGGCTCTGTAGCTCCAAAAAGTCACCAAGAAAACAAGTTTCACCAGTTCCTGTAAGAGACAAGTTGATCAGGACATTATAAAAGAAAGGTTAGTGATACATTGCACTTACATAAGGCTCTTCCTAACTGACCAGGCACCAGAAAAGGTGGGTTCATCTTCATCCCTCCCTTCTTCAAACATGGGAGGACTGCAATATACATACAGAAAATGACTGTTGAGGTTAGTGTTGAGTCCCTGGTGGAGCAAGACATAAATCCCTGGTTCTAGGGATCCTCTGGTGGCATTCTGTGCCATCAACACACAGTGACTGAGTAGTGCAGCCAGTTTCAGAAACCAGATCCAAATCCAGTTCATCAAAGTTATACAAACTCCACTGAAAGATGCCTATGTATTTTATGAATAAGCTTGTTCATTCATGCTCCCTTCATTACCATGATCTGCATCTGCAGGGCATGGTGCAGAGAGACTGTCAGGTTTCACACATTCATATGGTACTTATTTGACTCATGCATCATGCAGAGGCCCATTTACAAAGGAGCTTTGCAAGGCTTCTCCAGATCAAAATCTGTGGGTGAAGAAGGTAATAAGTAGTCTTAATAAACCAGGACCTACTAGGTTTCTGCTTGGTTCTAGAGAAACAAAGCTTAAGCATACACTTGGTCTGTCTGTCTGTCTGTAGCACAACCTGCCTATTGCTTTAATGGAGGGAAAATTAGGGGTGCCTAGATTTCCAAACCCAAAGAAATAAAACCAAAATTAGTTAGTGCCATAAATAATCACATAAAAGCCTATGCTTCTGAGATTGTGGACTTAATTATTTTTTCCATGAGAGTTAGAAGAGATTAAGAGGATAGGGGCACAGTATGCTGATTAAGGAAAAAGAAAAGTAATTTGCTCAGCAGATGTCCTTTAATCTGAAGTACAAACACTAAGACCAGCATTGCAATAATCTGTTTTAGCCATTAAAGCATACAGTATTCTTGGGCACAACAGTGGGGAAGATGAAAGAAGTACAGTCATTAGGATGAGGAATAACTGCAAGGTAAATGTCTTTCTGTGAAAGGATAGGCATCATTATCTAGATGGTTTTCTATCAGGAGGAACTCAGATGCTGGGCACAGACCTCCCCAGTTGGTAACAGTCCAGTGGGGAGTGGGGACCCCTAGGAAGGCCCCAGGGATGGGCCAATTTCTTCTAGACCTTTTGCAGAGAAAGGATGCTTTGTGCAGAGCCCATGAACCAAGCAGCGGTCTGTAGGGAGGATGGATGGTGTGACTGACAGAAGCCACTGCAATGCCCACGAGGCTGGAGACAGAACAAACATCTCTCTCCAGAGAGCATTGAGAAGGGTGGCAGATCTCCACAACCAAGACTCGATGGTGTGAAAAAATCTGGCCTGAGATACTGAAGATGAAGCTAACAAAGACAAAAGCTGAAGTTCTGTCAACATTGACACTCTCATGATATGTAAACTTGCTTACATGAGAAAATCCTCACCTTTCATTTTTGCCATCTGTCAGCTGTACTAAGGTGCAGAAACTTAATTAACTTACAAAATAAACCCATTTAAGAGAGGTGTGGGTTTTTTTTGTTTTGTTTGTTTGGTTTTTTAAATCCATTCAGTTTTCTGAACATTGGCTTGGTGGAAATCTTACTAGGGAGTTTGATTACATATTTACAGCATATCATACATACATCTGTTTTTTCCAGCTAAATGTACAGTTACCCAAGGGTGCAAGGATGTGAGTGTGCATATAAGAATGAGTTAATAAATGCACAAAGTCACTTCCTTGAATGCAGGCATGGAATTAAGATTAAATGAACAAATAACTTCCCTCTATGGACATCAAATCCCCAAACCAAGAGGACTTGACAAATGTGGTTTGTTGCACTGAGTATAGCAGTGTCCTGAGGAAAGGCTTAAAAGATTTTGCTGCAGGAAGCACACAAGGCATGCAACAGAGGATGTCTCTTCTGCCACCCCATGTCCATGGAGCCTCTGCAGGCACATTCAGAGCACCTGCTGGGGAAAGGCAGAAGCATGCAAAAAGCCATGGGCACGCAGTGAGAAGGCACAAAGTAGTGCAAGATGCATCACTAGTCCCCGACAGGTGCTGTGTGCAACTGAAGCTGAATGGACACTGAAACCACAGCAATACTGCCCTGTCCTTAAGCCCCCTGCGCTTCCACTGGTGAGCCTGACTGACAAGTTCACCAGATCAACAGGCTTGAAAGTCCAACAGCCGCAAAGCTAAGGGCTATTTTCCAGTTGTCCGACAAGGCTGTCACATCCAGTATGTGACCAAACAGAATGGGTCGGAGTGTCTGGACAGTATTTCACATTACATTGTAACCTCTGGGTATTATTTGGATCAAGGAGCATCTCCTGCTTCCCTACTTACTGCTTCTGAGCAGAAAGCAAATGTCATCATAGCTCTAGAGATGCCAGCCTTTCCAGATCACATTAAAATCATTGCCAGAATAACAACTGCCCAAACCAAAAAATGTTAGTAAGCCTATTTATCTAATCTACAACCTTAATTCTGGCTTCAAAAGAAAACAACTTTTTTTTTTTCTATTTAAATTATATTAAAAATTTGAAGGAACAAAGTAAGTTAACATAACTTTGGACCAAAGATAAAAAAAACCCCAAAACCTCAAAACCCTCTTTGTTTAATAAAAAATTATCTTTAAAACTTTTAACAAAATAAATGAATAAAATTAATGAACAAAATTTTAATGAAACAGAAATTCCTCAACTGAGGTAAAGTTTGTTCCAAAATCCCAGTTCAGTGGTATTCCTCTAGTGACTATATTGATGATTGCACCTAGGCCATAGTTAGTTTCTAACAGAGAAAGGAACATTTTTATTTATCTATTCACTGCTTAATTTGTTGTTTGCAGAATGTGACACAAAAAGATGTTTGACTGAATACTGTAGGTTTGTCAGAGGTGCAGGAATAAGTTTTGCTAACAATTTTTTAATGAATGTTATTGACTTTATATTGTTACTTGTGTTTGTTGCTGCAGAACTCTCCACACTCTCGTGCATAAGTTGTGTCTTCTGAATATGTGCACAGGCATATGGATTCATGAGACTAAAAGGAAACAAACAATATGGGAAACAGTGTTTTAAGGTAATCTCCTGACAGCAAAATGTATAATTATTTTCTCTGAAAATGACAAAAATTTAGTGTCAGAAAACTAATCATGAATCTGGTCTGTTGGAAAACACCCCAGAACAGAGGTGAACCAGGAGGCCAGAAACCTACTACAAGGAGGAACATCTCTTTTCTTATCTCATTTTTAACTTCAAGTTTCTTAAAGCGTTTTGTGGGGATGAAGTAATTAATTCCTTCACAGTCCCACTCCAGCTGCCTGTCTGGGCAGCCACTGCTCCTCTGAAACCATCATGTCCTTCAACTTTGTGAGTTAGGCACAGAGAGGCTACCAACATATGACAGTGTAAGGTCTAGAAAGCTATAAGATGCATTTCATAGATGGACATATGGAAAATATTGTTCTGGATAGTCCAACAAAACACCTAGGCTACTTAGATAAATGTTAACTTTTTCCATCCACTTTCAATGCATCTCAAATAGCAGCTAAACAAAAACTATTTCCAGCATCATCCACCTGACATGTCCAGGGTAATGGCCTCCAGGCATCATTGTGTTTTTGCTCAATATGTCTTCATCTGCAGCCTACAAGCCAGACATTTCCATCACACATGTTTTGAGTGGATTCTGCACCACTGAAAGCTAGGAATAAGGTCAAAGAAAAGTGGGAAAGGCTGAATAAAGTATATCAGGAAATCATTGGAATACCACCACAGTAGGAGAGGTGATGTGTATCCATATACAGATCCTGTTTGTAGCTTGATTACTGTCATCTGAAAACTCCAGCCTGCATGTCAATTCAGTTTGGGCCATTAGCCATTTTTCTCCCAGTCACCTTGTTCCAGAGGGAACGTCACTCTAGAGACAACACTGGATGATACAGTTATTATTTATCATCATGACATCCCTTCTGGGACTACTAACAAATGAGTTCCATGTGTCTCCTGAAAACCTGTCAAGACCATCAATATATTACAAAGAAGGCACAGACAGTCATTATGTAATAATGCTTCTGCAAAAATATAGTTTTAAACATGACAATATTAAACCCTATCCATCATCAAAACCCACAATAATCCTTAGATTCATTAATACCAACATGATATGTCTTCTATAATGTGCCTTCAGTGCTTAATTACACAAATGTGTGTTCAAATACATCTACATGTTCACATGCACACTTTTCCATGTGCCAGAGGTCAAAATAACAGTGCACTTTTACTAATGGGAAACAAACTCTGGGTGAAGGCTTTCGGAACATCAGCAGTACTGCTATCATGCAGAACTTTAATGTCTAGTTTAATGTCTAGTCTCATAGTTTTTATTTCTTTTTCTAGTATACAAATCAATGATACTGATTGGTCTCCTGTTGAAGCCTTTACCAAATTCAATCACAATTCATCTTAATTTAACTGATTATAGGTCTCTTAAATGTGGGATTCAGCTATGCCTAGGAGAGTCCACAGAAACCCTGGTTCTCTTCGTATAGCAGATCCCTCTTTCACAAACCATGACTGGGTCTGAAGCTGCGTAAAGGACTCTGCTCCTGCAGCAGAGTAAAATGCATTACCTGATAACATTCTCAGTTGAAGTTTCAAAATTGTATTTTTAATTAAAATAATGCTTCCTGGAAAATTCCAGATTTTTCCTCTGATTCAAAATATAAATCTTTCCACAAATACCAAATTTCAGCCAGCACTGATTATGTAATGTTAAGACTTACATATTTGAGCAGTGTGTGTAAGTTTCTACAAAATAAAAATAGAGGATATAGAAGCCTGTAAGGAAGATCAAGATAACTACAGTGACAAAAGGCAGATAAGTGTTGGGAAAATTGTTTTGGACTTCAAGTTTTGTTCTGAACTAATAAAGCAGCACTTAATGCATTGGAAGAACTCAAACAAAAAACCCAAAATAAAAAACAATCAAGCAATTTTCAGATAAAATCATCATAGCAGTTTGGGAGTGCTGTGAGCTTTGAACTGTCCAAAATGCATTTTCAAGATATGTGACACTGCTTCCTTGGTTTCCTGATTATTTTATGTTACTTTTTAATAGAATTAAATGATGCAAGGGATAAGCCATCCCTGTAGTCCACCATGGGAGAACTGTGCATCTTTCTAGCCAATTACTTGAAATTCTACTAAAATTCTTAATTACACACTACTTCTTGCTGCATTTGAATGACTGCTTTTCTTTTGCATAGAACACTTGATATTTTATTAGCAGGGTCTTCATTTTTTTCAAAATGACTTAAAATGATTTAATTTATACTTCTAATTTAATGATTAAATTTACAAAGGAAAACATCAGGGTATATGTAACAAGCAAAAAAGTTTACTACATGATCCTTTTTTCCATGGAAAAAAAAAAAGATAAAAATATTGAAAAGGTGAAAATTAGACGAGTTGTTTTTCTAAACAATGCTGTAAAGTTGATTTTTACATCCAATTTACAATTCCTCCCTCTGACACCTACATGCTGAAAATACTGTTACACAGGAGCTCATCTTACTTTTGAGGGTTTTTTTCCACCCCCCAGTCAGTTCACTGGCAGTGATTTCTTGCACAATGTAATTTCTCCATATTGCACTGTTTTCTATCACCAGCTGCCAAATGGAGAGGTAAAGAATTTTAATCTCTTAAATAAGAAGCAATATTCTTGCCCAACAATGAAGCACAAAAGCCAGAAGTTATCACAGACCTTTGTTATCACAGAATGTTAGGGGTTGGAAGGGACCTTGAAAGATCATCTAGTCCAACCCCCCTGCCAGAGCAGGATTCTTCCCTGACTGGGAATCAAACCCAGGCCCCAGTGGTGAGAGCACTGAATCCTAACCACTAGCCCACCACTAATACTGCTAAATTGGATTCATTCATCCTTTAAATGAATGGCTTCATTTCACAAAGTATTACACAGAAGCAAATCTCATTAGCTTTGCAGGGGATATTTAAAAACTGGCTCACTTTATCAATATACCAAATATACAGCCAGTGTATATATACCAAATTTCAGTGTAAAGCACTAGCAGAAGTAACACACCTGTTCTTCCTTCCTGGTAGTTTATATATAGACACATGTTATATGTGTGTATACAAGATATGTATTCTATAAAATAGATATGTATATATAATTTATGTATTTTTACATGAATATTTTATTCACTTTTAAACATCTGATATTTTGTTTTATAAAAGGATTCACCAAAGCATTTATTACACAGTGTAGCATACCAACTCTTGAGAGCCAGACAGTAAGCTGAGGAGGAGAAAGCTCACAGCCTGCTTTGGCAGCAAGCTTCTCTGCAGTGTTTTTTCAGTCTTCTTAAAAAGACCATTATCAGTACCATAGACTGGCTGCTGGGATACCATAGAGAACAAAGACAGTAGGTAGCACAACTGGACAGTAACGGATTTGATAAAAATAAAAACCCAACCCAATTTAGCTTGAATGTCAAAGAGTATGGTTACCAAGCCATCAGAAGAAGTGCAAGAAGGAAAACAGATTTTTGATGTTTGTAACAACATGGGTTGCTAAAGGTCTTTCACTGAATTCAACTTCTCAGCATCAATACACTATCCTCACTGCTACTCAGTTAATGCATACTCAGGTCTTCTACATTTTAAAATCCAAAATAGACCTCTGAATAGGAATATTTCACATATTCAGAACGAAAGTTGTGTAATGGGTTTACTAAATTGACTCTGTTCCATCTGAGCTGTCCAACTGGGACAGCTCTGCTCTTTTCTGGAATGTTGTTTTTCCTTCTGGGTGCACTTAAATGCTGGAGCAGGGTGGGCAGTGAATGACTGGGAAGCAGAAATACCTTTAACCAGGTTCCCCTCCTCAGGGAGCACTCTTCAGCTTCTAAAGCATCACCTGAACTACACCCACCTGGCTAATGAGGCTGCTGCCTCCTCTTGCTGCACAAGCCACAGGCTTCTGGCACCCTGGCACCACCTACTGAGGGAAGGGAGCAGCACACACCAGCCTTGGCATGGTAGGTTGGGGTTTGTTATTTTTTGGGGGGTGTTTTTTTTTTTTTTTGGAAGGGTTGTCTTATGGGTTGGAGGCTTTCTTTCTGTTTGTTAAATAAAGGCCTCTGCCTACTCCTTCCCCTGGGTTTAGTTGGTCTCATCAAGGTTAAGTTGTATTCAGCATTTCTACTGCTATTTTGAGAAAGAAATTGATCCCTCCTCCTGTTTGAGAAGCCCAGCTTTCACTTTAAATAGGATTTTTCAAGTATTAGCATATCAAGCAGTGTAGCTGTCAGCATGCAACAGAAGATTAGCACATTTTATTTTTTCTAATTCTCAGCTTCCTTCTGTCCTACCACTTTGCATTTTCAGAGAGAACAAACCAAAGGCAAGCTTGGTAGCCATCTGTAGGAGCAAAACACCAGGTATGTCTGCAGAACAGCTTCATTTCCTTACAGAAATCAGAGTGAATTAAACCTGCTGAGTCTCTCCCTGAACACTGCTGGTCATCCTAAAGTTTACAAGGCAACACCTTTAGTTCTGACCTCCAAGAATACTTACCAGTACCAAAAAGCTGGATCCTGACAGTCCACACAGGGTAACAGATGTCCAAGCAGCCAGGATCCTTTCCTGATCATAAATCATTCAGAGGGAAAACAGGCATATCAGGTCACACAGCATGTTAGAAGCAGCATGGAAATACCAGCTGCCCCATCTCCAGACTGGCAACAAGCAAAACCACTGGTTGATTAGAATCTATACTCTGCAGCAATATTTCGGCCTTTTAAGGCTTATTTTAATATATTTGATGAAAATTTTACAAACTTAGTGCCAGAACAGTATGTAGAATAGTTGCATTGATTGTGTTAACATGTTTATATAACTGAATGTATAAATATGGTCACAAGTTTATGGTGGGTGAATTCACTTAAATGAATCCCCATGTAGCCAACCACTAACATTTCCCAAACCTAAGCTATTTTAGACAGAATTAACATTTAAGAGACTACATATATATATATTATCTCCTTACAGTATATAAGCCTCCAAAACTCATGAAAAACAGCCAGGTCTTACTGGTTTTTTTTTTCTAGATATTGCCATCTATTGATGTAACTTTTATATCACTCCTCTGACCAGTACCAGAACAACAGCCTTGCAGTATGACTGTCAGAGGAAAAGTCAGACAAAAGCAAATTATATGCATTTCTCAGCCTCAACTATATTGCTAGGGCTGCTAGAATTATTACTTCCTAAAAACCTCTCAAGAATGATATACATCATTACCTTTCAGATACCCGTAACTGTAGTCAGTGAAATGTTACATTAAATGATGCTGCAGCTCCTTAATCAAGTTCTAGTTTTACTGTATTAGGTGATTCACTGGCTCATGAAAAAGCAGCTCCATTACAGAGTGGTGTCAGCTCCACAGTGCCCATGACAGCTCATTAAACTGTGTGGCACCTGCTACCCGTACACAGGAAACACCAGCAAGGCATCTCAGCTCTCAGGGTTAAGAGGCTGGTATTCCTGAAGAAGAAAAACACACAACAAAAAAACCCCTCAAAAATGCAAACAGGTTTTTAACTTATCTAACGTCAAGAGATTTCTAGAAAAATTGTATGATTTAGTTAGCATTTTTGAAGTCATCATCCTCACACTGGAAGGCAATTAGTGTCCTTCATCATAAGCGTACCCAAAGTTCTCAGGTGAATGTACTAGCACAATAACATATCCCAAGCACGTGCTCAGATAGTTACACAGAAAGCTGTATGAAATTAAGTAGTAAAAGGAAAGCAACCTACAGTCAGCCAGGGAAACCTCCAAAACCTTTCAGGAGTTTCTATTGTTGTCAAGTCTTTGAAACTAGGCCATTTTAAGATGTCAGATCTTTCAGTAGTTAGATCTCAAAAACATCTACTTTGTGTATTCTGGAATAGCTAGCTCTTTAAACCCATCCAAATTCACTTCTGTTTACCTGTTCCCATCTGTCAGTGTATTCCCTTTAAATCCTTTTCATACTCTCCAGATGGATGAGGTGATGTTTGAAGCTTGCCCAGCAGGAAATCACCTTTGTACTTCCCTACCTGCTCCAGATGGAAAAAACAGGAGAGGAATCCAAATCATGTAGTTTGAAGTATTTGTATCAAATAAACCCACATTCACTGCTAAAGACATACTGTTGCCTACCTGCCCCCAGACAGGTAGAACAGCAGAGAAGCAGTTCTACACATGTATCCAAGCTCTTATTCATATATAGTGAAATACTGCTCAAAGGTCAGATAACAGTTATTCATTCACACACAGTGCTTTGCTTTCAGACACTCCAGTTTATTACAGACTTTAAAGTAAAACAAAATAAAAAGTAGAGTGCAAAGTTTTTACATCATGGAATGCCAAGTTACAAAAACTGAAATCATACCATTGAAAAATATATGAAAGCTTGTAAGAAAAATTGAGGGGATGGGGAAAACTTGTGGGAGACAGAAGGAGAGAAATATAACATTAGTTTAAAGAGATATACATGACCCAAGGTTTTTTTTAATAGAAGATTTAATGTCATTCTGAGTCAAACAACCCTGTCTAGAAACATTCATATTGAAGGTAAATCAAATTTTTGAACCTCTTAAGTAACAGGACCATTTGCCCCAGCTAACTTGTATTAAGATAGCTTCTATGTCCTACAAATCATTCCCACGTACCCCGTGACTTGGAGTGTTTATCATGCTTAAGTTGATAGACTGTTTGCTACACAATTACAAGAACAAGAGTTTCCAATTCTTAAGTTACAAAAATAGTTACTCATTAGTATTTCTATACATCTCTCAAGCTATTAATTGCACACTCTGTACAGTGATGTTAACAGTGGTTAAGTTTGCTTCCTTAAAGAAAAAGAAGGAACTAAATCACTGACAGTCAGATCCAAAATATTCAGGCACTGTAATACACTTGCATGTCTGGCACTAAATATCCCTGGCCATACGAAACAAAAGCAGTTCCAGTATCCAAATGACATTATGCATCCAGGCTGTGAGACCCTGGAAGAGGATAGTATTTGGATCAGTATGTTACCGCCAGCGACAGTCTTGTACTACACTGCAGGGCTCAACAATAAATTGTACAGATTCCCTGCAGACAACAGCTCCTGTCCCACAGGAGTGCCTACAGGCTGTAAAGGAGGTGTTTACATGGCAAAGCTCTACAGCAGCAGAGCAAACCATCCCAAACTACCTCTCTTGACCATGACCAGAACTCCTTGGTTAAAGGTAAAACAGGAACGTGACTTCTCAAGTAGACTAACAGTAGATATTTTTGCTATACTCAAGTTATTATTTTCAACATGCTTTGTTGGGCTTTAGCTTAGATTTCATCCTCTCTCTCCCTATCCCCACCAAAAGAAACAATCTAGATTATTTTTTGGCATGCTTAGGGCCAACACTAACATTTTGCTGATGGCAACAGTCCATTACTTATGTACGTTGGCTGCACTTGCACTACTTATCCTACCCTTTCAGAAGTAGGAGTAAGCCTGGAAACATTGCTAGGGTTGTGGCATTTTGTCAGACAGGCAAGTAAAAAATTTAGTTCTCAGAAGTATACTGCTAGTCTTACCTCTCTCAGAATATTCAAAACCCAGTCCAGCTAATGTTAAGCTTCATGTACCTGCCCAACTCTGAAATAAGTCACCCATTTCCGAGATGCTGTCTGCAAAGAGACACATGGCCCACTACAGATTCGGGGGGGTGGGAAGAAAAACAAAACTACAACCAACCACCCCCTCATCATCACTAGGAAAAGGGGGAGGGGAAGGGGAAAGAAAAGAAAAAGGAAGCCTTAAATGCTGAATAAGAAACAACTTTAACAGTTTTCTTTTCTGAATCTAGAAATCTTTCACATCTGACTCCAGCCACTGTCCTTCCCATCATGAGGGCACACCGCTTCTGTCAGATAGTTAAGGACCTTAGCAGTTCAGTCCAATCACCAACTAGGTTCGTGAAATCCCCTTGGACTGAATTAAGGTAAACCAATATCAGCCAACCAGTCTTAGGATTTATTGATATAAAAATGCAAAGCATGCAGTTCAACACTGTAGCTCAATAACAGCCACTTAACACTACTAAGCTAACAACTCCTGTGCAACCATGTATAAAGAGAAACAAGAGAAAGAGGCAGAAAGACAGGTACGGACAGACTTAAAGATTATATCACCACCCCTGGACAGATCCCTCAGGCATCCAGTGGAATCTTCTTGATATCAGGTTTCTGGGTGATGGGAGCTAGTCTGTAGCTTCTGGGGGTGTCCTTTTATGCAATTTTTGTTCTACGTTTCATGCATATGCATAATGAGCAGTCCCAAGTTCTTGCTTTGTTTCCAGAAAACTTCATGCCCCCTTAATATCAATACCAGTAAACACATGATTGAATCAGTTTCTACAGGCTTTTACCCACACCAGGAATTCAAGAGTAAATGTTAGGTACTACGCCTTTTAGTAAGAGCACTTCCCTTTAAATCTCTCCAAATGGACAGTTAGATCTTTGAGACTGTTTGGCAGCTTTATTCATTCTTTTATTCTTAAAACATCATATTTAAAATGTAAAATAATTTTATTCTGCAGGTCTGAATGGCCAAGCAGCCAACACTTTTAGACATTGAAGTATCCCATATTAATTTACCTTGAGTTATAATTTTAAAATTTTAGTTACCCTATACAGAATACATTAAGTTTTGTTTTTCCATTGTGCCATTACAGTGCAACATCTGGACCACTGTTTTAAGAGTTAACTAACAGAGCATCCATTTTAAAGTGCAACAGGTTTTGCTATACAAATTGCTACAAAGAATTCAAGTGAAAACAATTAGACTAGGAATGGATCTCTTGAAACCACTACAATGCCAATATATATGTATTTGCTAGCATTCAAAGATTATGGGGAAGTTACAAGTGAAATACGAAGCACTTCAGAAGTAGTCGTTCAGAAACCATCTTACACACAGGAAAAGAAATCAAAAAACACACAGTTCTTCAAGCTAACCTTCTGGAAACAATTTGTACTTATTGTTTGCAGTGAACTGCAAGGCTTGCCTTTTTTATTTTAAAACCAAGATACAACACAAACATGAAATAATTACAAGTCAGTCACTTTGATCTCTTCTCATAGCTTATTTACAAAGTCACACAATGCTAACTTCCCTTGCTCCCTTAGCACGTTTCCAATGTGAGACTGTAGCTCAGCCACAGAAACAAGTCTAAGTTAAGCATTCAAACAGCTGCTTATCTGATAACATGTTATATTAAAATTGGTAGTTAAATTCATATACTTGCCTTAGTTGGTTAACAATACGCTGATAGTTTTGCAAGGACAATTAGCACGTGCAGAACCTTAAGCCTTTGATTCTCCTCTAACCAATTTCATTTGATATCAGTAGGATCTCTACCTCACCCTTTATTTTTTAGGCTAAGAACTCTTTAGTCATTCAGTAAGGCTACCATAGATTGATGGTGTTGAAGTTTACATCCATTAGACATCTCAGATGACAGACACCAAGAGTTGCATCTTTCCTCTTTTGCCACATACACAGAAAGAGTAATTCCACTCAATTCTTTCTTTGAAAAGAGCCAATACCAAGCCTTTTATGCAACTTCAGATCCACAGATTTAAGTATGTATTTTGCTCAGCATGTCTGCCAAACTTTCAAAGGTCAGTTTGAGTCTCAACACTGCATACACAGTGTAATTTCACCCTGCCATGCTTGTTCAAGCACCATTCAGCACTGTCACCAAATAATTTTATCATTGTTGCCACTTCAGTTACTTCAGATAACTTGTTTTAGATTGAAATAAATGTCTGGCTAGAGCCTTCTTCTTTTCTGCTTCAAAAAAAATGAATCAAACAAACAAGAAACTCAAAAAAAAACCCAGCACCCCATGTGTCAACAGTCAGATCTAGAAGAAAAGATGTGTATCACTTGCTGGCTGACTTCTGCATGCCACAGGACTGAACATCAGGAAAATCAGAGTCAACTGAAAACTAGTTTCCCTCATGACTGAATACTGTAATACAAAGTGTTTAGTTTTAAATGCCCAGATTCAAGAATAATTTTCAGAACATAACTACAGTAAGTCACCAGAATTCACTATTCCAGATCCAGAAGCTGTCCAAACCCCAAACCTGCCATCTTCATCTTCTCAACAATTACAGGAAACTGACAGTTTAGGTGCACAGCCAGAGTTAAGTGCTCATGGCAATTCAAACAGAGGAGGGGTTTTTGTATGGTTAATTTCTTCAGTCTTATATCATCAATACTCTTTTCCCTACCCAGCCAATTTGGTCCACCTAAAGGTGGCTGATGAGGAGCAATATAGACACATACCTTCACTGAAGTACTGGATTGTAGGAGAATGTTAGTTGCAACAAGTTGCTCAGCAACCTTCTTCCATAGTGTTTATTGCCAATTCATTTTATTTAGCTTATCTCCAAGAGATGGGCAGCATCAAAACCACAAAATCTATTTTAAAAAAATATATTGTTGATTACAAAGCAACAGTCTCAATAGTGCCTTCTTACAGCTGCATCTTATCTACTGCAGAAATAAAACAATCCTGATCTAGTTAATTAAGAAGGTTTTGTACCTACCCCTTAGAATAGTCAGCCTTCAGAAGTCAAGCAACTTTGGACCCAAAATTTACAATCACCAAGTTTGGCAACACCAGAAATCGTCACTGTGCAAACTATCCTACTGAAACTATTTAATAGCTCTGTTACAAATCAATCTCATGATGACATTAGCATTTTCTTACAGAATGTATTGTTTTATTCTCCCTTACATAACTTTGATGTGAACTGTGAGAGCTCTGCAGAGTCAAGGAACTACTGCATTGCTTACTGAGCCTGTGCACCAAGTATACACACCCCAACATATTAATACTTATGAATAGCTTAGAAACACAGTATATTAAAATAAAAATTACAAAAATTTACATAAATCTGCCCAAACCCAAGCTCAAAAAAATTACTCAACTAGTTCCAACTTCACAATCTTGATTTTAACAGCTGAACTCAAAAGTTTACTAAAAATCAAAGTAGAAAGACACTGTCAAAGTCTTTGCCCATTCACTTTCTACAGTCTTAAAGTTTACCTTTACCAATAGTGATTCTGTGGTTTTGTTGTTTTGTTTTTAAACCCAACTTAGAATCTAACATACATTCTCCTTATAACATCCCAGAGCAGGAGGGACTCTGAGAAGATGCCAGATTCTAGAATTTGCACATTCAAGTATAGTGTCATCCAAGAGAGCTTTCCTGGCTTTCACAGACTGCATGTCACCTCTAATCACATGTAGCAAACAAAAAGTAGAGTCTCAAAATAAAGAGCTATCACTGCTGGGTTACTAATAGAAGTGTCACATCAGGATACTTCAAAGTAATCTTGTTATTTGAGTAGTAATACTGCTAGTTTCAATAATCAAATATCAAGAACTGAAGTATAAACTTAAAATTTATGAGTACTACTTTTCTAAAAAGTTCATTAGTGACACATTTCACCAGAACACAGACATACACACAGTTACTCTAAGGTGATGTACCACACTAAGGAAAGGTCCCAATTCAGTTTAAGAATCTGATATTCCCCCTCTCCCTCCCACCACACAAGTGCTTACAGTAATAGAAAGCAAACAGAAGGGGAAAACACAACATTTAATGAGTGCTCCTATGTACATTTTGCACCTTTTTCCTCCTTGCATGTAAAGGGAACAGGTCACCATGTTCGCTATGCTTTACGTGCACATATTCTCCCCTTCTTGTAGTCCCAGTCCTACTCAAAGGATCACTGCAAGCATCAACAGCAGCCATTCCACACTAACCCACAGGTGCTTTTATTGTGGAGGCTGAAGTACATTTAAATATTCTGACTGGCCCAGCTGGTAGGTTGTGTTTCCTCCACAGTCCACATACTGGTATCTCTCCTGGGATATTTGCTCAGAGTGGCCAAAGTAAGACGTTGTCACTGTCACTCTTGAAAAGACAAAACAGAAGAGATACTTGTTTGGTAGGAGGCCTGAGTTGCCTTTCTAAAGGTCTGTGTTTTTATGTTACTAGAGTTTTAAGGAAGAAATTTTAGAACAAAATGAGTTTTAAACAAGAGTTAAGACAATACCAGTTTATGAATACAGATTTTCTCCATTAAAGATAATTGGTTCCCTGAGCACAGACTTTTTTCTTAAAGAAGATTGTAGAGCTGAGGTTTACTCCTTAGTACCTTGCTTTGCAAGGAGAAAGGGAAATGATTAGAGAACCTACAGCCATGGTTGGTCTACACCACCCCTCCTTTCCCTCCCACCCTCCAAAAAAACCCTAAAAAAGACCCTACCATGCTGCTATTTATACAGTCAGTCACAAAAATCAGACTCTGGCAGAGTACTAAAGACTGTAAACTGCTCCAGGATCACAAAGATCTCAGCAATTTTTAACAGCAGCTGAAACACAAGCTCATTTCAAAGTATCTGAGACTTTAGTAGCACCATGGCTACAGTCCATCTAAAGCAGATACAGTAATAACAGCTCCACCTGTTCAAATGTCTTTATACCACCAGAACCTGCCAAAAGACACAGTTCAGTTTCAATCTCCTATACTAGACAGCAAGTTGATTTAATTTCATCTATGATGCACAGACTCCAGGATTAAGCATTTCTGAGTAGTATTTCAGTGAGAATTACATTTTTACATTACATTTAGATTACATTTTTAAAGCTGCTTTCAACAAATAGGAAGTTTCCATACTTACTGCATCATCACTACTATGTTATGCACTTTGATAGATAGTAAAGTACAGAAGTCACTGCAAAAAAGGAAACTAATTGTTAGATTTGCATCAGGCTTTTACAGGTAATTATCTAAAAAGCAAGGATTGGGGCTTGAACTTGAAATTCTGCTGTTTGTGTATATAGAGACCAGAGATGCTAGAAATGGCAACTAAAACACTTGTTGAAAAAACAGTCAGTGACTGTATGCTCACCCAGATCTACTGCTATACAGACTTGCTTTCACATAACTATATTCACATGTGCTTGCTTACATGCAGTGCTTGCCAAAAAGTGTCCTGTGAAAGTGTTCACTTTAAGAAGCTAACCAAAGTCTACCTGAACCACTACATTAAAGCATGCCAATATCACTTTGTCACTAATGGACACTTTTACCACAAAGGAAATTAGACATAATTTGCTGCAATGTGAAATTTTAGACATAATTTGCTGATTCATGTCAAATTTATTGATAGAAAGGAAAATTCACAAGAAAAGATCAATGTCATGCCAACTTCAGCATCTTTTCATGAAAAAGCAGCAATTTCTGAGGAAAAAAAAGTCTTGATGGTTTTGCTACTCTTGCTCAAAAAGTACCAACATCTAAGTCCCCTTTTTTGTGCTCATCCACTTCTGTATTATGCAGAGTAACCATTAACCAATCTGCAGAGATTTAGCAGTCAGACTTACTGTTCTCTTGTGAGATACCATTTTCAGACTTAACATTTTCTAAAGTGCATCTACATACCAGCTATGCAGAGCACTATAACTGGAGACTCCTCCCCTCTTAAATTAATTCCTCTTCATCACAAAATGATCAGCTTTAGAATGAAAAGCATGCGATCAGTGCATTAAGATTGCATTGCAGCCACCAACAATATCTGCATGCCACTATCATTCTTTTCCCCAATACCATCATACATATGATGAAGTATTGAACAGTGAAATGACCACAGGTGATCCAAATTGCATGAAAATACAAGTTTGCTATTAAAAGTTGGTTTATATTGGTATCTGTAGTAATGATTAACATTTGATTTTTTTTTTCTTCCTGCTAGGCTTAAAACAGGATTTAGTTAAAGCAGATATTCTCAGTTATTGCAGTTTTCTAGTCCAAAATATAGACAACCTGCAGCAGTATAAAGCCAGCTTTTATTCAGCACTATATACTGGCTGACAAACAGAGAGATACAGCACCAACATACAAGTTTAAGCCCAGATTATCTGGAAATGAATCTGTTTTAAAAACACAAAACAAAACAAAAAACACACCAAAAACCCCACAACCAACAACAAAACCAAAACTCCAAACCATTGCACAGACAAAACTGTAGCTAGGAAACTTACACTGAGGTGATCTCCACATGGAGCCAGCTCTCTAAATTAAATGTGGAAATGCCCTGTGTGATGCTGTCCTTGTTATACAGGTCTGCTGAATCCACATTATTGTATGCAGATGCTTCAAGTGTGTAAGGTCTCTTGTATTCTGCCTAAGCTGATTTTACACTACACATACTCTCCAGGATCCAAACAGCTACCTATTTAGGACTAACACAAGACCTAACTCGACTATATGGGGAAATACCAAAATATGATTCACCATACAACCCCCAGTGCTATAACCTAGAACACTACCTGTATTGCCTTCACTAGGAAGTCAAATACGTGTGCGTGGAAGTAAAAGCCCAACACAGTAACAAGCAAAACTCCACTAAGACCAACTGGAGCTACTTTGGCTAGGTGTTAGAACTAAGGAAGCTCCCTTTGTGGCTCCAAAGTTGTTCTGTACAGCAAACACAGGCTTTCAAGACTCACAATACTGTGGAAGAGTAGAAACCCATCAACAGTAGCTGTCAAACATATTGAGAGGTCACTAATACCAACTGTCTAATGCAGAAAATCTGGAGACAACGATCTATAGGGGTTTTTTATGTAGCTGAAATTCTGTTTTAATGCATTTTAAACACATCACAACAAAGCTAGCAAGTGCTACTCATAAGCACTTGGACCTTTTTTAATCAGCCTGTACAAGAACTTAGATCCTTAACTGACACAAACTTCTGTAGTTATTGGTCTCTTACTACCAATTATTGCCTATTCTTAGCATCACTGCACTGAGACAATGAATATTTTCACATGGGTACAAATCACCTATTGGTCTACTCTTAGTAACGTTCACAAACACCTGTCTGTCCTGAAGGAGTGCAAGTCCACTTTACAGACTACTGGCACTGACATGATAGTTTCTTTACCTCAAGTCTGCACAACCCACCTTCCAGCTGGACCAGTGAGCCCATCATTTTTCCACTCTATTGCCAAGGCTGCAGCTATCAAGCAGAAGAGCCTGAAATCCATACAAGGTTCTCTCTCACTCCAAAGGGTAAGAGCATCCACTGGAACTGCACTCAGATCTGAAGTCTCAGTAGTTATCTCTCTGCTCAGTCTGCATTTCACTGTAACAGAACTATCCTTAGGTTTTGTTACCAAGATATTCTGAGCTAACAGTGTGTTGGTCAAATGAACTTCCAGAAACTTTGAACAAAACTACTTAAAGGGCAAGCTGTAAACCCTACTTAACATTGTATACACGTGGGCTGATGAAATACCAATTAGCCACAGAAAGAAAATGCCACAACATCCTTGTAAATACTTCTCTGCTGACTTTCAAAAGAGTTGCTTCTAGCACCATTGTAATTTTTACAAACACCAATGTGATATTTAGAGGCGAGTACACTTACAACATGTAGCTCATTTCATCTTGTATGACTGTGGGCACCATATAATCGATCTAAAAAAAACAAAACCAAAACACCATACATCAATGAAAGTGTGTAGATTTATAGATGAAGATTAATACATATTGAACTTTGAAAGCCTAGCCTCTTTACCTGTTTCATATCCAGAGGACCAATGGTGGTGCTGTTGTTCAGCCGTGCTTTGCCAATAACTGTTTTTGAAAACTGAACCTGGGCTGTGATATTGGCCACTTCCACAGAATAATAATTGTTGTTTGTTATATTTAGTGTGCTCTGAAAAAAAGAACAAATAACAAAACCAAAACACTAACAACTAGCCATTTGTGTATCTTGATGAGCACACAATTTGAAACTTCTGCCCAAAACAGTAATAACAGTAATACCTGAAATTACTGGTATATTTTCTTGCCTTGTAGGATTGAGGGGCAAAGGGGATGGGGAACTATCACTTAGGGTTTTGTGGAGGTTTTTTGTGAATATACTGAGGAGCACAAACTTCTGCACAACTTCCCTGGTGACCACCCTCCACTGCAAATACTGCATTTCCTTCTATCCTTTATTATTTCTTCCAGGGAATTTAGCTATCACAGGACCCTCTTCTCCCATGGCTGCTTTGCTTTATTTAAAATGAGGAACTCTACCAAAAGTCTTCATGCAATCCTATATTGATAGCATCGCCAAGAAGCAAGCGGAAAGAACTCCTTAAGGTGGCTAAAAAATTTAAACAGCTCAGTAGTAAACCAATTTTGAGAGATACATAGTATCAGGCTAGCACTTAGGAATATTTTTAAGTCACACACTTCTTTTCACTCATTCAAAAAAATGCAGAGAACTCCAAGAACTCCAAAGTTACTGTTCCCATGAACATAGCCAACCAAATAGCTTGCAACTACACTTCTGTTAGCTGTAGCTACAGGAGCCTTCCACAGCAGGGCAGTTATATTTTTCAAACTGGTCACTGTAACTTGTATTTAAGGCACTAACTGAGCTTACCAGCTAGACCACGATTTCTGTATATATTCAACTGTCACAGTAGTATCTCTTGCTGCATTTATCCACTGCAAATATCCAACCAGATAGCTAGACTTACCGTAATATTTAGATATATTATACGTCTGCTCTGTTCATAATTGACATAGACTGACTTCACACCAATGTATTCCACGTCGATTGAGCGAGGAAACAAGAAGAATACAGCCAGCCCAGAGAGTAGTAAACATACAATTACAGAAGCAGTCACGTAGAGCTTTCTGGACAAAACAGAAAAGCACATTTCAAAGTCAAAAGCATGTTAAACAATAGTGGCATGTTAGTTTCTTTTAAGTGGTAAGGAGCATGACTACTCAGAACTAGTTCAGTTTATTTCTGGCTTCCGAATGGAAGAAAGAATGTTATGCTGCATTTCACACCCATGTCTTGAAAGAGTTACTCTTGTGTATACAGTGGAAATCAAGTTTCAAAACATGTGGTTATCCCAACATTTGTAACTAAAAGAGGAAAATGGAAGAAGTAAATATTTAATGGGCTTGAAACATAAACACTTCCCTGTAACATCTATTTATAGCAGAACTGTTGTCATTCTGCAGGACTCTTGCACAACACGGCCAGAAAGAGTAATAAAACTCCTTACACAGGATTGTTTGTCATAAAGGACTTCCAGAGAAAGTGTTAAGACTTGCTGAGGAACAGGAAATTCACCATTAACTTAATATAGAAGGGGCTGGGGAGTGTGTGTATGATAAAAGGAGCAAATCACAAATAAAAGTCTATACTGCAGCTCCAATTTTCTCAAAATTAGAACACTGAAGTAATATGTTTTGAATTTGTACCACCATTACAACAGATATATGGATCCAGCACAGTATTATGTGAAGTTACTGTATTTTTTCCTTGAACTAGAAGCCCTGAGCAGTATAATTAAACCTTTAAGTAGAACACCCCCCCCAAATTAAATATGCTATATCAGAAATTGTTGGCTTTGCTATCTGCTCAGAATTTTAAAACGATTTAGGCAGCAGAAATTTTGCAGTAGTGGCCCAAAGAGGTTATCACTTTACTCAGACTAACACTGAAGATATATCTGCATAGATCAGTTATGCTACAGAGATTGATAAATACTTGTCTACAGGTGTAGACATTCAGATAAACACCTACAGCAAGAGATCATGCAGTATTATATTACTTTGCTTTGTAAGGGATACTGTGATAAAAGTATGCACACCTGTTAATAAATAACTCTCCAAGAGGTAGAGAGTAAGGCTCATATTACTCATGAGCATGGTTCTTTTCCTACTGAATGAAACAAAACATTCAAAGGATTTTTGCTTGATTCTTAACACTATCTCCTTTAAATTGCTGAATTTTAACTAGAAAAAAAGAATTAACTGTAGACTCATGTATCACAACTAACTATTAACTTACGTTCTTCTTGGCCTCAGTCTCTGATCACTGTATGGAATTAATGCTACCAGCTGATTTTCCTGCCCTGGAAACAAAAACACCCTTTCAGAATTTAAACAAGAAAAGAATAAGTATCATTGCAGTTACTTCAAACAAAGATTGCCCATTATAACGTAATGGCACTGAAGAATAAATACTAAAGACAAACATTTAAATTCCAGCTAATAGCCCAAGTAGAATACTTCTGTAGCTTATGTCACTTTCTGAAGTAGAGCACAGCTTGCACAACACAGAGGAAAACACACCAAGCCCACAAGACCAAAAACAGCAACAAATTCTGTGTCTGTGCTGCACACGTGGAAAGGAGACATCACGCCTCTGGCACCATTCCTCACGAGAAACAGAGATACAGAGATAACAGCTTCCAGCTCTCTATGCCAGACTCCACAAAGTCATAGGACAAAACATTCTGAAGCTTGGACACTAAGAACTGATCCAGGAGGTATTCTAAACGTACTCTTTTGAAATGCAGAAGTCAGTTTTGTAACCAAAAGATACATGTATCAACTTCGGTGACCTTGGCAACACAAGTTGCACATACAACACATTCAACTGTTGCTCATGGAGCTGAGCTGCAGCACCCTGGAAGTTAAAAAGTATCTACGGGAATTTCTCCAGGCAACAAGTTACATCGCTAGCGGCATTTTTAGTTGCATAGCTTTTCTACACTTTAAATTTGCTGCATTTAAAGATACTCAAAAGAACACATCTTAGTATAAAGTTTAACAGCTAACAAACAAATCTCTTATATTTACCATCATTTAAATATCCTGAAGCCACTTACTCCCAGGAGAGACAAACATTTGTGAACTACGTCAGAAGCTAATCTGACTGAAGCACATGCACAAGGACAATATGGCACAGACATCAGCCAATTTTCACAAGCTGCTGCTCAAAATCAGTTCTCAGAGCTTTTACAAACAATCTGACTATTTTGGGTAAGAGTTCTGGTAAAATTAAACCAGTCCCAAACATGAAGCTTTCTCACCTGTGTCTCCGTGTCAAAAGGAAGATCTTAAAGCTGAAGCAAAAGGCTGTGCTGTGCCTTGGCACACCACACTCGCCACTCTTTCCTTCCCTCCTTTCACATATCCTGCATGCTCCTCTCAAAGGTTTGTTTCTAAATAGCTATTCAGGTGGCTTACCATGCAGAAGTGTAATAAAGCAGAATGTTTTAATTTATTAAAAGAAATAAAAACAAAGTATGAGGACAGTAAGCAAACAAAATTGTTGGGCATGAAGACTAATGCTATGCAGCCTACACCTTCCTGGGGCAGCCAGATCACATACATTGTTAGCTCCCAGCTGGGAGCCTCTGCCTAGCAGAGACAGATGGCACAAAGGGAGGCTGCTAAAGGAAAACAACGGGTACCAAGAGAAGTGATGGCAAGAGAATTTGCCATACATCATCAGGTAAAAGGTGGTGTAGCACAGGCCAAGTTTTCAGCTCCTCACCAGTACACACTGACCAAGTTTTCAAGTTTCCCCACACCCTTTAAAAACACCCAATATCTTGGTTACCAATACCATACAGACAGAGCTCTTCCAAACATTAAACACAAACAACAGTGGCTTGAAGTAAGTTATGGCTCTGGGGGATGTTTAGCATACACAGGGTTTCAGTCCTGACAGACTTGACAATTCAGCATTTTTGTTTAATAAAAAAGTCTGTATTGAAGGTACTCTTTTCCAGCAACAGAAAGACAAGGGATGTCCCAGATATGCTTTCACCCTGCAGAAGCATGTTATGTTTTAGAACTGTATGTTTCATAACAACCTTCTAGGATTTGGTATTCAGTATATGGCTTTAAAGAAACAAGAGAGTCTTCTCCAACTGTGAACAATTCCAAAACATTATGTAGCAAGAACAGAACATGATGTCAGCTGTTGACCCCCTCATACCTGTTTTTAGAATGGCAACTTGTTATTTAAAACCAGATTGAGTTAGAAAGCTTTTGCTTCCTTTAGGCTGCCTCCCTAATGCCAGTAAAATTAGGAAATACAGGGTGGGGAATGTGAGGTGGAGACATTGGTCTTCACAGATTTTGAGATAACTTGATTTTTAGGAATTCAAATTTTGAAATTAAAAAAATAAGATTATCACATAGAGAGACCTACAGTTTTTTCTCCCCATGCTTAGTGATAGTTTTAACACTCTGTATTTTCATCTGTTTTTCCAAAGTTACATTGATTCAAATAGTTTAAAACAGGCAGTTAAAAAATGCAATAAAAATGTCACAAAAATCAAAGTTTGGAAATTTAACTTGCAAGAATCAGGAGCATGGAAAAATTTAAAGCTGAGAAGCAAGGAACACTAGAATTGTACAAACAAGGGAAGAACCAACAGGTAACAAAGCTGACTCAATTTGTAATTCATTTGTCCAGTGTAAACATAACAAAATGCTTAGTGCTAAAAAATCAAAAAGACGAAAAAACTTCATATGTACTAGGAAAGTTGTTCAGATTATTACAGTTACAATTGCCCATGGTTATGAGGTAAATGTATAGGCTAAAAAAGCAAGCAAGCAAGCTTACCTCGTGGAATTCTTCCTGTTCCCTGGCAAGTTGGGCAGGTGACACTGTCTCTTCCTGTAAATTCCACATAGGGAAACTGTGATACATCTCCACATCTGCTGTCTTCGTTGTGCAATTCCGAGTGAACTAACCTGTTCCTCATATTATCAGAGGCTGTGCTTCCATCATAGCCATCTTCCTTGGATGTGTGCACAGGCAGGTGAGAAAGTGATTTACCCATGTCTGCAATAAAGGTCAGAAGAAAGTTTTCAGGTAGACTGAATCAAACACGGCTTGGATTTATTCCTCTGCATCAGGTAACAGTGAGTCCATACTCAGTATTTCAAATAAGACTCCTGTTGCCCTCTGTTCAGATCCCTTAAGACCTGTAAAGCACTAAGGCCCTGTCAAGCTGGAGTCAATCCCAAACTGTATGAACCTGAACTAACTGGGAGCTTTGCTCAGCTACTCCAATAAGCACAGGTTAAAGCTGGGGTCCATGAGAGACCTTTAAGTCAGAACAGGTGGCAAAAGGCTGAGAAGCACTACTAGACAGTTGCAAAGAATTGTTTCTCTATAGACTTTCACACTACACATTCATGTTTGTACAAAAAGCCCTTCAAGACTGGGCTCTAGAAAGAAATCCTACAATTTTCAGTGGATTCTACATATACTACAGACCCAATACTAATAAGCTTTGTAAGTTGAACTTGTTTTCAGAAGACAGGATTAGCTACTAATTTCCAAGCCAGAAATATAGATCTCCAGGTGTTTAAATTGATGTTTCCCTTTAACCTGAAAGAGAACTGAATCACAGGAAAGTCAAGGGAAAAAACAGGAATAATTCAGCAGAGCTGCTATGTAGCAATAGGCAATATATAACATTTAGAAAGAGTAGCTAAAAAAAGTATTAATTACAAAAGCATTTTTGCTACCTATGTAATTTAAATACTGGAGCTTTTCAGCCATGACACTGAAACTACTTTGAAAACAGAACAGAAACTAAAGGCTGTAATGAAGCGATACAAGTAGAAGCTTTCTAATTTGCAACAAGTGGGAAAACAAATTAGAGGTAAAAAAAATAAATCTGTACAGCAGCTGCCATCAGTTTTCCATCTTATCCCCCTAGCCCAGACTAGCTGCTTAACACACAGAGACACCAGTCACTCAACTCACCAGTATCTTGGGGAACAGGATGATTTAAAAAGAGTACTAACTAGCAGCTACTAGTAATTATCATGCTGGTTCACTCAGAAAGGAATCCCTAAGAGAAAGACTGAGAGCAAAACAAGGAATAGTATTTTAAACCAACTGCTCAAGGCAAAACAGAAAGATCTCAAACCTGTTGGTGTTGTTTCAGAAAAAATTCTTCTGAAAAACCTACAATGTTGATGATTGTTCCACATATGGCATTTGCCTACTGTTCTCCTTGTGGCTGACCTACAGCCTTTAAGGTACAAATCTTGAATCTTACAGCTTTGAGCAAGAGCTGTCACAGTTACAAGTCTGAAAGCTTTGGGATCAATTCCTGGTGCTACTGGGCTGCAGCTGTATTCAACTTACTTGCTCTATTGTTGGTAGGCTCAGGCTATGTCTACAGCAGCAACTAAATACAGAACAAGCAGCAATTCCATAGAAAAAAAACCCCTCAGTTACTGAGGATCCAACATCTACACTATACAGGCTTTTGTGTGTTTATTTCACACTAGCTCTTGTCTAGACTAAGAACACCCACTCACAACTGAAGGAAGTGTACCTTCTAGTTTTAGATTCTTCCCAAAGGAAGAGAGTTCATGCTCTCCCAGATCACACTGTGACATAAGCCAAACTGCAGCAAGCAAGGATGACTGCAAACTCATTTAGCAAGCACACTCTTTATTTGAATTTAAATAGTAATGCAGATGTAGCCTCCAATGCCAACTGGACCTGAGCTTCAATAATTAGAATTTAGTTAAGTTTTGTTCTGCTGCCAGAGACTTAGGTGACGTCTCACTTCACAAACCAAACATCTGCTTATCACCTGTGGCTTAATCACAAACACTGCAAGCTCCTCCAAAGTAGAGGAAGCTGCAAGACGATGACTAGGCAGTCATAAACTCGCTCGGCAGGGGCAAGTATCTCTAGTACTGCCTTTTACGACTCGTTTAGAGACCCACCTCCTCGGCACAACCTACTCGGTAAGGCTGGCGCTGCCAAAAAAAATACAGGAGTCAAGAACCTCCTCGAGATTTACGGATGCTCTCGCCCGTCATGCCAGAGCGGCATCTGCTCCCGCAAACATGGCGAAGTTTCCAGCCGGCGGGCGCGGACCGAGGCCCACAGACTTCAGCCGCTGCCGGGCTGTCCCTGGGCAAGGGTGCGTGTCTCCTCTCGCCGCGGCCGCCCAGAGGTAAGCCAGGCCCCGCCACGGGCCTGCTCATGCCTCGCCGAAGCTCACGAACCACCTCCGCGGCCCTCAGCTCTGCCAAGGTCCTGGCAGCCATAGGCCGCGCTCGGCCCGGCTCCCACCCTAGGCCCTCCACCACCCCTCAGCACCCCTCCACCGCTGGAGCGACCTTCCCCACCTGCGGCGTGGGCTCTGCGGACCAGATGGGCTGTACCGAGAACAAGAAACGGTAAGATCAAAAGCTCCAGGTATAGCGCAACTATCCCCGTGTTAAACCCCGTCCCCGGGGCGTGCGCAGGCGCGCGGGGAGGCGGGGGGCGGTGCGGCGAACGGCCCGGCCCGGCCCGGCCCGCCCCCGTCGACCCAGAAGGGGGCTGAGCTCAGCTCGTAGTTGGTGTCGGGTGGGAGGTGTCTGTGCCGTTACCTTTGCCGCTGGGCGCAGCTGCGTTGTGGCTGCCTCATGGTCAATGGAAGGCTCCGAAATCGCACAGAAAGCGCCGTCCCGAGCGTGAGGCGCCGTACGGGCTGAGGGGTGCAGACTGAGGGGTTGTTCTCGGGCCCAGCGATAGGGGGAAGGAAAATGAGCTCTAGACAGACAGACAGACAGACTAGATTGATGGTCAATGGGATGAGGTTCAACAAGGCCATCTGCGAAGTCCTCCATGTTGACCACAACAATCCCATGCAACTCTGCAGGCTTGGGGCAGAGTGGCTGGAAAGCTGCCTGGTGGAAAAGCGCCTGGAGGTGCTGGTTGACAGCCAGCTTGAACGTGAACCAGCAGTGTGCCAAGGTGGCCAAGAAGGCCAACAGCATCCTGGCTTGTATCAGAAATACTGCGGTTAGCAGCACTAGGGAGGTGGTTGGCCCCTGTACTGAGCACTGGTGAGGCCACAAGTTGAGTACTGGGTTCAGTTTTGGGCCCCTCACTACAGAAAGGACATAGAGCTGGTGGAACATGTCCAAAGAAGGGCACTAAAGTTGGTGAAGGCTCTAGAGCACAAGTGTTATGAGGAATGGCTGAGGGAATTGTAGTTTAGCCTGGAGAAGAGGAGGCTCAGGGAGGACCTTCTTGCTCTCAACAACTACCTGAAAGGAGGTGGCAGTAAGGTGGGGGTTGGTCTCTTCTCCCAGGTAACAAGTGATAGGACAAGAGGAAATGGCTTCAAGTTGTGCCAGGAGAGGTTCAGTTTAGATATTAGGAAGAACTTCTTCACTGAGAGGGTTATCAAGCATTGGAAGAGGCTGCCCAGGGAGGCTGTGGAATCACCATCCCTGGAAGTGTTCAAAAAACATGTAGATGTGATGCCTGGGGACATAGTTGAGTGACAGGCTTGTTAGTGTTGAGTGGATGATTGGACTCGATGATTTTGGAGGTCTTTTCCAACTCTAATGATTCTATGGTTCTATTAGATGCTGCAGCCCCTCTGCAGCAGGGCAGGTTTCCTCCCTAAGGTTCTCTGTCTGCAGCAGTTTGCTGCTCTCCCTGCAGCTGTGTGTTCCCTCCCTGCCACATAAGCTCCACATTGTGCTGATCACAGGAAAAAGGGGATTTTTATCTCCACAACTGAGTTGACTTTGTGGTACTGTCACAACCACCATTGTTATCTTCAGTTTCCTGTTTGATAGCTCTGCTGGAAGTAACTTACCAGGCTGAAACAAGATGCTCAAGCAAGAAAAGCTATGGGATGTTGGTAAAAAAAGGTGTGGGAAACAAGATGGGCTACTGCTGCAGTTCAGTGTTATAACTCATGTCACATTACACAAGGTTGCTTGTGCAGCTGGTTTTTATTCAGGGCATGGGCAATGAGGTGTTTTCTGAGTGATTTGCCAGAGCAAAATGAAATACTTTGGAAGTGAATAATTTGTAACTGCTACTCTTCATGTCCCTGCCTCTGGTCCATGAAAATCACTGCCCAGTGTCTGTGGCTACACAGGAGACCACTCCTCTGTAGGGATGTGGAGGCAACAAAGGAACAAGAGCTGCACAGAGAGGACACAGCTTGGCATGAAGGAGGCTGGAGGACCAGCAAGGAGGTGTGCCTGGTTTGAGAGCCTCATCCCAGCTGCAGCAATGAGTCAGGCTGAGAGAAACCTTGTGATTCACATCAAATATCAAAGTGCAAGAGGCAGGGCTTGAAGGAGAGAATAAGTAAGCAAGGTCCTTGTGACAGCTTGGGGTGATCACGAGGCTGGGGCAGGGAGCCAGGCTGCTCCAGAGGCTGGGAGGAGACAGGCTACCTCCAGCAGCCAGCCAGAACTGGTGCAGGTGTGAGGACACCTGCAGTACAGCCCTGCCAGCAGCATGCCCAGCACCTGGCTGCAGGTCCTGGAGATGATCAGCACAGAAAATAACCTTGCCCCACCCAAACATATGTGCAGAGAAAAAAGGTCTGCACATATTTTTACCTGGGCAAGTGCAAGCCTGTATATTCCTTTTATTGTTGGAATTTCCTGGTGTTTTCTGGGACTTTCAGAGGACTTGACTAGCAATAGTCCCTAGCCTTCATTATCCAGTTCAAGTAAAGGAGGATCCTGTATTCTGCTTGCTGGTGGCTTGATTTGACTTCTCTAGCCAGGCATGGTCAAGCTCCTGAGAGTATTGGTAAAAGTTGGCATGTCCCTTGTGCCTCTGGTAAAGCTTTATCTGTGTCTTTGGTCCTTCACTGTTCAAGGTTCCTGAGGTGCCTGTACAAAGCTCTCTATGCAGCCAGATTGACCATGGTATTTTGTGGGTTCCTAGCTATAAAATGGTGTGTGTAAGATGCCTTGAACAGATCTTTGGCATGCTTAGGACATGCTTGGAGTTTGTATCTTGCTTTAGAAAACCAGTTAATGGCAAATGAATTCAGTGAGCTAGGGTCTGGGTCTTAGTTTCACTGGCTATTGGCTTTTGGCTCTGGCTCTTTGTTGATCCAAGGAGCACAAAGCACAGTGTAGAAAATAGTCATAGCTTTCAGCTGTCCAAATAGAAAGTGAGAACACCAAATCTTTGCTTTTTAATTTTTTTAAATCACAGTGGCAGCCAGGCACATTGACCTGAATCATCACACAGCTGGGGACATGCCAGAAAAGGTCTAGCTGATTTTTGGAACAGCTTTGGGAGGTCATGCTGAGTTCTGGCAACTGAAGGCTATTCAGTCTGATAAATTCTCTCAATACAAATTTATTCAAGAGAAATATTCATAGCAAATTATAATTAACATGGAGATTTTGATCAAATCAGAATTTTGCACCTTAGACTGCAGCAGATTTAATCCAATACTTCCACCCTTCAAATAAACCTAGAAGGCCCCATGCAAGTAAGGATATTACATGGTTGCCTGAAAGAGTCTTTCCCTTGCCATGATAGAAGCAACAACAGAAATCTGCATGGGCTTTAGAGACAGTTGTCTGTTACTGTAGTCAGAAAAGATGTTTCCTCCTAAAGACTTCTCAGTATTTGTCATAGCCCTTCCTCTGTACCTGTGACAGAAAGAGAATGGTTTGGTTTGGTTTGGTTTCTCTTTAAAGCTGTCATGATGGAAGGGAACATATCTCTGAGTATCTGTTTTCTTTGGCATTATTTTCATTTACAAAGTACATGTTAAAGATTTCATTTTAAAAGAGAACTTGAAACACTGGAAAGATCAGGGGGCCTAGAAGTGGAAGTGGCCTCAAGCTCATCCATAAATCCTGAAGCTCACCTTAAATATTATTTATTTGCTGTATGCTAAGGTAATGCAATGAAAGCCAAGAATAAACCAGTGATATAAAGGTAAACTGTAACACCCACTATGCAGGCTTGAAACACATGAAGAATATGTGGTAACAAGATATACACATTAGAAGCACATTAGAATTTCTTATATATGTGATGAGGTGCTTAAGAGTGTTACTGAAATGGGCTACTGAGCTTGGGCTAATCAAGACAGGGCTCTTGTAATTATGGGAAGGATATCTCACAGTAAGGAAATACAGACTGCTCAACATCCAATATTGCTAGTTCATGAACTGAATAGGTTATGTCTAGATGAGAATGACATGCTTAAACACAGACACAGAAATGAATCAGTTCAGAAATGCAAGGTAGAGGTTAATAGTCGTGCTAGTAGGAAGGATATGAAATGTAAACACTCACATACCATAAAGAGAGAAGCTGAGATCATCACCTTTGGACTGAGTTATGAGACAGCTGCAAGTAATACGAGCTCTTAGTTGTCATAGATCACTAAAGGGGTGCAGTTTATACTTCCAAGAGTACATCAGTGAAGAAATCCAAGTGATGAATCTGGTTTCAGGTTGGCTTTTGTGGCTGGGATCTGATAAGTGAGTAAGGTCCTTGAAAGGGCTGGAATTAGCAATCCATACAGCATCTGATTGTACCAGTGTGCAGCCTCCCAGGTCTTGTGGGCACAAGAAACTTGAGACATAGACCTTAGAAATACAAGCAAAGAATTACATTTACTTCTGGTTTTCCCCCATGATCAATAACAATCCAGTAGCATTGCTTATTTGAAGAAACTTCAGACTGCCCACGCTTTTTCATCCTTCAGAAATCTAAGGTGTGGTTCTGTGAACAGTGAAGGTAAGGAAACCTGGTTTCCTATGGATTTGCCTCTCAGCTGGCTGACTGAGTCTCCACTGCTTAGTGGAGAGCATCTGTCACTGGGTTAGTGGTTGGTACAGCCATAACCCTTGAGAAAATCTAGTCCAACACCCCTGCAGTGCTCAGAGATATCTTCAACTAATCAAGTTACTCAGAGCCCAGTCCAACCTGACCATGAATGTTTCTGGGGACAGGACTTCTACCCCCTACTCCAATGTTTTATCCTATGTCCTAATGCTGCTTTGAGGAGCATCTGCACTGGATGTAAAGAATTAAAAATGTATATTAAAACAAATCCACTGTATTAATTTGCTCTCTTCAGATGGTTAAAAAACTTCAGGTTTGAGACATCACTTTTTCCCCCTGTGAAGTATTCTGTATTTCAGAATTGCTGATCTTAATGGAATTCTACAGTAAATATTTTTAGACACATTTAATACTTGAATATAATTTGTCCCAGATACTTCCATTGCTGTGTGTTTTATGAGGGTAGGGCCTGTGCACTAAGCTATTTTGCATGAATAAAACATAAACTTTTTTATAACTGATGTATTTCTGATATATTGCACAGCAACTGATAACTGTCATTCTTGCAGTGATCCATACTCTGCAGGATAGACTTTATAGTTTCTCTTTGTTTGTTTCATGTGCACAAACCTTAAATTCTGCATTAGCTGACAAATATAAGAACATCATTTTTGCCCATTCCTTCCTAATTCTGATGCTGTGTAAGAACTGCACTGCAATACATGCTTCCAGTACTTTCTGGGGAAAATAGCCCCTCTTCCTCCTCTATTTTAAAAAAAAAAACAAACCCCATATAGCTGAATATTGACAAGGAAACCCCAAACCTGTCAAGAATTCACAGATCTAGACAAAGAATAATAAATCTTCAGCTCGATTGGGAGAATGACCTAGTGATTATACTTTAATACTTTTGAACAGCTTCTTTCAGAACAAGGTCTTTACAAATCATGTGCAGAGCCATTTGTCTTTACTTCAGAGAAATGGCAGTGGGCAGCAGCTGTGGCTGCCTTCAGCCATGCATATAGACATAGAATAATACTTATTGAGCAGCCTCATTGATCTTAGACTTATTTACATCTGATCTGTGCTGTGATTTCTGTTGGAGGAAAACACAAGCAAGGAGATTCTAGCTTTATTATTTCTAATGCATGGCTTGCCTAGCTTTAATCAAATGGGCTATAAGCAGGGTTAAACCTGTTACTGAGAGGCTTTTGAACTCGTAGAGTGCCCCAGGGGAGACTTGAACAACCAGTGGGATATTTGGCCTTTAAGCATTTGAATTCATTTAACTTTATAAAAAGAATAACATTTACCTACAGTTGGGGAAAGTAATGATGTATGTCTAAGTTACATAAACCTATGAGATCTAGTTTCCTGTTGTCCTGATTTGGGTTAGAACAGAACTAATTCTGTTTAGTGGTTTTACTTTTGAGTTAAAACTCCTCTGAGAAACTGCACTTTCTGAAACTAACAGCATGTTTTCATAGACACTGCCAGCTTCTAGCAGTGATAAGGCCTAATGTTTAGATTTACTACCAGGGATTGGTATGCAAAGCAAGGTCATTGCTAAATCCTGTGTCTCATGTTGGGGGGTGCAGGGTAAAGGCTGCACCTTCAGGGAGGAGCAGATAGGACAGAACTGACCAGCTCAAGTATTCCATCCCATATATGTCATATTCAATATATAAACTGGGGCTCAGTCCCCCCTTGCTAGATGAATATTCAGATGATTATTCTGGCAATTGTTCTCCCTTGTGAGATTATTATTCTTTTTTGGCTCCTTTTCTTCAGTGCTTCAGTGATCCCTAAGTTCCTGCATCCAGTACCAGGATCCAGCCCCTGAGCCGGACTCGCCTGCTGCTGAGGCCTACTGCCACAGTATCAGTGGTGATGTAGTTATCATCAAAGGGAGGTTTGGGTTTGGTATTGGGTTCTGTACATATTTGTATATATTTCATTTATCATTATTATTATTATTAAAGTAGTTTCAGTTTTATTTTGCAATCCACAAGTCTCTCTGCCTCTCTTATCCCCTTTCCATTTCCATGGTGGGGAGGGAAGAGAGGATAACGGGGAGCATCTGTCATTGGGTTTGGTGGTCAGCCCAGCCTCAACTCTTGACACCTGCAGTTGGAAAGTTGTGTGAGTGATGATGACTCAGTCTCTCACTGACTTTGCTAACAAAACAGAATTAGTGTATTGCAGTGAAATAGTTAAATGACCTTTGCTATTGTTTTATTTTTATGTAACTCACCAGGACCAAGAAAATCCTCTTGTGCTTTAAAAAGTTTCCTTTTTCTTGGGAAAACACTGCTATCAAGTCCTTTGTCTTTTCTTTAGGACTCTCCCATCTGGTTTAAGGCTCAGGAGTCAATCTGGGCAACCTTCTGCAGAGTTTATTCCATCATTTATGTATAGAAGTTGATTTATGGCAGCAGTCTAACAGATGCATTAAGTACTTTTTTGAGCCACTATTAAAATATGAGAAATGGTGCCCATAGCAGGGAAGAGATGACAGAAGATACAGTATCAGGAGCAACAGTGTGAACAGATACAGCCAAAAGCCAGCTTGTTCTTATCTTTTTGGTTATTTAGTTCAAATGGTTTTTATTGTATGTATCACTGCAGTAAAAATATTCATCAGTAGCATATGTCAAGACATCTTTGATAACTTAACTACTGTAGCAAAATGATAGATGGTTTGGCCAACACTTAAAATAACTTTAAGTGTGTTAGCCTGCCAGATAACCTACTTGCAAATACGGGTGTATTTTGGGGAGTAATATTCAGTACATTAATGGTGTAATGATCTCATCTTTCTACCCAAGTCTATCCATGCTCAGTCTCTTCTGAAATTTTGCCAGGTGAAGGTGCCAGAAGATGTGATTATTTATTTCTTGGAAAATGGATAGAGGCAACCAGTTCACAGAGGTTACTTAAGTTTCAAGAGGTTTGACTTTGAAGAGATTACATTTTTTACCTATTGCTGCCTAGACCAGACTCAGAAGCTTTGAAATGGACCTAAAAACTGGCAACTGTCCTAGAAATGGAACACCTTGTAACCCCTCATCTTTCAACATGATTTTCCATGTAATGGTGATGGTTATTTTTTATTCTTGCCTGCTCAGATGACTCCTTAGCTTTAATAGTTTATTTAATAAACAAAAGCTGCTTTTTCCCCCCCCTCCTATATCCTTGTCTTATAGGGTTTATATTAGAAAACCTGTTTTATTATAAAAAGCACCATCATATTTTATGAAGGCAAATGAACATAAATAAACCTGTTTTGACCAACTATGCAAACAAAAGTTGTACTTGCAAGTGCATTTTCTTTCTTCAGAAAAATACTTTAATACTTTTTAGTTGGGATATTTGCTGTGCAAAAGTGCTTTAAGAGGCAGTGTTTATATTTCTCTTGTAATATGTTCTACAGAATTCTAGTGGATATATATAAAAGAAATGGAGTTAGAAATGAATATTTTAGCTTATCATCATCAGAAAAATAGTTTGTCATGGAAAAGATTATCATATAATTGCCTTGCAATTATCTTAATGAGTATAATCTGTTATGTCCACTTCTTTGAAATAGGCTTCTATTCAAATGTTTTTCATTAGTGTCATGACAACTTCATCAAAATATCTCATTGAAAATTAAATCAATCTATTACTTTCTAGTCTCTTATTGCAAAAGCAGTTTGGCCTAGATGGACTTTTTACAAAGAGTATGTACCAACAGAATAGTGTTTCTAAGCAGTACACAATGACAATCTATTAATTTCTGAAATATATAGCATAATTTTATTATTTTTAAAGGAAATGGAGAATTCCATTGCAACAAAGAGCAATGTCACCTTTAAACAGGATAATAGCATGTAAAATTATCCCTGTATTATTTGTTCTACAATATAGGAGAGAACTTCTGTTGTTGGATGGCACTGTAGAGGTTTGAAGAATACAGGCTTAGCTGCTTGAAGATTAAACTAACATGGTTTTTTGCTTTTTTTCTTTTTTCACAGGGAACCATTCTTCTTTCAAGAGATACTTAGTGTTCAGAGATCTCTGATTCCTGGTAGAGTGTTATTCATTCATAATAGGTAGCTCCTCTGCTGCTATGGCTTTAGACTTCAAAATCAACCTCTAGAGTTTCCTTCTCTTCTTTGAGTGGTGCACACCAGAAATAATATGCATTTATTGCTAAAAAGATTAGTTTACAGGATTCCCATTTTTTCTTGCATCTGCAGATGTTAGCCTCACAGAGTTGTGGTTGACCTTACCTGCTGCCTTGTTAAGGAATCCAGAAACAGGATTATGTATTATCTGGATTATCTGCAGTTAAAGGATCCATGTCTTGGATAAAGCAGTGATCATTATTACTATGTAAATCTAACTGTGCACTTCCTTTCTTAGCTGTTTAGTGTTATATGCATTCCTATAATCTTTGTTAACACTCAATTTCCTGTGTGTATGTATCCTAAATAGTGCTACTGAAACAGAGAAACAATCTAAAATAAATGGAAATAATTTGAAGCCAGTTGTAAATGGAAAAAAAAATCTGTATAACATTTTTATACTGTCTGCAAAAGTGCTTACCAGAGGTAAAAATGCCCCTTTGACTAATTATGAGATTATAAGTAATTCAATTGATAGCTAACTTGCTTGAAGTTAAAAACAGAGTTGTTACACAGGTAGTGTGAACATCCAAAGGAAAAGGTACAACCACATTTATGCTCATGCATGAAGCAAACAGTGTAGTACATGGCATCAAATGCCTTAAGCTACACCTGGAGAAAGTAAAATTTAGAGATGAACAGGTTTAACACCATATAAAATTGCTGCTTAAGTTCCTTGAATAATGGGAAGAAAAAAACACTTGGACAGGTTTTTTTTTTCAATTGAGGAGTTTGCAGCTTGCTTTAAAAGTGTGAACATTTTGCTGCTGAAACACAGTCATTGAAATCTGTGTTTCTGAGAATGTTTAGCTGCAAAGTAGAGTGTTTGGACATTTCTGTGAGGGGGTGTGAAGAGCAAGAATATTTTATATCTCAGTTGGAATGAAACATATGGAAAAGACTGCTGATTTGATGTGATTTCATTTGATTTCAAGTTCTGTGAGAAGAATGCTCTTCTCCAGGGACACACCATCAACATGAGGGTAGCTGGAATGTGAGGACATCTGGTTTGCTAGAGTACCCAGCTAATAGCTAGACACCTTAAAAGACAAGAACAAGAGGCAAAAGAACTCATAAACTAAACACTCTGATACACTCAGGAGCAGGAGATAAGAAGAGAATAAGAAATATGGGAATCAGGGTGCTGATTGATGGGCCACTGAGGGAACCTCTGAAGTGTGCCCATTAAAAGGTTCAGCCAGAACTTTGTCACTGATAAGAAAGGGAGAAATAAGATTATCATAGATCTCATGGGAAGGTGCAAACTTCTGATGGGATATTTGAGGGGGTTTTGGGGGTGCTGTAAAATTTACTAAGGCTTTTTGGGGGGGATTGAGGGAATGAACAAAATTTATTATGACACATTTAGGAAAGGGGCCAAATGCAGGGAAAAGAAGAGATGGAGAGGGATCAGAGTATAGTATGAGGGGAAATGAAGAAGAGACAAAAGGGGCTGATCATGTGTGAAAAAAGTTGCTGGACAGTATGCTTCTCAAGCTCAGCCTTGGGCTTGATTGCCTCTGTGTCACCCATCTTGCTATTAAACTTCATTTTTCTCAACTATCTTCTCATGTGGATGTGCCTGATCTACAGTAAGCTTCACAATAGGCTAGCTGGTGGCTGGAATGAAATATTGGTGCCAGTACATGTATGCAGAGGCCACAGATTGAAGGGGCCCATAGGTCTAGGGGCCAGTGGCTGGAGGGATGGGTCAGCTACCAGAAAGGCACATTTGTGTGTGTGTGTGACAGCAGCACAGCTAGAGTCCTGGCGAGTTGGGTAAGAGGACTGTGAGCTTGCTAGTGGAGGGGCTGAGGATCTGGTAATCAGCTACTGGAGGGTTCATAGATCTGGACCAGATGCCAGAGAGGCCTGTATGTGTGCATGCTAGCAAGTCTTGAGCCTGATTAGCCACCAAGTAAGAGCAGGATCAAGACACCAGAATTGTTCGTATTTATGTGAGTGCTTTTGGTGTAAACCTGTAGCTGTGCAGATGCTGGTGAAGTCACAGCACTACCCTCTCCCTGCTACCCTGCAGCAAACTCCCTGCTGCCCAGATGTGTGCAGGTGAATCTTTGGGCTACCTGCTTAGCTGGAGTGCTGGCTGGCCCAGGGAATGCCAACAGCAGCATAACAGCAACAGGAAAAAAACCCTGGAGTCTCACAGCCCCCCAGCCAGCTCCATGACCTCATGTCATCTTTTTAGCCTGCAGTCTGTCTACACCATGCCTATGCTGTGTACCAACATGAGACCTGGGTGTTGATAACTGCAGGAAGAAGTTGTCTGTATGAAGAAGCCTGTATGTCAGTAATTTATACCATTATTTTTTAGTACATTCTAAGAGGTGGTGATATGATTTTGTAAACATACATATGGCCCAGAATTTGAAAGCTTTCTACTGAGGCTAGTGTGCAAGTGCAGTAGAGAATTCAGAAGTGTCTGTATGAAATGTAGGTGTGTTTGTAGCCCTATTCATATATTAACAGTAGCACGTTGATTTCATATCTTATTTGAAGTTCATGTGGTGCGTCTCTGGGAATGACATAGCTTTTGCCCTCAGTATGGTCAGGCTGTAAAGTTGCTTTTACTATCTTCATTTTTATTCCTAAATGTACACATTTGACACTTGATTTGTCCCAGCTGACACCTCAAAGCTGATCTATGGCTCAAGATTAAAGCAGCACAGGGCCAGACAGAATGAGCTGGATATAATCTCTCAGATATACAATACTCTCTGACATCAAATGTGAAAATCATCTGCATGTGTATAGTGTCATACAGAAAAAATCCCACTAAAATAAGTGGAAAATTACTTGAGGTTTGGCTGAGATGAAGTTAATATTTTAAATGACCTGCTATATTTTTTTCACCTTTTCCCCTTTCTTTTCAAGGGTATAGAAACCAGAATTATATTCCTGTATTTCATATCCACTCCTATGTACTTGTTGCTGAGGAAAGGAGCAGAAAGGAAAAGGAAAGGAAAAGCCACAAGGAGGAAAGAGCCAAAGTCTTTCCCAGCAGGTTTCTGGTATATTAGTACTGCACTAGAAGGGGCAACTCAGCTCCAAGGATAGCCTTTGTTTCCTTCCTATATTTGCTTTGAAAATGCTAATTGAAATGATGGTGGAATTTACCACTAAACCTGTACAGAGGAGAATTGACACTGGGTGTTGCCCTGATCTGTGCAGGACCTTGCACTTGACCTTGTTGAACCTCAGGAGGTTTACACAGGCCTACTTCTCAGGCTTGTCTGGGTTCCTCTGGATGGCATCCTGTCACTTAGGCATCTCAAACACCACTCAGCTTGGTGTCATCTGCAAACTTGCTGAAGGTGCACTCAATCCCACTGTCTGTGTCATTGATGAAGATGTTAAACAGCACTGGTCCCAGTACAGACCCCTGAGGAGCACCACTAGTCACTGATCTTCATCTGGACATTAACCCCACTTCTGGTAATTAGCTACCTCATGCACCAGGGATGAGACAAAAGACCACATGCCATTATTCCTCAAAACAGATCAATAAGGCAGTTTCAGCCAAAAGAGATGTAAAGATACATTAAATGGTTTGTTTCATGTAAGAATGTTTAAACAGGGATCAAAACCAACCACAGTGTCAGGAAAAGGCTTGCTTCAGTTCAATAGGACAGTTGTTTTCCTTTTCGACCTGCAAAAGGGAAGCAGTATGGTTTGGCTCACTAAAGTGTAGGTCAGGAAGCTTGAGATACATGATCCCATTGGAGTGGTGTGAATCTCACTGAAGCTTATTACCCAGCAGTAGGAAGAATACAATCATGTTTTAAAAATGAAGCAACTGCTACAGTATTTTATGACAGCTTCAGCTCTGCAGCTGAGTGCCAGCTGTGCTATGCACACATTTTTCAGGTTTAAGCTATTTTGCTACATTTCTAGGTTTCACTAAGGCTTATGAAGAAGGGCAGATGCTGAACTCCTAGAAAGGGTAGTTTGGAGTTAGTGTAGAACTGCAGTGACTGGTGTCTGGTGAATGCCAGGGCACCCATGAGAACTGCAGCAGATGCTGCTCAGGAGGCCTTCCTGGCTCTGAATATGAAATACATTATGAAGCCTAAGTCTTCTTTTGGACCTGGCTGATATTCTAGGCTCTTTTTAAATTCAAAGTGTAACTTTGGTTGAAGATCTGAAGAGAAGCAGAGGGAGATTTAGATCAGAATCTGAAGTTTGTGGTTTAAAGTTGGATATATTCATGCAGGATATAAGGCTGAGTCAGGGGTTTTATTTGTCTTTCAAGTTTGTACATGGATTTTTAATAATAAAGAGTCCACAGGCTTATCTTTTTATAAATATCTGGTCCTTCCCTTTTGCATCCACTATCTCTGCCACCTGCCCTGTATAAATGCAGGGTTAGGGCAACTTCCACAGTTGGACAGTCCTCAAGCTGTGTTTGACTATCCCATTGATGGTATCAGTTACCACTTATGAATATTCTTCCAGCTCAGCATTTTGGACTGAACTTCCATGGAGAATTTATCCTTCTTTTATTCTTTTTTCTGCAAGGCCTTGTATTATTATTTTTTTAGGTTTTTAGGGCTTGTATTATTTAACTGTCTACTCATAAGTTGATTATGTTTGCTTTTGGGCAACAAAAAGCTCCAGTAAAGTAAGCTATGTAACTGTGTAAAGATAACACTTTCCTTTGCATCCTGATTGTCACTTTGGACAATATTTTCAAGCCTACTAGCAGTTGTAAATCAATACATGTCAATTAAATGTACAGGTGGCTGCCAGTTCAAATTTGTTCTGTATTTATTTACTCAGGTTTGGCTGCTACCAATTATTTCACCTTTTATCAACTACAAGCAGCATGAACCTAACAATGAAGAATGATGCAAATGTAATGATCCTATTGATTGAACTAGAGATTCATTCCTTGAGAGAGATTGAATGCTGCTTCTGAAACAGAAGCTACTTAGGTAATGGACTTAGATGAGCTAAGTATCAACTGAGACTCTCCCAGAATGGACATCATGGTATTTTCCTCCTGAGGATATCTAGATAATAGTCAATTCTTGTCAGAAGTTGTAGCAAAGCTATGCTTCAGGGGACATTAAGGTGCATCATAATGTCCTTCACAGTTCAAAACAGTTCAGAAATACCAGGGAATGAAAGCACAAGGGATTTCACTTCAAAATACTCAAAATAGTTCACAGCTATGGTTTTTCTCAGCCTTATGCAAGATTCAGCCCCTTCTTTTTTACACCATACCAATTGCTTGGCTAGGTTTCCTGTGGCTTGATTTCAGCCCTACCTGTGATCCCACACTGCAAGAGGACAGTGAATGTACAGAGCTGTCAAGACCAGTAGTATTTACCCAAAGGTGCAAACAGGGAATTGATCCTGCCTGAACTCATTACCTGCTGGTCCATCTACACTGCCTGTATAAATTGTTATTCCTAATAAGTGACTAACTCAGCACCCATTTATCTACAATAATGGAATCATTTCAAGATTTTCTTTTATTTCAAACAGTTCTCTAGAGAATTGCATAGTTACAGTAAGGTACCATCTTTGTGGTACTATCATGGTTAAGTTAAAATATGTGATGGGAACTTTGGCTCATACATTAGAAATGCTCTTTCCACTTATCCTCTTAAGATGGGTGAAGCCAATCTTCCTTGGTCATCCAATGGCCAGTACACATTAAATCTCATCTTCTTGATGGGAAAAAAAGGTCCAGTGACTTAACTGATTAAAACCTGTTTCACTCAACCATCTTCAGTGCTGTCTTTGAAAATATATTTTAAATGTAGACTTGAAGTCTTCTAAATTTAGTGGGTGACTGTCAGTTCTGGTGCCCCAGACTGATAACCAGCTCACAGCACTGAACTGAATGGGGTTCTCAGCCACCTTCTCCTGTGCTAGGACAACAGCTTTGGCTCCACCTATCTCCCATCACTTGAGAAAATTGCCTTAATCCTTTAATATTCACCCTCTGTTTTTTCCCACTTTTACAAACCCTTGTTCTGTTCATTTATTCAAATAAGGTAATTCCACAATGTTCACAATAACAGTCCTTCCAGAGTAAAAAAGAACTAAAGATGGGAGGAGGTCCCCAGACAGTAACCAAGATCTGCCACAGTCCCAGGATGGCTGGGCAGGGCTATGGGGACACAGATGAGCCAAGGCCAGGCTGGCATGCCAGCTGGTAGGTCAGAGACATCCCCACAGTCTGTCTGGATAAGCTTTCTTCATGGCTATCAGTAGTGTTGTCTCTAAGTTGGTCCTGAGCCTGGGCAGACACCCTCCCAGGGTAAGGGATACACTTAGAGCCCTGCCACCTTGTGATGAGATTCTTTAGAGAAGAATGGGAAAATTCAGTTTGTCTGTATGCAGAGGAAGAGGTTGTTTTGGGGGCTTGAGGGTATTTGCTGGGAGGTTAGATATATAGCTGCTGTCTTTGGTTTCATCTGGTGGAATGTGCTTCAAGAAATGATGAAAAATGGCAAAACAGAGAGTGTCTTTACACAGTGTGTCATTAAACCACTGTCATTTTGATTCCTGCCATTGAAAGGATAAATTTGACTTCTTCAGTCAATTTTACAAAGTGTCTTGCTATACAGCTTGCTCTGCACTGGGGGGGAATGTCCTCAAAATTATCCTTGACAAATGGGAAGTGCTTTGTGCATTACCAAATGCTTATGCAGTGATCACACTCCCCACACAGCATGCCTCTGATTCATGAAGCAATGTAGGCAATAGCAGGTTTTGTAATTGTAGTGGGTTGACCCTGGCTGTAAGCCAGGTGCCCACCAAAGCTGCTTTATCACTCTCCCTCCTCAGCTGGACAGGGGAGAGAAAATATAACAGAAGGCTCATGGGTCAAGATAACGACAGGGAGATCACTCAGCAGTTACTGTCACAGGCAAAACAGACTGGACTCAGAGAAATTAATTTAACTTATTGCCACTCTAATCACAGAAGGATAATGAGAAATAAACCCAAATCTTAGAATCTCCTTCTCCTCACCCCTCCCTTCTTCCCAACCTTGTCTGTACTCCCAGTTTTCCCCAGCAGTGTCAGTGGTGGGACCACCTTGGAGCTGGGTTGCCTCTATTGGACATAGGGGAAGCTTCTAGCAGCTTCTCACAGAAGCCACCCTTGTAGCCCCCTGCTACCAAAACCTTGCCACACAAACCCAGTACAGTAATCTCACCACCTCCTTTATTTAGTAGCTCTGCTTAAGCTTAATATGCCAAGTATGTAGGGGTGGAGAAGAGCTCTTGGAACAAATAGCTCTTTCCTCTTGCTTTCTGCCTCTTCATTAACTAATACCTTTTCTGTTGTTGATATGCAATTTCAATTATAAACAGGTCAATTTACCACAGGCCACTTTCATCACAGATCAAATTAGTTTATTGATTAGGACCATGAAGAACATAACTAATCAGTGATGCAGAGAGTACATAAGCTAACTCTGCATGCTTGGAAATAATATTTTTACCTCTGGATAGGTATGGCAATCTGCTTTCATTAGCTAAAGTTGTAGAAGTATAGAATGTCCCAGAGGATGCAAAAGCTTAGAGGGACTGTTGGATGTAATGCTTGCACTCCAGGTATGCTTAAGATCCAGTTTATGGAGGTTTATCAGTTCTGGCAAGGCATTATCAGGGAGTTCTGCAGTGCTCTTCCCAATGAGTTTGGTTCCAGTAGGTTATTGGCTGGGTGCAAAACCAGCACCAGTCTGCTTTGCTGCTAAACTCTTAGAAAGGGGCTCCCAAGGACTCCCAGCACATCTGTAAGTGGTCCTCTGTGTGTCATGTAGCCAGGTTCATATTGTACTGTGCCTCATCTAGTAAATTCTGCTGGAATTCCTCAAGATCATCAGTAGCATGGCTTTGCTCATGTCTTCAGACTAGTTAGTTGCAACTCAGCTGTGTTGCTACAGAAATGAAACTATTCTGTATTCTAGGTCAGGGTTGAGGGTGGTCTACCACTGCTCTAGCACTGGACCAGGCTGCCCAGAGAGGTGGTGGTGTCTCCATCTCTGGAGACATTAAAAAACTGTCTGGATGCAATACTGTGCACCCTGCTCTAGGTGAACATGCTCTGGCAGGGGGTTGGACTAAATGATCTCCAGAAGTCCCTTCCAAGCCCTAGCATTCTGCAATTCTGTGATTCTGTGTACAGTTTGCACTTGCTCACAACCTGCTCCCTAGTCTTATGCTGCCTGTCTTACAGTTCCTTGTTGCTTAACTGTATGATTCTGACTCATACTGACCCACATATTATTCAGGGCTTTTACTTAACCTAAGTGCAATAAAAGGGCAGTAAGAGAGATACAGCAGAAGTCAGCATTCAGTCTTTTAGGGGAAGATCTCACTCTTGCTGAGTTCTTTTTTATCTTCTCATTCTGTTTTCCTGTTAAGACTACTGACATTTCTTCCTCTGTTTATCATTTACAGCCCTATAAAGTTACATAATCTATGTCAATTTATCTTCAGATTGAGAGTATCAGAGCATCAGGCACATAGGTTACCTTTTACCTCTGGCCATGCACCATGAAGGCAGGAGACAGAAATCATGGTCTGATATTAAATCCCTTCCTCAGCAATATGAACAGTTTACTAGATCAGATCAACAAAACTGTATAGAGGTATTTTCACACTGTATTGCAAATTANGCTCAGCAATAGGAACAGTTTACTAGATCAGATATAGCAAAGCTGAGCCTGAACAAAAGTGCATGGGATTATTGAAATATTGTTTACAATTTGTTACAAAGGCCTCCTTATAATGAAAAGTAAAATAGAGATGAAATGCTGTGTAACACATCAGTTTCTATCACTTAGGAAAGGGCACATTCATGGACAAACATTTTTTAGGCTCTGTACCAGTGGGGACACAACAATATCATGGGCAGAGGTCATGGACAGAGGGGACCAACACTTGATCAAGATTTTGGGATCCATTCTAATACTACATTCCTAATGAACTGATACTGCTAGTTAAATGTTTAAACAAAATGTGGTTAACCATCAGGAAAACTGTATAGAGGTAATTTCACACTGTATTGCAAATTATGTAAAATAGATAAACATGAAAAAGAGAAAATGCTGATTGTTTTTGTCTGTCTTGTTTCTCCTAGTAATAGGAATAATCTACTTATGTAAGGTAAGAATATGTTCAAATTTTTCAATGAAAATAAGGTAACCCTGGATAAAGTCTCCCATATCTGGAAAGAATTGTATGTTAACTGTTTAAGTTTTATTTCTGATTAATATTATTTGTAATTTTCCAGGACATCCAATTGCCTGGTTTCACTACAATTTGCACTTTCTACTAATGATCTCCCAAATTAATGCTTGGCATCAAATGTTCATTTATACCATGATAATGCTTCTAGCTGGCAAGTCAGTCTCCCACTGAAGAAAATGCTTTAGCAGATGAGACAGAGAACAGAGAGATTAAACAAGTTCCATGAGGCATTTGCCACCAGAGATCTTCTTAATTTTGGTTGATAGGGAATGAGACAAGAAGGCATCACCCTGCCAAGCCCAATTATGGCACTCAGTAAAGCTGTTGGTAAAATATAGCTCAAGTTTGCTGATGATAACATTACAAATAATGACAGTCTGCTCACATGAAAGAGCCCTTCTCAAAAAAGATATTTAAAAATATGTGTTTGCATTGCTTAAAAGAACATGGTAAGACAGTGTTATCCTGATAACACATGAGCAGTTCTTGCACTTTTTGTGACCCTCCTAATAAACCTGTTCCCTTTTTTATGCTCAGTAAACAGAAAATGGTTAGTATCAGGTTAGGTTTTATGCTGTTTCTGTGGATTTTATTTGGTATTTTGTTTAGATGAAGCTGTAACTCAGACTAAAGGCTATGAAATTTTGTACTGATGTACTTCTAAAGCTTTCTTAATGGAGTAAATCACTTTGATATTGCAAATGCCATCTTAGATCACTGTAACCTCCCTGTCCCAGAGGGCATAAAACCAGAACAGCTTGAAGGAGGATACACCTGTCCTCTGAAACCACAAGGCTCTCATGCAATGGAATGGATGCTTTATGCATTTCTGAAGCTTTTCTAAGTTTCCTGACCCCATGCAAACCTATGACCAATCTCCTACAAACAACAGGAGAAGAAGAGTTTCTCTTTATCAATATTTTCAAATGTTTTGTTATTTTTTCTCTTTCTAGCATTGTCCTTCCCCATCTTTTTCCTTAAATTATGTCTTTCAATAAAGATGTTCCCAATTCATGCTATCATTATGATTGCTATTTTTGTTACTTGCAATATTCATGGTGTTTTATGAGCTGTCTTTAGGTGTATTCCCACCAGGGGCAAAACCCCACCTGTTTTAGCAGACATATTAGATATTTGGTATATCTGATACTTGATGTAAGTAAGAATACTTGAAACACTGTATCTGAGAACATGCCATGTAAATACCATGTCCTGTCATTCTGCTGATGCATTACTGGTTTGTGCTATTTTGTGTTTCTTTAGTGGGATGCTGGACACTGCTGGGAAGGTTCCAAGGCACAGGGTGTTTAAGAGCCAGTAATGATGCTGAAGAGCAGCCAGACAGATGAGTCCTCAAAAGAAGAAATTATTTCTCTTAATTAAAACAAAATGGAAGCTAAACCAAACTATCTGGTTCTTCAGCTGGTGGTTTGTGTACTGCATCTGCCTCACAAGTGATGATGGCATTTTCTGATACAGTCAGCAAAAGCTGTGAAAATGTACAAAGTGTAAAAGAAGCTTCAGCTCAAAACTGAACCATAAATTATCATGTGGTTAAGATGTGAGACTTATTTCTGCATCTAGGAAAGAAGCACATGTATCATCTGACCTTTTTTCATTGCAGCATGACTCATGTGGTACAGTTAATCTGATTTAATCTCTGTGAGTTTAGATTTTTGCTCTTGATGTTACCAATTCCTGGAGTTTCTATTCATTCTACTCTGAATACATAAACATAAAATATATAACATTGCTTCTCTACCTGAGAAGTAAAGAAAATTCAAAGGTCAAAATCAGTCAATAATTAAAATCAGTAAAGTGCCACCAACTAAAAAACACATTTAACACATTCATATATTAACTAGAAAGAGTGAAGAGAAGGGTGATGAGGGTGAAAGATATTTGAGAAGCAGCTAAGCAGAGCAGGAGTCAGCATCAGAAAGAGAAGACAGCTGGGTCAAAGAGATATATAAATTATGAGTAACATGGTAATGATAAATAAGGAAGTAAGGATTACTCAATAAAACTGAAATGAAAGTATCAAGTGACAAAGGCAAAAAATATAGAAAGAGGTATTCATCATAAAGGAGAAAATACTCTGAGAAGATCATTGGCATGGAGTTTTAGGGATGACAAAACTTTATACAGGTATCAAAGCAATCCAAGACATTCATAGAACAAAAATCCATCAAGAGTTATTTACATAGAGTAACTCCACATTGGGATTTCAGAAACATAGGCTTGCCCACCTTACAGTTGTTCTGACTTTATGCCCTCAGGTGCAGAGGTGTTGCAGTTGTGTAGGGTGGTAGTGATATACTCCAGTAAGAAACCATCATAGAAGTACATCAGTACCACATTTCCTAGCCTCTAGTCTGGTTTACAGGCTGCTTACAAATCTGCTTTTTCTAGTTGAGGAAGTTCTGTACTGCAGGACTCTGGAAAACAGGTGACTGTTTGGGGGAATTATCACCATATGTTCTACCTTTTCATCCCTCTTCAGCCACTATCAAGGACAGGTTATAGACTAAATGAACCTGACCCCATACAGTTGGGGATTTTTAACACTTGCATGGCTATAGCACATGTGGCTTGGATAGATGTGAAGCAAGAGGTCCTTGATAGACTCAGAAACTATGAAAGAGTGTATCTGGGCAGCTCTAGAGGAGGTAGCCATGTTAAAGTAATCCAATCACATGTAACAATGGAGTTTGCAAATTCTTCTTTCAGGTACTCTTAAAATAGAGCTAAAACTTTGAGGAGAAATTTTTGATGTTCTGTTGGATAGTCTGTAAAAAGCTGGGATTATGCCTGTAGCAGGAGATGAGAATCTGACAAGCAATATGAGGAACTTTTAAAGTAAATGACAATGTCCTGACTTGTAAGGAATGTGTCCATGGAAAAATTATAGCTTTACAGCTTTCTTGAGAATTGTGTAAAAAGTGAGGTTCTTTTTAAGATCATTCTTTCATTTTGGGGGTACATTGTTGTAGTTTGTGTAAAAGATATCCAGATGCAGCAGGAAAGAACAAAAACTGAAATCTGGCAGTAATTTTGTTGCTTTAGCACTAGCAAGGCACAACCATCTGTGGTTCACCCATAGGCTGTAGGAGGTATGATCCAGCTGACTTTCTAGACACTACAAAAGCAAAGCAGCTGTAGTAGAATATGCTGTGGTCTCCTGAGGATCATTTACATGGACTTTTCTCTTTTCACTTCCATTCAGATATGGTGACAAGATGGTCCTTTTGCTCCTGTGGCTTGCACAGAGCAATACAATCTGTTTGTTGCTGTAATGGACATTAATCATTATTCATACATATGTGTGGAGTTTTCATTTATTGGTCACTTTGACTTTGATGAGAGGCATCATTATTACAGTCTCCAGGAGTTAATGAAATGGTAAATGTTGCTGTCACATGTCTTGGAAAGGAAAGCAACAGAGCATGGTGAGATGAAGCATTGAAACTTGCATTGACCTATTCACTTTTATAAATGTAGCCTTTCTAATAATAAAATTATTCAGAGTTTTATACATCTTTTTGATAAAAAGGATTTTTAAGAATTCACATCACCTGCTTCTAAAGTGTGATGATACAGGGACAGTACACTGGCAGGCTTCTGACACACAGCCAGCCACAGTGCTTCTCCAGGGAGAATTAGATGTCCCTTACAACTAGGTGAATAGATAGTTTAATTTTTATCTTCCTTCAACTTCTGATGAAGCTGCCAAGGCTGCCAGCCTGTATTCTGACACTGCAAATACTTACACATGTGCTGATCTGCATGAAGATGAGATGTTCTCATGAATACAAGGCCAAAACCAGGAAGTCTTTTATGTTCACCTGCATAAAACTGTGCAGACATCTGCAAGATCAAGGCCCAGGGGAGCAAGTGCCACAGATGGCTTTGTGAGGTACACATCTGCCTGGTAGGACCTGGCCTGAGATCAGCAACTCATTTTATATTGGTCAAGGAATATCACCTCACATTAACAATAGCTTAGACCTGTTCTAAACTGAACAGGAAACAATGAAATGGCATTTGACCTCTTCAGGGGCCCATTTGTCTTTAAAAAAAGTTGATAAGCTAATATTTATTTTTTGTTATCCATGTCTTTGAAACTCAAGGGAAAGTCATGCTATAGGTATAGATTGTATAGATTACAAAGATAATTGAACTAAATGAGTATTTGAATATATTCATGGTCTAATCCAGTGAAGTTCATTCTTCTCTGGTGTCTCTTAGTTCTGAAAGAGATTTTCAGGTTTTCTTATGTTAGCCCAATCTTCCTCACATGTGAAGAATCACTGATGTGAGGACTAAAGGACCATTTTTAACACATGTATAACCTTTCTTTCCTGAAGACCAACTAAATGGTTTTTACTCTCCAGTTTACTCTTTTGAGAACACATAATATTTAAAAGTACAGTTGAGCTAAATGAGCAATACTTGTTTCACTAGAATCCCATGCCTAAATGAGCAAAGAGCCTAATTAGCTGTTAACCCCCTCGGGGACAACACAGCCTGCAGAAGAGGACTTAGACCACAGGTGTGAGCCTGTGGGTGATTTATTTCTCTCCTCCCATCCCTCCCTTTACTAGACTGGTTATTTTACCTATAAATGCTGATGGATTGCCAGCTCCTGAGCTGTGATGGATTCTGTGTGGCAGGGTGGGTGACAGTGAAGCAGATGTGTGAGGACAAAGGCTGGTTTGTTGGTGCTGGTGTGGTTCTGTCTGTTGGGGTGCTTTCTTTTTGTGGTATGGAGTAATTTGGCAGTTTTGCAGCTACATTAGATTTATACAGCTACTCTGACTGGGAAAGTTGTGAAGATCAAAATCTCAGTACCTATTTAAAATAAAAGTGGCTACAGCATAGCCATCTTAGTTTGCTAGAAGTGCTTTTCCACTGTTCTGCACTGATCTACTAATGTTTTTCCCTTTTAGTGCAGGGGAAATAGAGTGAGGGGACATAGGCAGGGAGAAAAGTGTGGTAGAAGGAAGTGGGGATTACATTATGCAGTTGTTTATTTAAAATATTTTCAGAATTATTTGTTGTTCAACAAGCCTTTGAAGATATTTTCTTGCAAGTTGCTATGCTTTCTGTATACAGTATGGAATATTTCTCCCTTCTGTCTGCAACTCGAGGTACCCACTTCAACTGGAGGGATAAAATACTTTAATGTTGGTATTCTGCATTTAAACTAAAATGCAAAACTCCAATCTTTCTGAAGGCAAAGGAGCCCAAGGGCAAACCAGCAATTAATATGTGAAAAAGGTTTCTGAGGGGGGAAAAAATAAAAAGACTTGATTTATTTGCATACTAATGCAAATTAGAAATGAATAAATTTCTGGTATAATTAAGATGATTTAACTTTTACAGCTTTGTTCAATATTTGAAATTATGCTGCTAAAGTTTTTCAAAACCAGTTGTCCTCTCAGCAAGGTCACACCACATGGATTGCTTTTAGTATTTGTTCTTTAGGGTTTTTTTATGGTTCTTTTAGTTTTGCTGTTTAATTGATCACAGGGAAGTTGTGCTAGTCCTCCTACTCCCTTTAAAGGTAAACTACCCTGAGAACAGCTTGTAAGAATCTATAATACCTTCTTGGCATCTGGCTTTAGTAACAAAATATGCACATAGACAATAAAAAAAAGAACTTTCTAACTGTGCCATCAGGAGAAATAAACCCCCCATTTTCTCTTTCTCTCATTCTTCATAAATAAATGAAGAAAACTCCAAGATGTTTGTGCTGAGATCTTTTAGATCATTTACAATATAAACGATTGCATTTCAAATAGGATTGGGGGTAGTTTTGCCCAGGGTTTTGAGGCCAGTATTAACATTTCATAGTTCCCTTAATAATGAAAGGCACAACAGGGAAAACTAGCATCTATCTAATGAAAAAGAATATCTAGTGAATAAAGCAGCAGTTCTTCTAAAGTGTGTAATGGGAAGCAGTAGAGTTAAATGAAAGCCAGTGATGCTCATTAGAGCCTGCTATGACAGATTCATTAGTACACAAAGAAAGGTTGAAACCACAGAAGACAGGAGTACAGTTTCATCTGCAATGGCTTCTATTTGAATAAAAGGAAAAGGGAACAATTATGAAAGAAAATGGTACTGCAGAAGTGCCATGTGGGAAACTAACTGCTTTTACTGGTTGCTTATCTTTTTAACAAATTCTCTTTGGTTTCCTTATGTTATAAATGAGAATCTAAAAATCACAGAATCCAAAATGAAATCATCAAAGCCTCTAAACTGGCCTTTTGATTCCTAACAAGCTTTCTGCTTTAGGTTTACTTGTCTTAAATCCAGAAGCAAATTCTCCACTAAGGGATGTTCATACTGCTCTGCTTCCAGCAGAAGAGCCTGCAGTAGGACTGGGTGATCATATCCTATTTTAAAGGATACTGCTAAGCTTTAAGGTAGAGATTTTTAATATTCCATCTACTTATATTGATAGTATTTTAGGCTACTAAGAATAATGGCACACTAATTTCTTGGCATTATATATGCCCCTCCTTTCCTCTTCACTGGTCTTGGACATATACAATAGCTTAGATGATTTCATTGCCTTTTTAAGCTGCTAAGGTAATGACATTGAATTTAATAATATAGCTACAGTCCCATCTCCTTACAACAGGAAGGGAGTTCCTGGGAACTCCTTTCAAAAGGACTTCCTATGTTTGCACCCACAGCAGAGAGCAGGCTGGGACATAGGAGCAGCCTGGCTGCCCTGAGGAGGGAGAGAAAGCCAAGAGGCAATCAGCTGCTGCAGGGCTTCTCCAAATCTCAGCTGGAAGGAAGTAGGAAGCCAGGAGCAGAAGGGCTGTGCACAAGAGATGCTCTCCTGGCTTGTGGCTTTTGGTGCACCCCTAATGGAGAAGTGGTAAGGGTAGAGGAACCAAAGCAGCTGAGTGTGGCATCCCTCAGCTTCTCCAGAGGGGAACCCCTACCACAGGGAGCAAGCATTTCAGAGGATCCTCTTCCCAGTTGGGCAGCCACATCACCACTATGCAGAGAAACATGTATGTATTCTCAAAAATGCCTACAAGTTAGTAAAAAGGTTAAACTGAGCTCAGTGATAAATATATTAGCAATACAGTCAAACTTTTGTGGGGAACTTTACCCTGCTTCCATTATGAAGATATTTTTGGCTAATCTGTGATTATTTCTTTGCTTTTTCCAGTGGTTATCTACAAAAGGATACAGGAATTGTAACCATCATTTTTAGACTGGAGTCCACCTAAGGGCATACTTTGCAAATGAGCTGCAGCAAATACTGCAGGCAAACTTGTAGTGTTAGACTAGTCCTGTATGTTTGCATAGCAGTTGTTCTGTTCTGGGTTTTATCCAGTGGGAGGAGCTGCTGTTTGTATCTAGCTGCTAGAGTAAGAACCTGTTTTTCAGGAGAGTGTTTTGGAAAGCATAATTATGTGGGAACAGTAATTTTAGTACATTAACTCACCATAATTAATAACTGAATTAATGAGTCTAGTGAGTCCAACATGCAGCAAATTGTAGGACTTTTCACTAGAAAATGTAAAGTTTTCCTTAGCTATTGTAAATCAACACCACTGCCAAGGCTACAGCTGAGTTTCTATCACAATAAAAGTTCAAAAGCTTTCAGTCTTTGTCACATCTCCTTGCAATTCTCTGTCATAAGTCACATCAGTTTCAAAACTGTTAAGCATCAGTTTAAAGTGAGGTAAATGATGGGCTCATACTCAGAAGTGCAGTAGAAAAGTGTTGTGTTCAATGCCAGCCTGCAGAAAAGCAAAGGCCACCAACTGCCTTAAACCAGAGAATTTTGTTGTTGGTTTTAGCAAAATAATTGAAGTGAGGCACATTATCTGAGTAATGCTAGATTAACTCCTGACACTGTAAATCAAAGACACAAGTGAGCTCTGTAATCTTGCTAAATAAGCAAGGCCTTTGCAGAGCTTAGTGGGGAATTCTTCAGCTTGTAGGTTGTTAAAGTAGTAACACTTTCTAGAAATAACTATATACAGGCAAGAATATGAAAAGGGTTTTTTAACAGTATCTCTATACAAAGGATAGTATCTAAGATAAAGCAGTGGTGGTGTACCAATGACCAAGACTTGGTCAAAGAGGGAAGCACTACACTCATACAGGTCAGCTCTAACCTGCTTTAAGATGAAGCAAGCAGACTATCTTACTGCAAATCCTAAAAGAAGCCATGTAAGAGCTCCAGTTCATTTGTAAAAGATGCCAAGTGTGAACTCATCCATTTGTGCTGCTAATGTGGCCTGAACACAGCCAGAATGTCCATTTTCTTTTCTTCATCACAGTTCATATATATATATATATATATATATGTAATGCAAGAGTAGAGAGGAAGGAAATGTGTTGTGTGGAGTCCAGCATGTCTCTTGCCATATCAGGGCAAATATAAAGGGTTTCTTTTCTGGTTTCTGTTTGTGGGGCTTTTGTGTTTTTTATTTGGGTTTTTTTGAGTCCAGCATGTCTCTTTCCATATCATAACAAATATAAAGGGTTTCTTTTGTTTGTTTGTTTGTTGTTTGTTTGGGTTTTTTGGCCAGCCTCTCATTCCTTCAGGAGTTATCTCAAAAGCAGGACCTAATGTGACATACTTGAGTGCTTAAATGCCTACTAAATGATGTACCTGCCACCTGCTGTGGCTAATGGCAGGTGGTGTGGAGAGAGAAGGATGCACCTACCTCACCATGTGATGCTGATTGCAGCAGTGGGAGGGACTCCCCATGACAATTCCTGTACAGCCTGCACCATGAGATTTGATTATCCCATCTCTTAGGAGACACAAATGTTATGACCCTGAAATTATCCAGTTTAATATTAATATGGAGATAATTTAAGGCAACACTGTTGCAGAGGAGGTAATGTGAATGAATATGTAATTTAATATAGGTAAGTGCTGGAATGAGCTGTTGATTTAATGAGACACTATTACTTCTTTTACTGAAGACTTAAAATGATGGAAGTTTATTTCTGTGTGACTCAATTATTCTTTTTTACTTGTCTGCACAGTAAACAGCAGCCTAACTGATGGCCCTGACTCATCTGAGGATAAACAAGTGCTTGCTTCCTGTCTAGTTGTGTATGGTATGTAATGACCTACCTTCCAATTAAATTCCTTTAAAAGCTATAGTTAAAGCCCTGTCTGCAGTCTACAAAAGTCACTCAAAAAAACTAAACCTGGTTTTGGATAGGTAATGTGCATCTAAGTCATTTTTCAGTGTAGTTCAAAAAGGAGAATAAGAAAAAATATTGTTGAATATCTGGACAGAAAATAAACACCACATCTTTTTAAAGATGATATAGGATGTGTGGTAAGTAGGAGGAAAGTTTCTGCCTTGAGGCCTCCAGCATAAGAAAGACATGGACCTACTTGTAGACCCAGAAGAGGACACAAAAATGATCCAGTCTGGATGGGCCTTTTAGAAACCTGGTCTAGTAGAAAGTGTCCTTGCCCATGGCTGTGGGGTTGGAACTAGGTGATCTTTAAGGTCCCTTCCAACTCAAACCATTCTATGATTTAGAAGTAGACTGGTAGGCATAAATCAAAGGGACTTTTAATGTTTTACAAAACAGCATGCAGACTAACCTCAAATCTCAGTGCTGCAAATGATTGTCAATGTACTTTATAGATCTGAATAGTATCCCTGGAGTCAGTCACCCTTGGAAAACCAACACATTTGTAACTGTTAATAGGATTTGACTTATTTTTATCTTTATCACAGTTTTAGATGTAACTTACTGTATTCATCAGCAGCCTCTCTTTCAGAACATTGGCAGAAAGTTCAGTGGTTTGGGGTGATTTGGAGATGCAGTTAGATACAATAGCCCACAGATGGAGATGGTGTTTTCTTTTGATATTATTTGGTCATTGTGCATACCTTTATAGAAGGGGATTTAAGCAAGATCAGTAGATGAGTTTCTTTACAGAAATGCAAAGTAAAATCTATTGTAATGTGTTTCCTTTGGAGCTTTATTAAAACCACTAATGTGTTCTAAAATGATGAATTGAAAGATGAAGTAGACTGTGCAGATGGTATTTTCAGCTTTGGATACAGGAAATGACATTTAATTTTAATATTCAGAAGTAATAATTTAATATCAGGCTGTTTCATTTTTGAATCATTATAGAAATATTTTAAACTTTTAAGAGAAAAACCTTTATTTTTGAAAGAAGAAATGATAGGTGTGTCAGTTATCTGTGGGTTAATATTTGGATATTTATTGTTTATCAGCCCTGCTGAGTTTATCCTTTTCTTTATTGCACTATATATCCTTCATGCCTTATAGCTCTGTCTCATAAAGGCCTCCGTCATCTATTCCCAGATAAATATTACCTTGTGGACCATTACACAGTTTTATGATTTTTCTGCATGAAACAGTGGTTCTTGATGTATTTCTGCTTTCATTTCATGCTATCTAAGCCTCTATAATTCAATTAAATCCTTTAATCATAGTGTTACCATGAGAGGATACATTTTCTCTGGTTTATTTAAATATTTTAACTCTGCTGCTCTCTTAGTCTCAGAGGTCTAGAAGCTCATAGCTGATATGGGAAGGAAAGGTGACCTAGCATAGGCTGTAAGTTTCACAGGAATCCAAAGGAAAAAGAAATCTCTCTTTCCAGTTTCCCAATACTATCTGAAGAGTATTAGCCATCCTGGGAATCCCAGTGGAGGTAGCACATAGCTACAAAGTGTTTAACAAAATCCTGGAAAGGAGAAACCTTGGAGTAGAGGAACTGAGGAAAAAACATGGTAATAAATGATTATGTTGCCTCACAGCAAGGTTAGGATTGCAAGAAAATCATATAATCTTGGTTTTTCCTGACTTCTAGGAGTTAAAGTTTCTAAATAGACTCTCTTTTGTGCCATATACTGCATGATGTGACACTCATAACAATGCAGATAAGGGCCCATTCTCCCTATGTTGTGGGAAATAATAGGAGAGGACCATTTGGAAAACTCTTATTCTTTCTCCTGCAGAAAACTCTCCTGCAATGAATAGGAATACTTCAAAAAGTAATTTAAGCCATGTATTAGCCATCTTCCAGGAACTTCACACCTTGAGAGTCAGGGACCATCCTTTGCAGCATAATTGAAGTATAGCTTTCAGTGTTTTAACACAGGAATCTTGGACTGGTTTTTGAAAAGAGGTTTTTAATGGCATTTCTTCAGGATCTCTTTTCTTAACAAGGAAACTAAGTGGAAATTCATATGTGTGTCAACAGAAACTCTTATCTCTGGTTAAAGCAGCAGAGTGGGGATGAAATGATCAGAATTACATCACTGAAATAACAAATAACTTTCATATGTGTAATTAGAGGAAGTGACTGAAAACTTCAGGGACACTCAGCTGGAATCCCAAGCCTGGGGAATTAGCTTATTTTCATGCTTATTAGTTTGATTATTGAAAGGTTATAGCAAAAAAACCCCTGTTGTGGGTTTTATTTTTCTTCTCCTTTTAAAGCAATGAGCTTCCTAAAGTTTTACACCAGCAACAATTTTCTACTTGGTGTTTGCCAGGTAAACTATGGTCTTATGTAACTGTAAAGTGGTTGAGCTGAATAGCATCTGGAGGTGAAGTGTTGAAAGCCAGATGGAAGTTATTAGTGCACTGGCATACTGTCCATTATGTGGTGACCATTTTGCTGCCAGGACTTAAAAGCACACTGTTAAAACCCTGTGCAAAAACTAAGTGAGCAAGCCTGGCAATGAAACCAGATGATGACATGACTGGAACTGGTTGCTAAGCTATGGAAAGCTCTTTGCTAACAGGTGTACATAAGTGGAGTGCATAAACAGCAACATCTTTGATGTACTAAAGATACTAATTGTGTTATTAGTTCTTAGCAGATACAGTGCATGTTGTCTCTGTCAAGAATACATTTGCTTGTGGTTAAAGGGTGGTTTTCTAGTGAAAATGACTGTGCTTGCCACTTGCAGATCTTTATACCTCACTAAAGACTGTTTCTGAAGTGTAGTACAATCACTGCAGAATAGCCTTTCTTGCTTGAAAGCTTATCTGATCTTCAGATTAATGTTCCAGATTTTTATGATAGGAAAGACTGTTGTTTCCAAAATATAAGATGCCATAAATATAAAAACTTCAGATTATAATGAAGACCCTAAAAATCTTAGTGATGAATTGCAATGTTAGTGCTATGAGCCCACAAACAGGTCCACACATTGCCTTGATTAGACAGAAGTAGAAAAAGGGCCCTTTTTAACCACATCTCTCCTTATGAATTGCTTCTAATTCATGCTACCTGGTTGGTTCACCAAGAGGGAAGGGTCTCTTTATGCCTGAGCACAAAACAGGTATGTTCCTTTGCTTCATAAGGAAAAGACTGTTGGCTTGATAACATTAGAAACCCTCCATTTCATCCCTCCCAAGATAACATAATTCAATTTTCTGACTTTTTTACAGGTATTCTTCAGTGTACAACTGGCTGCTGAGAGTACTTTTATTGAAGAGTTTTTCCTAACAGGTGGACAAAGTGCTCTTCCTCTCCCCTAACTGGCTAAACAGTCTGATGGCTTTCTCCAGTTGGTAATTATCTGTACTGCTGCTTTACCCCGTTCTGGGAGGCTGTTTTTCACCAAATCACCCTGTGGCTGTAAGGTACCCATTTTGCCTGGGTTCAGTGCCTGTTTTTAAGTATAAACTGAAACAAGTCATGCTATTCCTTGCCTATTTTACCCCTTTTGAAAATTTTTGCAATGTAGTTACTGCTTTGTTTCTAAATGTTATTTTGTTTTATGTTATTTTTAAGCAAATACACCACATAGCACTAAATCAAAATGTCTTCAAATATCTCTGTTTTATAAACTGGTCTTCTAAACAAAGTTGCTGAAGGATAAGTACTTGGAAAACTGCTTTAAGCAACTTTTAGTCCTGTAAATCAGAAAGTAAAGCTAGAAATAAGCTTTGCAAGAAAATGTAGCTCTAGAAACTCATAAGGTTCCTCACTATGTAGTGTTATAAACTGATATATTTCTTAGTCTTCTTCAAGAGAATCAAATGCAATCAGCAAGTTCATCTCTGTAGAAAACAGAATTAGAAATTATCATGCTGGTATTACTAAAATGAGTGAGTCCTAATACTGCCTACAATTATGGGAAGCTCTTCTTCTGTTTCATGCTAATTAATAGAACATCTGTCCCCTTACCTCTGTTCACAAACAAAATTTACTTCAAGCTTTCTGTAGACATGTGCATGTTGTGTTTATTATACTTTAAAAATGACAAAATACAACAGATGTTTCCCACTTCTGATAGAGGAAACTAATAAATCCATTATAATGAGGTAAGGTATCCAGTTATTGCAAAGACATATGATAAGCTAAAGTGGGAAGATTTTTTTGAGAGCTCTAGCATGTCATAGAAGTTCTTCAAAGTTAGGATGTTTTCTAGTTACAATTCCACCTCTCTATTACAAAGGCAAAACACCTGTATTATACCAGGGTTTTTTTTGATGTTGTGTGATTTATTTATTTATTAGGAGTAAGGGTTTGCTGATGCCTCCACTGGTGGTTGCCCCACAGCTATGACCTGTAGGGTCAGTCTCTGTGCAGCATTACTTCTGGTGATGGGGAAGCAGTGACCTGAACTAGTACCTTTCTCTGTGTGTTTTATTAAACTATTAGTCTGTTTGTAATGTAGGTCTGGGCTGTCATGGTTGAAGTCCTAGAATTACACACTGGCAGAACCCTCTCTGTGAGATAGATGCTGCTTCCCAAACAGCCAGCTTAGCTCCTATGTTTTGGAGAGCTTCCATTTGTTAGCTTCATAAATGTTACATAGAGATACTCTAATATCTATGAATACATAGAGGGATCTTCCTTTCTGAAATAATTGAAATCTCTTTTTTTGGAGACTAATAATGAAAGTGATCAGAATAATCTGCAGCTTAATCAGCTTGCAGTCAACAAATTTCCTCAGTTGAATATGAACTGATCAACCCAAACTAAACCCACTTCCAGAGGATGAAACACTGAAATTATGCCTATGATAACAGGATGACCTATTGCTTTAAATGAGCAGTCATAAAAGTATTTATTGCAGGAATTAACTGAAATTTACTGAAATATTATAGAACCTGGAATTAGCTTGAGTAGATCTTGACACTTAGTACTTAAAACAATTGGCCTTCCATTTAACTAAGATTGATGTGAAGAAGAAAAGGTGAGCAACCCTATTTGGTCCAGTTGCACTGGCTATGCAGGTGATGAAGCTAGTGATGTAAGGGTGAGGGAACTCCCAGAGTTATGTTAAGACCCCTTTCATTATGTTATCTTCAAGTGTAAAATCCTAAAGGGAATGCTTGACATAGTGTCATTTCCTTCCCTCCTCACATCTTTTTAGGAAAAGGGGAGCAGTTTGAAACTTGAGGTCAAAGAGAGTCTCCTACAATAGGAACTTGCACACCAACGCAGCTGCTTTTGCTGTATTCATAAGCCAGCATCTGTTCTTGCAATTTGGCTAATTGTGTGTGCAAGCAGGTATTCACTAATTAGGTGCTCAATTATCCTTTTTGCTCAAACAATGGACGTTTGCATGTATAAAATTAAAGGGTTTATGGACAGATAGTTCTTCCCCTGGTAATGAGCATTAGGCAGGGACTGTCTTAGAGACATCCATCAACATTTCAAGGCTTCAGGGAAGCCGAAGGGGCTGAAATTCTCTTATGAATAAACACTGCACAGTGTTGCCTAACAATTAAAGTATATATGTAGCAATATTAATATCAGAAAGTAGTAGAACACAATATAAATGTTAATTAGGAGAAATGACAGCTCAGCAAAAAGGAGCGATAGCATCATTAGTGCCACTAGGGGCTTTGTGAAGCATGCTCTTCACTGTGCAGCTAGAGAAAAGGGTAGGGGGTGGGGAAAACAGCTTCTGATTAGAACAGATAGTTCTCTGGAAATTCAAACAACTGCTGAGATAGACTGCACTAATTGTCTAATTTTCAGAAGGGTCTAAATATGGCTTTTCAAAGGGTTTTCAATTAGCCATCACCAGTGCTTTCTGAAAATAGCACTTAAGCTTGACTCCAGAGCTTGCCTTTTACCTTTGCTCCATGTTCTGTTAGGACAATTACTTTCTGCAGTTAACAGCATGTTTTCATAGATGGTGTCCGCTTCTAGCAGTGAGAACACTGATGGGTAGAGTTAAAGCTCTATTTAGAGATTTAAAGACATTTAAATTTAAAGAGATTTACAGAACAGAAATAACTTTCTCACCATGCTGCCACATCTGGAACATTGTGTCCTGTTCTGGGCCCCTCAGTTTAAGAAGGGTAGGAAACTGCTTGAAAGAGTCCAGCACAGAGCCACAAAGATGATGAAGGGGCTGGAACATCTTCCTTATGAAGAAAGGCTGAGGGAGCTGGGTCTCTTTAGCTTGGAGGAGGCTGAGGGGTGACTTCATCTGTGCTTAAAAAAAATGTGAAGGGTGGGTGTCAGGAGGATGGGGTCAGGCTCTTCTCAGTGAAGCCCAGTGACAGGACAAGAAGCAGTGGCTGTAAGCTGAAGCATAGGAGGTTCTGTGCAAACACAAGGAAAAATTTTTTTCCCAGTCGAGGTGCCAGAGCACTGGCCCAGACTGCCCAGAGAGGCTG